>CM053510.1:40985475-41013377 GCA_028627145.1 Eidolon dupreanum | reverse complement strand
TCTCTCTCTCTCTCTCTCTCTCTCTCTCTCTCTCTCTCTCTCTCTCTCTCTGTGTCTCTTTCTTTCTTTCATGATTATATTTGACCTGAAGGTCAACTTTTATTTTATTCTTTTCTTGGGCAAGTTTCTTAACCTCTCTGAGCCTCAGGCTCTAATCTGTAAGATGTGATTGACAATAAATTGTTCGCTTAGAATCGTTCACTCATTCATTAATTTAATATTAAATATTCAACATATATTTGAGCACCTACTCTACTATATGTCAGGCACTGTGCTAGACATTGTGAAAATTAAATGAGATGCTTCAGGGGGAGAATTGTGCCTGGCATATATAGTGAGTGATTAGTACATTTTGGTTTCATTCCAACCTTCAACATGATGCCTCATTATTCTGATTTTCACTTCCTGGATATGTTCTTCTCTCCATTCTCTTTATGTTTTGCATCTTCTTTCTCTTTATGTTCTCCAGATGTGTTTCTCATTCTCTTACCACCAAGAACTGCCTCTTTAACACATTTAAATTCCCTGTAAATGAATGCCTTCAATCAAGGGCATAACCTCTCTTTCTCTTTCCATCCTTCTAGAATTCTCCTTCTGCTGCAGTCTTGGCTTTTCAGACTGCTTTCTCACTCTTCATACATCCAATATGTATTCCTGAATGCTTAGCTTTCAGTCCTGCCCTTATGTTTCAACCCGAATTCATCAGCTAACAGATCACAGTTGACTCTGAACATATAACGTTGAGCATGGAGGTCTCTGGGGAAGCAGATGTGCATGATAAATAATTGAATTCAAGATTTTTCCAAATGTGATTTATGGGATCCTTCATCAACGCCACAGCCAGTTGCCTCCTGCCAGCCGGAGGGTGTGGCCAGGACTGCAGAATTAGTGTCTTTTGCCAAGACCCTATATGTAGTAGCCTCAAGTCATACTGATGTCTTTCTCCATGAACATAACAACTACTCCCTCGTATGCTCAGGAAAGAATAGCATGGATAGACATCCTCTCTTTTTAAGACAAAATCCACACCCCACCCCCAACCCAGGTTTTAACTCCGAAAAGCATTCCCAATGAGGATAGCTAATCAGTTGGCCCCTACTTCATCTTCCTGAATTCCACCTCCCACTTGGCATTTTTCTCTTGGTTTATTGTTATTGTGACCACACTGGTCCCCCAGGAGTACACTACTTCCTTTTAAAGCTCTGGGTCAGGCAAGGATAGAGATCCTTTTCTTCGGTTCATAACCATCAAGAGGTAAAATTTTCACAATATCTTTATGCCACTACCAAAGGAAGATCAAAAAGAAAAGGAAGCAAATAAGCAAGAGGCATTAAAAACAAAGCCAAGATGTAGTTATGCAATTCTGTCATGGCTTTTTTATTTACAGGACCCTACTTCATTCCCTGAGAACCCTAAGGTAGGCCCAGCATCACAGATTCCTGGCCTGACTTCTTCACCTTCCTATTCCTATTCTACCATGCTGTGGCAGGTGGAACCTTGACATCCACAAGGCAGGAACTACCTCTCCTCACTTCCACAGAGTCAATGCTAATTAAGAGACATTCCAGAATCTCGTCTCTATGCGTGGTCCCACTCAGTTTATGTTTCAGAGTTGGTGGGATTTGCTTTGTCCATGAATGACTAACCAGATAGTCAGGGAATGACCCACCATTCAGATACAACTCACTCAAATATTTTGGCTTGTACCTTTGTTCCATATAGCTCTTCCCCTGAAACAAAACCTTACCTGTATAGTAAGCATATCATGCTTTATAGTTAGAATTACAAACATATTGAAAGTGATTGGATTGAATGGGGGCAGGCTATGCCCTCGTAGCTGGTAAGAATGCTTATTTTTTTGGTATCAGAATTCCACCACCCTGTCAAAAAAAATCTCTGAGTACCTCAAAAATATTTTTTTCTAATTTGGATTTTCTGTAAAATTTAATTATGCATATTATTTTAGGCAGCAGTTTTGTTTTGTTGCATAATCAGAAGGGTTTTGAGACATTAAGAGAATGAGTATTGCTAAAAGACATCAATTTCTTTAATGGACAATATAAGCGAGCGCATGACAAATTTGATGTGAAATTTCCAGAAGAAAAATAAATCAATAATAGGTAAATGTACTGTGGACGAAAGTAGATATGAAGAAATAAGATAATCAATTAATTAAGTATATTATAAAGAAAAAATGCCTGGAAACTATAGGCTTATTTGGAACGTTGATTTTCCTTCTCTATTGTCCTCACATTCTTTTCCTTGCTATGATTCTGAATATCTCCTGAATTTAAGTATGCTCTGTGTCTGTGTAAATGAACCTTACATTTCCTTAGAAGCCAAGTTGGGCTCCATTTCAATGATAATTTGATTTATAAACCTTTTTCTTCTGCCACTGTACATAAATCATGATGGTTTACACCATGGTGACTGGCTCATCTCTTGGGCTTTACAAAGGACATTTGTCACATGACATTAATATGAGCAGTTTGCTTAGAAAAAGGACACATAATCCATCAGCTTAATATATTGGTATATAATGTAAACTATACATTCAACTTCCAGAGTCATATACATACTAATTTGTTTTCTACAATATACAGTCAGGAGATAGCATTAAATGTCCTTTGACACTATGGTTTGAGAAACCTTTCCTATTCAACAGTTCATCTCATTTATAACCTATGCACACTAGCCTAGGATTTTTTGCATTGAGGTGGCATCTAAGGTATCTATAAAATTATTCACAATCATGAAGTTAATTTTTAATACATATTACATAGATGATATTATAAAATTGAGAAGCATGTCTTTGTTATCATTCTTAATGCTCAGGATGGATTTCACTAGGCAGCCATTTGTGACTTTAGACTTAGCATTCTCAATTAGAAAATAGATGAGTCATAAGGAGGGGGTTAAAATTCCCCTCTCAGTCAACCCCATTGCCCTAGCCATCAACCTTAATAGGGATAGATGGGTTAGCAGGTGCTCCCCATAGAAATGCTAATGACAACTTTTTCTGAAAGAAATCAGTTGAGGCACCAGGAGGTAGAATTAATAAATCAGAGGCAAAATACTTGAAAAATGAGAGCAGTCACAAAGAAATCAGAAAGAAAAGGAGCCTTTACTATCTGCCCTATATAGTCTTCCATGAAGGTTAGAGAAAGGCCCATCTGACTTGGCATGTGTTGTGCAGACCTGCTTTATGCCTGTAATTCAACTTCCCCAATTTCTTCCTGGGTAAGTCTCAGCAACACTTTGGTGCTACTCTTCAACGATGCCTTACAGGTTTTGCTGTTCAGAACTAATTTTTCTTTTATTTCCTTATTATATTCTGTACACTTCTCATTGCTCGTTGTCTACTTATGAGATACTTTTGTCCGTATCTACCTTCCCCACCAGATCGTGAACACTTGAAGGACTGTATTTTGTTCACCTCTGTACCTCTCATAGCATAACATTGTGTCCAGGTGCCATATAAGTTTGTTGAATTCCGTGGAATTTTTAGAGTTTGGTGAAAATTATATTCACCTACATATTGATTCATTTCATTCAGTGCTATTTAGTTGGGTTTATTTCGGAAAATGACCACCAAGGCCCTGCTGTGTATCAGGATGGTGGGAATACCAAATGAATAAATTATAACCCTTTCGTAAAGAAATTGTGTCTTCCTTAATGAAAATAAAGTCCAGTTCCTACTTGGTTAGCACTAGAAGTAAATGTTCAAATGGGGAAGGGCAGCAAACCTTACAGACCTGACTTTAGATGCACCTCCATCCAGGGCAGTGGTCCTCAACCTTGGCTGCACATTTGGAATCACTGGAGAACTTTTAAAATGCTAATGCATAGGTACCTTGACCACAAATTCTGATTTAATTGGTTTGGGGTGTGGCCTGAGCATCTGATTTTTAAAAAACTGTCCCAGATGATTATTGTGTGCAATTCAGGTTATGATCTACATTCCTAAGACAAAGGTTCTCAAACTTTAGTACACAGAAGAATCATCTGGGAAGTTTTTTAAAGTGCAAATTCTTGGGCCTCATCCTCAGACATGCTAATTTAATAGGTTTGAAATGGAGCCTAACAATATACATTTTAAAAAGCCTTCTAGGTAATTTTAATGCAGGTGAACTTGAGGCTTAAATTGGGAAAAAATTGCTTGGAGAGATTTGCTATCTTTAAGGTATTGCATTTTCCCTTATACAAACACGGTATTGCTTGCAATTAAGTCTTTTGTCTTTCACTTATGTTTTGTAATTTTCTCTCAAAAAGTCACATACATATGCACATATACAACAGTTTGTGTTTTCCTATATTTAAATCTTTAATTATCTAACTGGATTTTAACTTTTTGTGTGGAATGAGATAGGGACCTAATTTTCTTTTTTTCCACATGGAAAGTCATTTATTCCAACATTCTTTTTAACAATTTAACTTTTCTCCACTGATATCCTCACTAATATCTCCTCTATCACATAAGGCTCACATATGCTTGGATATATTTCTGAAATCTCTATTCTATTCCATTAATTTGAGCTAATGCCACACTATCATCTTTTTTTTTTTCTAAGCTATTTAAAAATTTTTTTTCTGCAATACCTTTAAGGTATTTGCAATACCTTAAAGACAGCAAATCTCTCCAAGCAGTGTTTTCCCAAGTAAAGCCTGAAGTTCACCTGCATCAAGGTTGCATAGACGATCTCTTAGATTGTCTGTGAAGAGAGTGTATGTTTTTCTAAGGAAGGTATTTCCTTCCAGTGAGTGAGTGAGTGAGTGAGTGAGTGTGTGTGTGTGTGTGTGTGTGTGTGTGTGTGTTTGCTGCATTGGTGAGAACATTTTGATAATAGGTGATAACAGGTTACTTTGTCTTAGGTATGGGCATGCTTCTAAAGTTTTATGATTAAGTATGGGGTTTGCTCTGTGTTTTTATGAGTTAGCTTTATATCAGATTAAGAAACTTCTCTTTATCCTGGTATACTAGGTGTTTCTAAAAATGTGGATGGGTATTGAATTTTATTGAATGCTTTTTCTGCATCAACTGAGATGATTATATGGTTTTTCTTTTTTAATCTGTTAATATATTTTTCTGATATTGAGTCATCTTTGCATTCCTGGAATAAACTTTGCTTAGTGAAAACGTATTTTATGATGCTGAATTTGCTGGTGTTTGCTATTTTTTATTTGAAATGTTTTCATACATAGTCACGAAGAAAATCACTTTACAGTTTTTTTTTTCCATTTCTCTATTGGTCTTATATGATATTGAGATCAAAGTCATGTCTATAAAATTAGATAAGTAGATTTCTCTCCTTTTCGGTTGTTTAGAACAGTTTATATAACAAGAGCTGCTCTGTAAATATCTGATAAGCTTCCCCTATAAAGCTTTCTGTACCTTGTGTCTTTTTCATGGATAGATTATTTTTTTTACTATCAGTTTGCAGTCTTTAATAGTGATTCATTTGTTCAGCTTTTCTATTTCTTCTTGAACCAATTTTAATAATTGATATTTTTTTCTGGAAAATTTTACTTTTTTTCTAATTTTTAAATTTATTGACTTAAAAGTGATCATAGCATTATCTTGTGGATTTAAAAATAATCTCTCCTTGTCTGTAGTTATGTCCCCTTTTCATACCAAATATTAACTTGTGCCTTCTCTCTTTTTCATAATTCATCTTATTGAGGTGTGTTTAGTTTTTTAGTCTTTTCAAAGGATCGAATTTGGGTTTTGTTGATCATCTCTTTTTCTAGTAAATTTGGCTCTTCTTTTTTACCATTTTTTTTTTCTTTTGATGCTCTGAGATGTAGGAATAGGCCTTGATAGGAACAGTCTTATATCTTTGGATAAGGAGTTTGAATTTTCCTCTAAAGAAGTGAGTAACAAAGATAGCTCCTACTGGCTGGTGACCTGGGGAGGTTAGAGAAAGGGAGGCCAATAAGGAAGCTATTGAAATAATCCAAAAAGAATGATAAAGCTTGAACTGTAGCTGTGGGCTTGGAGATTTATAACATTGTATAGTTACAAAACAACAGACTTTAATGACCAATTGAGATGTAAGGAAGAGGATATAATCCAGAATGACTCTTGTTTCTGGTTTGGATAACTGGTAGTATTGCTAGTCATCAGAACAGACTTTTATTTAGACTTCTATAATAAATATGAGTAGGAAAAAAAAGTCAGGAGTGGAAGTCAAGTTTATTTTTTTTGTATTTGAAATTTGAGTTCTCTATGGGATATCTGACAAGAAGTGTTTATGGACCACTGAGTAGATGAATCTGAAGAATGAGGGAAAGATCTGGGCTGTAAATACAGATTTGAAACACCCTGTGGATATTATTAAAGCCATGAGAGGAAGTGAAATTATCTCTAGAGAGGGAGTAGGGAAAATTAGCCATCAGACAATGGAGCCCTATGGGATACAAGTATTTAGGGGTACTGAGAGCAGAAGGAATAATCATGAAAAAGACAAAGGAGTGATCATAGGGGAGGGAAGAAAACCACGAGAGAGACATATCACGGAAACCACAGGGAGTACCTCAGTAATGCCTTATGCCCATTTTAAAATTTTTACTGAGGGATTACTGTGTGTAAAGCATTTGGCCAGATCCTTGGTTGACCTTACACAGTTAACTCAGAGATCTAATGCTGACCGAGATTAACTCACAAAGAAGATAGGGCATAAGATATACACAATCAATTCTTGGTTGCATTCACAGGAAAAATTGGCATCTAATACATATAGAAGCTTGAAAAAAAAAAAGCTAGCCAGTAATAGTTCTAAATCTATAATCACTAAGAATCACACAATGTCCCAGACCCAAAATTAAAATAATCCAACAAATATCCACTAGGATTAAAGAGCCATCTCCATAATCAATGCAGCTTTGGCTTTATAAATTATGTCAGTTGTATAAATGTAGACAAATGAATTTCTAAATCTCTACTAAATGAAGAAAACTGAAAGATGGGCTTCAACCAGCAAACTAAAAATTCTCTTGATGCTCACTGAAGATGCTAGTTTTCACCATTTGAAGTAATAATAGTGGCTAATTGAGTGCATATTGTGTGCCTGGAAGGCTGTTAGAAACCTTAGGTTCATTTTCTCCAGTAGTGTCTCTAGTAGCCCTGCAAAAATGGTACTCTTACTTCCCTGTATAGCACTGTCTCCATGTCATATTAACATGTATTGTCTCAACTCAGTTTTATTCCAGTAAACATTGATTAGCGTCTACAATATATCAGGCTAATACCTAGGATGACATCCTAGTCCTTGCTCTTGAAAGGTTTATATTTATTAGGCAGAGATAGTGTAATGAAAATTTATAGGTACCCTAATAAAAAGTCTGTTCAGGGCATGGTGGGGCACAGAGGAGAGAGATGTTGTCTACTTGATTTGAGGGTTATCAGGGAAAAAGTTCGGTAGAGAAGGGACTAGTAGGCTGACTCTTTAGAGATGAGTGGGCATTAAATGCGAAAGGATCCATTTGAATAAATTGTAAGCAGTTCTGTGAAGATAGAACTTAGAGGTCTCTTTGAACAAGGATAGAATGGTGAGAGGTAGATAGGCTAATTAGTCTGGGGCCAGCTTCTTTCTCATATAAGCAAAGAGAAGAAGCAGGATTAGGTTTTGAATTTTAGAAAAGGTGACTGTGACAACAGTGGGAAGGATGGATTGGAGGGGATTAGACTGGGAGCATGGAATCCAGGAAGGAATCTATGGTCTAGATGATGAAGACCTCCGGCAAGGAAAGAATATAAATGAGCATGTAATGAGAATGTAATAAGAATGTAAATTATGTAGTGGATAATTGGAAGTAGGCAGAAAGGGAAGAATCTAGGATGCTTCCCTGATTTCATGCTTTGGATATCTGGGGAAACAATCATCCATTGAGCTAGATGGCACAGTTTTGGACAAGTTGAATTTGAAGTGTCTTTGGAAAGTCTACATGGAGGTGTTCAGTAGAAAGTAAAAATAGAAACCCACCCTGCTGGTCAGGGCGTAAATTGGTACAATCACTTTATAAAACTCTTTTAGCCTTATCTACTCAAGTTAAACATATGTTTTACTCTATGACCCAGCATTTGCGTTGTTGAGTATATACCTAACAGAAATGAGAATGTGCATATCAGCTTTATTAATGACAGCTAAAGGTAAAAAGTTCCCAAATGTCCATCAGCAATTGGATAGATAAATTGTGGTATATTTATACAGTGGAATACATATGGCAGGGTGTGGTAGACAGATAGAATAATGCTTCTCTCCCCCATCTATATTCGAATTTCTGGAACCTGTGAATGTTATATTACAAAGCGAAAGGGAATTTGCATATGTCATTAAGTTAAGGATCTTGAAGTGGGATGATTATCCCAGATTATCCAGATGGGCCCACAGGATAATCACAGAGATCCTTGTAAGGAAAGCGTTAATGTCAGTGATACAGTATGACAAAGACTTGGCCAGCCATTGTTAGCTTTGAAGACAAAAAAGGGGAAGAGCCAAAGAAATCAGGCAGCCTCTAAGAAGCTGGAAAAGACAAGGAACTGGATCCTCACCTAGGGCCTTTAGAAGGAACACCTCTTTTCTACTGACACCTTATTTTAGCCAGTGAGACCCATTTCAGACTTCCTAACTACAAAATTATAAAATAATACATTTGTGTTGTTTTAAGCCATTCAGTTTGTGGCAATTTGTCACAGCAGCTACAGGAAACTAATATACAGGGTTTCTCAATCGCAGCACTATTGACATTTTGGACCAGATAATTATTGTGAGGAGCTATCCTGTGCATTGTGAGATGTTTAGCGGGATTCCTGCCCTCTATCCACTCCATGCCAGTAGCATTCCCTACTACACTCACCACAAGTTGTGACAATCAAAAATGTTTCCAGACGTTGCCAAAAGCCACGCCTCCAAGGGGTAGCAAGATTGCCCCAGATTGAGAACTACTGCTGTATGGCAATAAAAAAGAAAATTACTGCAATATCAAAAATATGGATAGCTCTTCATGATGATGAGTGAAAGAAACCAGATACAGCATATTTACCAAATGGTTCCATTTACATGAATTTCAGAAACAGGCAAAAGTAATTAATGGTGATGGAAGTCAGAATAGTGGTGATCTCCGGAGATGGAGTGGGTAATTGGTTGAGAAAGAGCACAAGAAAACCTTCTGAGATATTAGAAATAATCAATATCTTGATGTAGGGCGTGGTTATGTGGGTCTATACATACAAACAATTAAGATTTATGAACTTTATTCTACATATGTTATACCTCAATGAAAAATAAAAACAAATTACAAACTAAGTAAATGAAGATATAGATGTGATGCTCAGGAGAAAGAGCAGAACAGAAAGAGCTGGATATTGAGCTGTCAGTGAGGATCAAACCCATAGGTGTCAGGGTGGGTGAGGAATAAAGAAGTTGAGAAGCAGAGAAGATGGCCGGAGTCCAGCAAACTCATAGCAGAAGAAATATCAGTCAAGGGTTGACCTTTGGTGTCTGTGTGTCTTCCTTATCCAAGAGCAAGGACATAGGCCCACCAGTGTCCCAACTTTCAACCTACCCTGCCTCTGGTCTTATATTACCTGCAGTATCTACCCCACGTGTGTATATCATAAGAGTACTCCCCTCTATCCTATCTATTTTGGCATAGTTCATTGTCAATGTGTATTTGTTTTCAAATTGAATGAAGAGGGTTTTGCAGGACCAAGCCTGGTATAACCTCTTCTGGTGGGAAAATTGGGCCCATGCCCTAAGCCACAAAACCCACCATAAGTGCCTCCTCCACTGTGCTGTTCCCTGTGGTCACTGTCTATTTTTTGCAATGACTTCAAAAAGTTGGACCATGTTGTGGCATATCCTAGAGTGCATTTTTACAATCTTCTTAGCCCCTAAGAATTATTCTCTATTAAACTGTAATGCTAGACAAAGACAAACAATGGCAGAATGCAAAAGAGCAGAATGTTAGAGAGAACAGAGACATAATTGAGTTTCAGCCTCATTTGCTGAGTGCTTTATCTGTGCCAATTATTTAAACATTTTTTTTTATTTAGACTTTACAATGACCTTTTAAGGTAAACATCGCTGTCTCTGAAGATGAAGAATAGTCAGGGAGGTCGGGAGACTGAGGTCACACAACCGGTGAGTGGCTGAGCTGTGCCTTACTTGTGCAGCTCACACAGACCCCTGCCATGTCCCCCGACCTCAACATACCATTCTTGGGAGGGCTGCTGTGCACCCACTCCCTTCATGCTGTCTTTGTGGTTCCAACTCTCCCAAGCCCAGGCCATCCTCCTTTACCAACCTGTTTCTGCAGTGGGAGAGGAGTGGTTGGTCTCACAACACCTTGTGCTGAAATCTCCATGGTTCCCCTTCTTCTCCAGGGCAAGACCCAGATTCGTTGGCCTCAAGGCTTTCCAGGATATGACCTCTCTGGTGCTCTCAGCGTTTTTGCCCACTGCTCCTCCCATACACCTGATGCTTTTTCCTGAGGGTTCTCAGTTTTGGTTACATATTAAAATCATGGGGGCCCCAGCAAGCGATCTGGCCAAATCACAGCTTAGGCTGTGCTTTAACAAGCACCATGCTGCTGGATTTTGCTCACAGTCTTCCCTCTTACCCTCCATCCATCTTCTTCCTAAATCCTTCCTATCCTTTCAGGGGTTTTAGTCCATTGTGAAAGAGGCTTATACTATAAAAGCAGGGAATTTGGTTGGATTTATTTGATCACCATATCATAATAGTAATGCAGGTGGGCTTAATATTACTTTAATTCCAAGTCCAATGCAGCATCTTAAAAGCGTACAAAAGCTGGGGCTATGGGCTCTGAGGATTCAAGGTGCAGAGCATGTGATCCCTGCTTGCAAGAGCTGGCCATCTTGTGAGGGAGATAACATGGATGTGAGTTTCTAAGTACCAAGGAGGGCCTGGTGAGGGTTGAAATCAGGGGCCAGAGCTCTCTAGGGCTACCACAAGTGTTGGTTAATTGTTGGTCAATTCATGGAAGGGATGGTTGTGTGAATCCTGGAAGGTGTCTTGGGGTCCTGTGAAGGATTCAATGACCATTAAAAAATTTGAATCATCTCTCTGTAACTTAAAATCTATGTGACCTTGAGATGATTACACAGTAGTGACTTCACAGAATCATGATGAAGATGGAGGGAGATGATACTTTTTCCCAGTACATACCCATCACAGTAAATACTGGCTACTTTTATTATTATAATTGAGAGAATGGAATAGAGTAAGTTACCAATGAAGTCTTTCAGTTACTCATTTAGTAAACATCTATCACGTCTGTGTCAGGCACTATGCTAAGACCTGGGGATACAGAAATGAATTACACATATTCCCTGTCTTAAAAGAGCCCCACATCTAGTGAGAGAAACATTAAGAAAATTATAGAAATGGTAGTAAGTGCAATAATACAAAGATGCACAGAGTATTAAGGAGATTTAGAGGAAAGGGAGGGTCCAACTCATCTAAATCAGGCACCATTACTGAAGGAGGTGTACCTGTGCAGCAACTCAGAAAACGTGGTTAATTCCATTGGGAATGCAAAAGATTAGCAACTCTATGTTGTCTTTAACAATGAAATAATAACATAGAAGGCCATTTAAGAAAGAGTATAATACTTACAGTACTTCCGGCTCCTCTCAGATGTCTAGATTTGTTTGGGGCTTTACATTCAAATTTTGCTCACCACTTATTAACCATATGACTCTGGGCAAGTTATTTAACCTCTCTTCTCTGATTTTGTTTCCTCATTGGTAAAATAGAACCAATAATGCCTACCTTGCAAAATTGCTGAAAGACAACATTCCATTAAGTCTGTGACTCTCTTACCCGTCTTATTTACCATTGCATCCTCAGAAGTAAGCTTAGTGCATGGTATTTAGGAGATGCTTAATAGATCTTAACTGAACAAATGAATGATGCATGTACGGTACTTAGCACAGTGCACAGCACATAGTAAGCACTCAATAAATGCCAACTCTTTTCATCATCATTATCCCCAGTGGGTTTGAGTACCATTTGGCTAATCCAAAGGGGTAATTTGTCCTTCTCTGTGCATACATTCTGAATTTCTGGGAAGAGAATCATGAAATACTCAGATAAAAGATTCTCTATGAGTATTTTTTTTTTTTTTTAGTCTGACTTGATGGATATGGAAGGCTTCAGAAAAGAGGGTAGCAATCAGCTGAACCTTGAAGGATCAGTCTGATTTCAGTAGGTAAAGCTATCAAGTGGGCAGGGAGGTGGTACATTCCAGGCAGAGGGGACAGCTGGAACATGGAAAGCAAGATATGTGTTTAGGGGACCACAGATATTCGGATGTGACAAGCATCTTGACATGAGGAGTGATATGGCAGGAGACAAGTCTGGAAAGGTCTAGACCAGTGATTGGCAAACCTTCTGTAAAGGGATAGATAGTAAATATTTTTGGCTTTGCTGGCCCTTGTATATTATATAACAAGAGATAACAATTTTTCCAAAAGTTTTATTGATGAAATTAAAAAAATAATAGTTGGGTACAAATCTTTTGTAATATAAGCCTACTAATGAGAATAGATTTTTTTTTTCGGGGAATAACATTTGCTGAAATGGGATTCAAAATTAGCATTCCCTTTCATCATATTGATTGCAAATATTTATCTATAGAATCCATTCTTAGCTCATTCATTGCTGAACAAAAACAGGTGGAAGGCCAGAGTTGGCTCATGGACCATAGTTTACCAATTTCTAATCTCTATTATTGAGTACAGAATACTGTACTACCAAGTTTCAGACTCTGTATTTAAGTAGCAAATAACCACCTAAACAGAGTGCCTGAGAATACTTGGTTTGACCATGCCTTATTAAAGACATCATTTATTCTTTTCAAGTGACATTGTAACTCTCTTGTTTCCTTACAACTGAGAGCAATAGGGCACTGACATATGTGTGATAGTTTCTTTGTCTTCATATATAATGGGTAGCCAGTCCATCTCTTATAGCAACCAAGGATGCAAGGCACAGAAGTTGTCATTGTGAAACAATATTATTCTCTGGCTGCTATATGGAGTTTCCCTGGGAGCTAGAACAAGGCTTTACAAAAAAAAAAAAAAAAAAAAAAAAAAATAGACAAGAAATAAGTGGTATTAAAAGGTGCCTGGGGACTTAATCCACTTGCCTAGGATTCAGCACCCAAGAAAAGCACAGAAGAGAGATCTACCATGAGAGGATTGCTATGACTCCTCAAAGAAACCCTGACCCAGTATTTCTCCAGAGTCTGCCAAGGGCTGACTGTGAACTGGAGAGAGGGTTGGTAGTTCTAGCTGCTAAGAATTTAATCTAACAACACCATTCTCCGGGGAGCCTTTTAGCACCTCATAATAGTCCTAATCCAAATTACTTTTGGGAAGAGGTTATACTTTATAAATATTTCTTTAATCTCTATCTCGATAGAAGAATTTTGGTAAAGAGTATTACTTTGTTAATAAACAATTGAAATTTAATTCAATTCATATTCAATTCATTCATTCAATTTAATTCATATTTGTTGAGAAATTCCTATGAATAAGACACTGAGCTGGGCTCTGGGGGTATGACTGTGAGATCCACAGTTTGAGACATCCTGGTTTACTCTGTGTCCACTCCTACTTCAATAGGGAGAGATATTAAGATGAAGACGATGGCAATGATGATGATGATGATGATGATGATGATGATGATTGATGATGGAGGAAAAGAAGGAGGAGGCAGGAAGAGATGATGCAGTGGCAGAAACATGAATGTCTTAACTAAGAAAGGTCTTTAGGGCTGAGGGTGATAGAAGAGGGAAGGTTCCCAAAGAAAGTGAGAAACATAAGGTTAATTAGTAATCACAGCTACTGATCTGGTAGCCATGGTGCAGTGGATCAGCCAAGCATCTTGACATCAGATAAACCTCACTTCAAATCCCAGCCTTTGCATTTACTATTTATGTAACCCTAGTGAAGTTATTTCAAGTCTCTGAACCTCAATTTCCTCCTCCAGAAAATGGGTCAGTACTATTCATATAATAGGTTGCATGGTTGTGAACATGTTTTATAAGCCATTAGGTCCTTGTAGTTGTACTTATAAATATTAATACTCAGAAATGAACATGGGATCCAAATGCACACCAGTTTAGGTACCAGGAAAACAGTCACTCAGACAGTCTCTGAAATAAGTTCTTGGATTATAGCTATGAACAAAACAAGCAGTTCCTCATGGAGTGAGAAATATAATGATAGATACAGTGGTAAACATACATTCCAATAACTATTTGTTATAGTTTTGTGATGAATTTTAGGCAGGGAAAGAACACGGTGCTATCAGAGCAACTGGAAGCCAATAGGCTTACCTAGACCAGGAGCTGTAGCTGTTAACTGAGAAAGTGTCATTAGAGCCGAGCCCTGAAGGAGGACTATGAGCCTTGATGCCTGCTATACCTGCTCTCCGCCTTCCAGTTTCATTTTCTTCACCTGTCACTAGGTTGTTGGCCCAGTCCCTTCTCACCTAACCACACTCCAAGATCCCCTTAAAGACTCCAGTGCATGATACCAAAGTACCCGTGTCATGCGGCTTGCAGTAGAGAACACAGGGTAAAGGAGGGAGCACGATTGTGACCCAAAAATCCGATGACATTGAAGAGGAGGATTCTGTTTCATCCATTTGATATTATTCTCATTCCCTTCTGATGGTACCTTGTCCAATAAATTGTCAAAGCATTTTCTGTTTTGTTTTGTGGTTTTTTTTTGTAAGAACTTTAAAAACTACACTATAAATAATAGTATAACACCCATATTCTCACTACTCAGAATTTTTGAAATGAACAATTTATTGTATTTACTTTCAGTCTTTTTTATGTTACACTATTTTTTTCTTTTGTAATAAAGTTTTCTTTGCTCACCTAGGCCAGACCCATTCTGCTCCCACCTCTGTCCTGAGGAGGTTACTACTGTCAAAACTCTGGCGTGCATACCTCTTTGTCCATACACTATGTGTAAGGCATTGCTGTGTGTGTACATGTGTTTACTTACATGACATCCAATGCTATGTATCATTCTGGGACTTTATTTTTGTCACTCAACATCATATATCTTGAAAAAATACAAGCACACATACATAGACACCACTCACATACAGTTCTTATTTTAAATGGCTTTAAAATCTGCCAACATATGAATATATCATATATTTACCTTTCTCTATTTACATTTAGGTTTTCCTAATATTTAACTATTATAAATAATGCTGTAATAAATATCCTTATATATGTCTCTCTGTGCATGGATTTAAGAGTTAGAGGTGAAATTGTTGGGTTATACACATTTTACTAGGTATTGGGAAATTGCTTTTTTTACTGGCTGGACTTATTTTTTCTTCAACTAATGTTGTATAAAAGTACCCCTTTTCCTTATAATATCAGAATTGAAAAGTTTTGCCAATTTCATAGGGTGGACATGGTATATTATTTAATTCATATTTGCCTGGTTTTCAGTGAAATTAATAAACTTTTCATGCGTTTATGGATAATTTGCATTCCTCTTTCATGGTTTGAATATTCAGACACTGCTCATTGTCCTGTTAGAGTATCTTTTTTTTAACTGATCTACATCGATTCTGATTACTAATTTTTTTCTATTACTTGCCTTTTACCTTTGTTTATAGTGTTTTATAACACAGAAAAATTTTTCATTTTAATGCATTCAATGTGTTTAGTTTTTGCCTTTACAGTTTATATTTTTTATTCTTAATTTAAGAAATACTTTACTATCTCAAAGTGATAGACATATTTTAAAAATATTTTCTTCTGTTTCAAGGTTTATTTTTCACATTTAGGTTTGTAATATACTGGAATTCGTTTTTTGTGTATAGTGTAAGATAGGAATGCATCATCATGTTCTTCTATGTGGAAACCCGAATCTATTTGTTTGACAGGTCATCCTTTCCCCCTGATTTAAAAAGTTCCCTCTGTCTTACAGCAAGTTCCGTCATTTGTGTGGGTCTGTTTCTGGGCTTTCTAATTTGTTTCATTGACCGACTTATCTACTTACTCCTAACAAATACCATGCTTACCTAATTATTATGGTATTGTGATATGTTCTGATTTTTAGCAGGGCTGGTCTCCCTCTTGGTTGTTCTATTTTAGAATTGATCTTTCTTAAACATTTACCTCTCCATATATACTCCAGACTTAGTTTTCAATTGCCACAAGAATTACTACTGAGATTTTCATTGGGCTTAGGTTAACATTATAGATTAATCAGAAAATTGATGCCTTTTGATGCATAAATCGAGTCTTTTGATAAATAAACAAGATGTCATTCCATTTAATAGGGGTTTTTTAATATCTTTTGGAAAGGTCTTTTTTTCTTTGTTTTTTCCTAGATGTTTTCTAGATTTTGTTGCTATTGTGAATGAGATTTTTTCTGTTATTTTTTCTAGCTGGTTGCTGCTGATGTATAGACGGGGTTTGCTATAATGATGTGGGGCAGTCAGCAAGGCGTCAGGTAATGTCGGTCAAGAGGTAAGGGACATGCATTCCAGACACCCAAACAGCATGTGCATAGGCTTGAGGTATAGAATCCAAGCACAGGAAACAGGGATAGTATGAGAGGCCTGGGTATAGACTTCCTGCCGGGAAGTGGCAGGGATGTGATTGGAAATCTGGGCACTGTTAGCACAATGTCAAGGACTCTTGTGCCAGTGGATGTGTTGGATATAGTCCTGCTCATGAGGTGCACTGGCAGGAAGTAGGGTTAGTGTTTTGTACTCTCTCTGATCCAAACTATTGAATAATTGCTGAGTCCTTTGGCTCACCTAATTGTGCATTTGGCATGTCAAAGCTGTATGAACCAGCCTGTGAAGGGTTGACCATTTAGGTTCTTGTTATGCAATGAGTGGTCCATGAGCCTGTAGCATCAGCCCCGCCTGGAGCTAATCAGAAATGTAGAATCTCAGGTACTGCCCTGGACATGCTGAGTCAGACTACATTTTAACAAGACCCGTGGGCACTCTAAAGTCTGGGAATCCCTGAGCTAGAGAAGGTTTTCTCTCAAGTGGTCCAGACCACTGGAATTGGAATCACGGGGAATACTGTTTGCAGTGCAGAGTCCAGGGCCCTGTCCCAGACTTCTGTGTCCTACCCCAGACCTTCTGAATCTGAATTTCTAAGTTTGGGCCCCAGAACCTGAAATTTCAGTATGTTTCTGAGATAATTCTTAAGCACATCAAAAGTCCACACTAATCCCAAAAAGACTTAGCCCACATAGTCATGTTTGAACTGAGTAGAAAAACTGAGCTCCTTAAACTGTCCTGGTAAATTATTTCTTTCCCTTTGTATGCAAACTATTTCATAGGTCATTGTCTGGCAGATAGATAGTAGATGATCAATAAATGTAAGCAATTATAGTATTTGTGATATTTGAAACATCCTGAGTTCCTCGTCAAAGCCAGACCAAACAGGATCCAGGGAAGGATGTGTGTGCATGCACAGTGTGTTGGGGAAGGGGTGAACAGAAGGATGCCTGCTGGATAACTCAGATATCCCCTCAGCCTGTTCCTCGCTCAGTACTGGTGACCATCTGCTCTGAGCAGCTGCCTGTCTGGGAGTCGAGGGTATCCATGGGAACCAGTGTGGAGGTTGCCAAGAGGCCTCCATGGCTGCCAGCCAGAAGGGAGAGTGGAAATCAAGTGGAACCAAAGTGACAGACTGGTGTGTATTCAATGGAGTGAGAGGCAGTCAGCTGTGAGAGCAAGGGTGGACACGAGCACAGCCAACCTAGCATCCAGGCATCTCAGAACACACTGTGACTTGCATAGCTGTCTCCAGGAGGATCACTTGAGGCAATTTGAACAGCAGTATTTCACTCTTTTTTCCTCCCTGCCTCCCTCCTTCCCTCTTCTTCCCTTCTACCGTTCCTCTCTCCCTCTCTTTTTAATAGGAAATTTAGTTTTTTAAAAAAGTACAACAGTAGAAAAGTAAAACTCAAAAATTTAGTCACCTCAAATCCCACCATTCATAATCAGATACTTTAGTTTGGGTGTTAATTTGTGTTTTTTTTTTCCCCTCTATTTTTATCTTATATTTTTATAGGGTTGAAATCATGCAATTCCAGTTGTGTATTCTACTTTCTAAAAATTTCTTTTGAGTCAGACATTTAGCTTTGAGGAAAAAGCATCGGATTTGGCGAGATGCCCCCTGCATTCACATCCCAGATCTGCATAGTTAAAAATAAATGACTAAGGTGAGGCCAACATGACAGATCCAAAGTGGATCTTCCTGAGTGAACACTATTGTGCCATCTTAGTCAGTGATGCCCATTTTAGTCGTTTCACTAGTTTTTGAATTGGATATTTCTTGTGTATTTAAGCCTGTGCATAAAGACAAAAACTCTTCCAACAGAGAGAAAAGAACGGGGTGGGGGTTGTTTTGCTTACATATTTCTGGAAAGAACATTAAAATGTAAAACACTGCATTCACCCTAGATTGAGTCATTCATAATGGGGTGAGAAATCTGGATCATTTCTCTTTAATTTGCTAGTATAATCAGAAGCCTTACTGTTTGTGTTACCACCACAGCACTTATGCCCCAGAGGCAGATGCTGCATCCTAAGTGACCGGTCATGTTTGGGAGGAAAGTGGTCATCACCAGCTGAAATGTGCAAACCTGCTGGGGAGACCAAGATGTCATTTCAATCAGAGCATTTCTCAGATTAATTTATTGTTTAGATCAGTTCTTTTTTTGATCAATTAAATTCATCCAGTTGTATATGACCTTGAGTAGGATACTTCATGGAGATCATAGCAGCCACCATGAGAGCTGTAACATTTGCTAGCCGTGATGTGTGGGGGAAGCTTGAGTAAATAGGGGCTCAATAAGGGCCATTTCAGTATTCTTGAATTTTTCTCAAGGCATCACAAACTCCTTGTTTACATCATTTCAACAATTGCATACCGTTTCATCATGTAGATGTAGCACATTTTATTTAATCGTTCTCTTATTACTGAACATTTACTTGCTTTCAATTTTTCACCACTGTTAATTCCAAAATTTATAATGAACTTCATTTTCTCCCTCCCTTTCTTTCTTTCTCCCTTTCTTTCTTCCTCCCTTTCTCTCTCTCTCTCTCTCTCTCTCTCTCTCTTTCTCTCTCTCTCTCTCTCTTTCCCCTTTCAAAGGCTTAATTTTTATACACTGGCAGGTGAGGCTGACAGCTAGATTTCCCCAGTGGAACACAGAGGTGGGCTTCAGAGTAGAGAATTGAATATAATTTTTAGACTCCTGCTGCAGTGCTCTCTTCTCTCTCACCAGGCAACCTGCAGCTCCATCTCTTTGTTCTGCTTGCTCACTATATTTCACATCCCACCATAAAGAAATATTTTAAAGTTAGCTCATTCAAGACACTATAAATAGCTGGGTTTATTTTATTGGATGTGTTTCTGCCCTTTTAAATATTTCTGTCCTTTTAAATGTTTATTTATAAGTGAATACTGTTTTCATGTCAAACTAGAAAGGCGCAACTATGTCTTTTTCAACTTAATATCAGTAAATGCTTTCTTTTCATGATTGGAGGGAGCCTGTGATAACCCAGCCATTCCACATGGTCTACCATTTAGTTTTATACTTTCACTTAAGAAAGCAGCATAAGTTTGGGAGCAGTTTAAAACTGACTTGAAATTCTAACCCCAAAGTGACCACAATCACCGATAGAAGGTTTTGTTTAAGCTTCTTGATTAATTTTTTAAATTAACTCAACAAATATTTTTTGAACACCCACAGTGAACAAGACACTGAATTAATCGAGTAGCTGTTTGGAGAGAAAGAGTTTGTCTTTAAGTTGCTTCTAGTTTAACAGTATGGGAGGCTGATTTAAAATGTAGGCTTTATTATTATCAGGTTTGGTAAGGCAACAAATCAGATGATGACTGCCCTTGAAGAGATATTTGTTCTCAAGAGGAGGGGGCAGGCCATACCATGTCATGCAGGGCCTCATGAGGAAGCACCAGGAGTGTTTACTATCTCAAGGAATGCCTGGCCCTGAGGTGGGGGTGGGGTCAGTTTTCCCAGGTTCAGTTAGGCCCCAGATGCCAAAACAACAGCATAAAAAGAAATGCTTGCTTAATACAGAGACAAAGCAGGCACTTAATTCTAGCATTGTATAAGGTGGAAAGCTGTAAGTAACAAAAAAGAAGCATTTTTTTTTTTTTGTGAAGAGAAAGAGAATATTTCAAGAATACTTGTTCTGACAAAGGCTTAATGGAAGAAATGGCTTTTCAATAGGTGGGGTGAGGGGAAGAGAGAGTCCCAGCTCCCACCGCACAATGGCAAATTACTACCTTGGGCAAATTACTTAAACCCTCTGAATAATGTTTATTCTGTTTATATCCCAAAGTTGTGCAGATGAAATAAATACTTCAGTGTTTCTCTCACTGTGCATAGTCCATGAACCTGTGTCAGGTAGTGTGAGGGTTGTGTGAGGGTTGGTATAAAATGCAGCTTCCTGGGACCCAGAATCAGACTATAAGGGTGGGGCCCAGGAGTCTGCATTTTAATACTCCCACCCTCAGTGATTCTTAGGAACACTGAAGTTGGAGACCAGCCTGGAGAAAACCAACGTTAGGCATATTCTGGACTCTAAAGGGTAAAATACTATATATATGTAAAGAGATCTTTATGTACTTTATGTACATATTACTCTAGACTTCACTGTGCTTCAGTATCTTATACACTTCCACTTCTTAAACAAGGATTGTGTTTGGGTTGCCTGCCTCATATAGCATCGCTGAGCTAGGTATTAAACACATGGACAGCAAAGAGATACTACCCTGCCTCCTGCTGCTGTGGCTGTCTGAGGCTAGCTGCTAAGGGAGGCTAATGTTACAGATATCAGGATAGGCCTCTGGAAGGAATGCAGCCAAGGAACCAAGTCCTCAGACTGGGAGCTCAACTCACAGCTTGGCCTCCAGTGCAGCTGTGTGATTTCAAATTCCATGTTTATCCCCACAAGTTTCTATTTTTATCTCAAGTTTTGAAAATATGAATTGACAGACTAACTGAAAGTGATTTTGACACTTTTAGGGGAAAACATGTGGGTAAGAATTATTGAGTAATTGCTAAGTCCTCTGGCGTTGCCTAATTGGGCTTTTGGAAGCTAGGCGCCATATGAACTGACGGTAATTGAAAGAAGTCACGGAGAGTAACACTTAGTAAGTGCCACTTTTTTGACCTTGGTGTTAATGTTTTTAATCCTCACACAAGACGTAGGAGGTATGTTTTTCCCATTTTACTTTAATAAATCGAGGCTCAGGTGTATCCAGTTACTTGTCCAAGTTTCATGGGAAGGAAGGTATGAATGAGATTTCAGGTTGGCTCTGTTGGATCACGGAGGCCCCTTGCTTTCCCATCAAACTGTCTGTAAGAAGATGCTGGATCCCCAGGGTGACGAGTTTAAAAGCCATGCTTCCAACTAATTATTTTTATAAAACTCTGGTGATGTATCTGTCATTTTATGAACTGAAAAACTTTCAATTTACTTTCACAGAGATAATTCTCACCAAATCTCTGACAGAACAAACCAAATCCTGGCTGCTTATTTTGCTCCACATTTTCCTTCCCACTCCCCCAGTAATTATGCAGTAATTATTATGTTGGTAATTACCTCATTAGTAATTTGGTGTGAGGAAGCTCAGTAAAAGAGTAATAAAAGGGCGTTTCTTTATAGCTACAAGATTGCAAATGATGATAGAGTCTTAATAGCCCCTAAACCTTCATTAAAAAAAAAAAGGAGAATTTTTTCTGCACAATATTTTGAAAAGTGTCAACATATCTCTTAATCAGTACACACTTCACTAAAGAGCCCAAGCTTTCCCTGTGGTGTGGAGAGCTCATTTTCCAGTGAGCAATGGCACTGTGAAAGTTCTAGTACAGAAAAGCAGCAGCCACACTGTGACAGGCCTCCCATGCTCCAAGGATCCCCAGCCTAGGGTGGAGAGCAGAGAGAATGGGAGATGGCCTCATAAAAACTGGAAAAGCCATGCTCCCTGACAAAGGAACTAGTTTCCCAGGTAGTTGGTCCCCAGCACCTCGAAGTCTCCTTTACTGAAACCAGGTCGGAAGCCCCTGGAGGCAGAAACTTTGTTTTGCTCAGCCTACCTGGCCTGGCTCTTGGCACCAGGAATGGAGAAATTTGAGTCAGGGCTCCTCCCGGTACAGGCCTGGCGCTTCCATATTCCTCGCCCTCCAGAACCCGGACCACGGCCACACTGTGGGGTATTTGTGGAAATTACCTTCACCATTTTGGCCATAAAAAGCCCTATGTCTCCCATTTTTGGTGAATTCTTAATCATCGAGAATCAACTCATGTCTTCTTCTACGTTTCTGCCCCTTCCCCCGTAAGGTAGAATAAATCTTTTCATTTATTTGCCTTTAGCTTTTTTTTTTTTTTTTTTTTTACATATTTCTTGTAATTATTTACTAAATAAATATCATTTATTCCTTCAGCAAATCTCTTCCCTCAGAGTCTCTTCTGCCTGGCCTGGGGATAGGACACAGCTACTGTGGTCCACTCCACTCTCATCTCTCACCTGGATTACTGAGGTGGCCTCTTAATTGGTCTCCCTGCCTCTTCCTCACACAAGCAGTGTATATTCTTAACCTCCTGAAACAAAAGGCAAATCACGCTGCTCAGCATTAGATGGGGCCCATTCAATTCCTCCAGTGGCTTCCCATCTCACATAGAATAAAATCAAATCCCTCACGCTGATGTTCAAGGCCCTATCCCATCTGCCTTTCCTTCTCTGATTTTCTCTCCTATTCCTCCCTCTCTTCCCCTCATTAGCTTCAATCCCTTGACACTGGCCTTGGTTCCTCACATACACCTCTTGCCTTAGGGTCTTAGCATTCTGCCTGAAGGGCTCATCCCAGAGATGTCAGTCCACAAGGCTCACTTCCTCCAGGTCTCTACTCACATGTCACTTTATCAGAGGCTGCCCTTGACCCTAGGTAACACAACACACATATATACACACACAAGCACATGGGACTGTCTGTGACCTTTATTGGTCTTGTCAGAACTTAACACCATCTGACATATTATAGAACTGCTTATTGGTTTATGTCCATCTCCCCTCACTGGAAGGTACATCACTGCTCTCCCAGACAGCAGGGACTTTGTCTATTCTGTCCTCAGTTGTATCCCAATCACCTATCTATATCACCTAGGTTAATATACATTGAATAAATGAATGAGTGAATTATTGAGCATCACATAACAATCTCTCAACAAACATTGATGGAAAATCATGAATTTGCTCAGAGTATCATCCAAAGGAGGGAGATTTAATTTTGGGTTATATGAGGATTAACATAAAGAACAATAGGCAGGTGGATCTGTTGGAAAGATCATTTGCCTTCACAAGTCCAATGGGATGGGGATTTGTGAACAAATACCAAGAAACTTGGAGAACACAGTGGAATAATTTCTAATGCCCTGTAAATGGTAATGCAAATGAAATACTTATGTAAAAGTACATTGCAAACTGTTAAGTTTTGTGCAGATATTATATATTTTTTGTTTTTAATGACAATATATGTTAATAACTTTAAAATAATCATTCTATCCTCGTGGAAAAAATTAAAAACTGGACTAGGAAATCAGAGGCCTGAGTGGGGTTCCAGCTCTGCCACTATTTGCTGTGTGATTTAATGCAGTTGCTTCTCTTTCTCTCTATTTCGTTTTCTCAATCTGTAAAATTAACATACTGGACTAAATTACCTCTGGAATGTCTACCAGCTCTAAAGTTCTAGGCTCCAGGAATTGCTGGCCGGCCAGCTGGCTGGAGGGGTAGGTAGAGGACCCTAAACTTCATGAAATTTCCCCAGCCTTAACTCTCCTGGTTGGTTCTAGTTTCTTCTTCCCACTCTCTTCCCACCCTTTCCTAGCCCAGAAGGGCCCTTTTTTTATCTGAAAATTTGTTATGTACATTCCAGAGCTCTTCTTTGAGTAGTAAACAGTTAAAAAAAAACTGTAGTTATTATGATCATAAAAAAGCAGAAATGATGGTAACTGAAGGGAGGAAGAGGGATAGATATGCTGACTTACATACAGGAATGAGGGTAGCATGTAAAGTTCATGGAGCCTGCTTCATTTGTGACTATCTATTTTTGAGAGGCATTTCTTTACATACTTTTATACAAGAATCATAGAGAATTATACATTAAATCTTTCCTCTGGCAGACTATACTCACAGATGGTTGGATATGGAACAAAACAGAAGAACATCTGAAAGAGAGATCTTGCCCACCTAACTTGCTGTCCTTGGGAAAAATGGGGAAGTCCCCAGAGTTGGAATGGATGAGAGCACAGAGAAAGCCCACTTGGGTTCAGGTCTACTGCTCACTAACTAGGTGACCTTGGGTAAGGCATCCTCTACACCTCATTTTTCTGGAAATAAAATAGAGTCAATAGGGTTGAAAAGAGAATTAAATAAGAAAGCTCAGTGAGGTAAAGTAACTTGCCCCCCAGGTCATAGAACTAATCATTTAAACCCCAAAGCCCTAGCAGGAAATAGATATAAAATGAATCAAAAGAGACACTCTTATAATTTTAGATGATCTGTTGACTAGTGAATTTAAAGTAAGAGATGTCTATATGGTGCCCACAGAGGTAATTTCACCATTGCTAGAGATTTACTCACACATTTGGTGTCTGTTGCAGCAAAAATATACTAGAAATGACTTTGCAGGTAACATTTGCTGGATGGAATTATGTTATTTCATCTAAGTAACATAATTGGATACTCAGTGCCTATCTCCTGGGACAGCAGAAATGATCACTTTTCATTGATCTCCTTTTAGACCTGACCTTGATATTCCTTCCTGCATGCCCCTAAATATATCAAAGCATTGAAAATATAAGCATGTTCTCTTTCAATTCAATTTCACTTGTCTCATGTTGAGGTTTGTGTTCAGAAGCAAGCAATCAAAGAGGCTAGATCTAGATCTGATCTTCTAGTCCCCAGCCTTTGAATCTGCCTCTTTTTTTCCCTTTTCATGTTTGAGATTTCTTAGCTAAGAAAGCCACTTGACAGCCATCGATCATCATAATTATGAAAGTGCATTTGTGCTATGTCCTGCTGATCCTCTGTTAAATGATCCCATCTGCAGGAGGAAGTGTGGAAAGGGGGCTAAACAAAGGGCAATGGTTCATTAAGAAACATACTTCTGTATTTCATTAAATCCTCACATCGCTACACAAGGTAGATGACATTATCCTTATTTTACAGATGAGAAAACTCAAGCTTAGAAAGGGCAGGTGACTTTCTTGAAGTTACACAGCTGATAAATGGCATGTTTGGGATTAGAAACTAAAGTTCTTTCTGACAGGCTATGATTCGTTATTGTTGAGAATGAATGGAGATTGTATAAGAATTACCAAAAATACCTAGATATGGCCTACAATCCTACCAACAATTAAATTTTTACCCAGGTGGAACAGTCTTCAAGGTAATTCAGATTATGCTTAAACTAGTCACACTGGCACACACAGCATGCAATCTAGAGCAAGGTACTGTGCCTGGACCTTTATGAACACTTTCTTTTATTTAGCCACATGGCCATAACTTTAAAGTGGTCTTTCTCAAAGTGTGTTCCTCTGACCAACTGTATTAGAATCACCCCAGGAGCCTGTTAAAATACAAATTCCAAGGCTTCATCTGGGGGTGGGGGAAGGCAAAGAGGGTACAGTGGAATTTTTATCATTAAGAAATTCTCTGGTAATGTTTGGCATTCAAAGTTTGGTAACAGTTGTTCTTATTATTATTAATGAAATATTTAAAATCACTAACTACCTTTTTTGAAGCCTTTCTAAGTTAAGCATTTTGTATTTAAAATGCGATTATGGATTTTTTTAAATAAATAATGAGTTTAGGAAGGATACAGGTAGTAAGCTGAAACTCAGTGCAGAACTTAGCTGAGTGAATTTTACTCGGCACCCAGAGGAATTTGAGGGAATTTATTTTTAGGATGATTAGTAGGTCACAACTTTAAAATTCAAGTCCTGGTGTAAATCGTCTGAAATTTGGCCTTCAGTGTAGACTTTTGTAATATTCTATGCTATATCAAGTATATGCTTTTAAATATTTAAGTAAAATATGCATAATAAATTACATCAGATAAGATATGAAATTATAGAAATAGATTCATTTCAACTCAGTATCCTTTAATAAACATCAACCATGTACTAGGGACAATGGATCACAAAAATAAATGAGCTGGTGAATTCTAGCAAACATTCAAAGAAGAATTAATACCAATCCTTCACAAACTCTTTCAAAAATAGAAGAGTATACTTCTCAACTCATTCTGTAAGACCAGTATTACTCTGATACCAAAACCAGAGAAAGACATGAGATTCACTAGTGAAGGTTTAAGCCCAAATCTCCTAACTGGTTCTCTGACTCTGGCAGGCGGATTTCAGAGAGAGCGCCTAGGCAGAAAGATCAGTTACATGAACACAACGTGGACAGTGAGAGTGATGATGGTAGTGATGACAATGGCAGTGATTATAATTACAACAGCACACGCACACGCACACACAGACACAGTTTCGAAATCCAAGTGTGTTTTTGTCAAGGATTCTTCTCTAAGATAGGTCCTGGACTTCTCCTTGCTCTAGATAGCTCATTGCTGGGATATTTAAAACGTATTCACAGAAGATGTTAAAATCAATATATGACTTATTAACTAGAATTGGGAATTTTGCTCCTGTGTCAACAAGATTTACTCTTACTGACTTATTTTCTTTTTTCCCCCGTCCTCCCCACTCTGCTGACACTCCTCTCTCATTATTCTCTCACTGTCTTATTATAAGAGCTCCCTCCATATAAAACCACTGTCACCCTCCTGCAGTGTATCTCCAGGCTTGTTTTACAAACTTGAATTCAGATCTAGATCTAGACTCTTTGATCGTTTTATTTGGTTATGACTGCAAACAGTCAAGTGATGGCAGCTATGGAATAAACTGTTTTCTTTCTAATCCCTTTGGTCTCAAAATAAAAAATACATTTGTACCACTTAGTATTTAGAGAAAAGCCTTTTATCCCTTGTAGTGAAATATTTATTGAACGCATGAGAGCAAAATTAATTCAAAATAAATATACTTGTGATGTCAGGATCCCAAAAGAGCTCCTATCCTGGGAACCGCTTTTTTTGGCACATGTTAACCTGCTGGAGTCACAACAAAGACACAATAGAAAGGTCCAGGTTTGGAGTCTTCATGAGTTTGGGTCCTGGCATTGCCACTTTCCAGCTCTATGACTTTAGACTGGTCACTTCATATCTCTGAGCCTCCATGTTCTAATCTGTAGAATAGGAATAATAACTTTTATCCTGAAGGGTTGGTTTGAGATTAAATTGGTTGAAGTATATAAATCAATTTATTAAAGCTTCTGGCACACAGCAAGTTTTCACAAATTGTGAATATAACTTTTACATTGAACAAATGCAACTCATAGGACATATTATAAGGTGAGTTTATTTTTTGCTTCCCACTCTCCCTTTAAATTTATTCTGCAGGGCAAGTTCCTCCCCAACCCTTACACAAAATTTGTGGTAATTTCTATAACTTGTACAACAAATTTCAGTAAATAAAAGTCCTCCAGTCATTAAAACGTTCAGTCCCATGTCATAATCAAGATGCCAGTCTTCGTAAAGTCCATATTGTCTCCCTCCTGCAGCTCTGGCCTACTCCAGAGCAGAAGCCTATAGTGGGGCTTCTGCCTGCCCTGTCCTACTCCCTGCCCCCAGCATCTAACCAGGGCTGGAGTTCATGAAGCAAGAGTGGAAGATGATGGGAGCAGGAGAGTTCTTCCTTGGACTGCTGTGGTCACAG
>CM053510.1:40788603-40984975 GCA_028627145.1 Eidolon dupreanum | reverse complement strand
GTATACAGCATCCATGCTAAACTCACTCATTTGTTCTAGTACTTTTTGTAGATTCCTGAGGATTTTTTAAATGCAAGATCATGTTATATGCAAGTAATGACAGTTTTACTTCTTTTCTAATCTATGTAACTTTAATTTCTTTTTCTTGCTTTATTATACTAGCCTGTAGTGCAGTGTTGAATAGATAAGAGTAGACATCTTTGCCTTGCTCCTGATCTTAAGGGAAAAGCATTCCGTCTTTCACCGAGTATGATGTTAGTTGTAGTGTTTTTGTAGATGTTGTCTTTTAGGTTGAGGAAGCTCTCTTTTATTTCTAGTTTGCTGAGTTCTTTAATCATGAAAAAATGTTTGATTTTGTCAAATGTTTTTTTCAAATTTATAGACATAAATCAAGAAGTCATAAAATGATGTTTTCTTCAGCACCTGCTTTATTTGTTTAAAAAGATACTTATTAAGTACTTCTTGTGCACAGAACAAAAAGTGAGGAAACTTAGATTTATTGAGTACTTCACCAGATGTATCATACAACGTCCTTGGCACTTTGTGCAGATCATCTCTTAAGAGTGTACTCCCTGAATTCTAGGTATACCTGAAGGAGGCAGCACTTTCTCCCACCTTTCAGGGCACATTCGCAGTGTTCCCATTTCCTATCTTAGGAACCATCTTTCTGCAAGTAAGAGACACAGATTCTCAGGGACCCAACTAACCAGAAGGGTGCAGCCTTCTTTCCTCACCCTCAACCGGATAACTCTATGGTCTTTTGGCATAATCACTCCAGCATAGGAAAGGACATTCCTATGCCTAACAAACCCAGATAAAAATAGGGAAATGGGGGATGAGGCAAAATGAGGAGAGTAATTGTAATTTTCTTATAATTTTCATATCTAGCTCTTACTTTTTTTTCTACTTGAGGTATATTTCTACATGTACTTATTTTAACCACCACACTCCTCCATTCTAATCCTTCACTTCTGCCAACTATAGGTTTCTTATTCTACACCCTTTTTCTCCCCTACAGTTCCTAGCATAGTACCTAATAAATACTGAACCAAAATTAGTTTGTTTAGAATCAAATCGACTCCTAGTTTGAGCAGTTTTCATTTTTAACTATCTGTCCTCATAATTCTATACATATTGTGTACATGGGCTTTCTTTGTGTGAGACATTGTTTCCCAGTTGTACAGGGGTCTGTGAGCCACATGCAGCCTATGACAGGACTTAGCAGCTTCCTGCAGATGAGCTATTTAACTAATGAGGGGACCCGAGTCCTTACAGCTGTTATTGCCAAATGTTACCCGTGTCAGGTCTTTCTGTGTAAGAGAAAGGGAGGATTTTTTTCCACTCATTCTCTATTCGTGTTAGATTAGCGTCAACCTTTTTTTTTACATAGACATTTTTTTTTGCCCAAAGATGTGTTTTTCTTATTTTAGCAAACCATCGTCCATGGTTTTATTGGTGTGCACGTGTCTATTGGATATTAATGGATAAGAAGAGCAACCCTATATGGTTATAATGTCGGCATTCTCTATAAGATTCTCTTTTCTCCCTTTCACACAAAAGAAACTGAAAGGTGCATTCAAGCATATACACATGCATAGATCATAAATCTCCTCTCTTGATCCAGTCAATTCTGCCAGGAAAAAGCAATCTTCTACTCCTCTCTGAAAGGAGGGAGAAGCCTTTCTAAGGCCTCCTGCAATCCTCTAGTCTCAGGGACATTCTTTCCTTTTTAATCTACAAATCCTACTTTCTTTAAGCAACCCCTGACAATAAGCTGGCAACCAACAGTGTTCACTGACTGCCTCCATCAGAGTTCATGAAGGAGCCTGCTTCCCTTCCTCCAGAGCATTTTAATGGAACAAATGTAGACAAGATTTTTACAGAGAGACTTAGTATGTT
Source organism: Eidolon dupreanum (assembly GCA_028627145.1). NCBI lineage: Eukaryota > Metazoa > Chordata > Mammalia > Chiroptera > Pteropodidae > Eidolon > Eidolon dupreanum. Next base: position 40,983,076 of record CM053510.1, on the reverse strand, counting down.
TCCATGACAACATCAATTATCTATGAAAATCTCTAGGAAAATTTTAGACCATTAAAATCTTAATGCACAGTTTTCTTCCTTCATAAAGCAATAGAGGAATGTTGAAAATTTTGTTGTCAAGAGGTCAGAGAAAGAATTTTATTTCCCAAAGACTTAGATACATAAGAAATAAATCTGGGGCTTACGGGCAGAGAAATAGAAATTATATATGATTGTAGTTGGCAGTAATCCTTTATTCTAAGTCTCCATTTTTGTCAAAAATGATTTGTACCAATTAACACATGTATATATTCTTCACAGCAGTAAAACTGTTCCTTGTATAATTCTATGCCATTGTATCTTATAAATGTCAGGTTTTCAATTTAGAAATGAAAGGCCAACCTCTATTCTCTTCTTTTACCATGCTTCTTTTCCAAAGCCAAACTCTCACGCCATTTTCCTGACGTCTCCCCTCCTCCCGCTTCTGGGACCTGACTTCATCAATCACCCAGCTCTTGCTTGTCTCAGTCTCTCTCTTTATAATTGCTCTTTCAATATCTCCCCTTGAATCAATGCAGGAAAATGTGCTTGTGTGATGAGGCCTTAAGAAGCAAACATCTGTTTATGATGGACACTCAGTATTGGCGATTCATTTAATCAGGGATTCATTGAATGCGATTTTGTTCAAGTCTAATGCGAATTGCATTCAGAAATAAATCTGGCATTGAAAGCTGCTGCCCAAATTTTGCCCACTCTGGATGCCAAACTGTTGACTGTGGTAGTTGTAAATATAGCGATAGCTAGACATATATTTGATTGTGTAATTGTTCGGATCATCATACATAAGTACAAGGTCAGTGGAGGCAGAAGCTGCATCTGCCTGTACCTGCTGCAGTTTTAGCTCTATGCCTGGAACATAGAAGATATTCAATAATTTTTCTTAACGCTGTACTGTAAACCAAATCCATTATTATATAGTTATCCACCATGGACTTGGCAATTCTAACACAAATGTCCAGTCCTCTTCTGAAACTTTGTGTCAATCCTTTCCAGATGAGCTCATTGAAGTTTAGAGCAGGCAAGGGACTAGCCCGCGGGTTAGAGCCAGGATCAAGCCCAGATTTATCTTATTCCAGAGCCTGTGTTCTTGCCAGTGAACCACTGGCTCTGTTCTGGCCCAGGCTCTGTGCTTCTCACCTTGTAAAACTCTGCTTGCACTTCCCCAAGCCCTGTATGTGCTGTGTGCACTGAGACCACTGAGGCCCATGAGGGCCTGTCTTTCTTTGTTTCTGCTTATGATCTGGCCCCAACACAGGTGCATCTTGCTGCATAGAAGGATGTGCTTACCTTTTAGTGAACACTGCAAAATGTTCACCCTCAGTTTCTTATGACCAGAGCATGACCCGCTTTGTTAACTTGATGCTGCAGCTCTGCTGGGAACTTTAACTTCCTGTGCTCTGCTTACACCAGTGCTTCCTGCCTTGTGAGATGGAGCCTGGATGTTTTAAACCCCTTTTGATGGGAAGAATAATTTCCAATTGGGATCTGTATTAGACTCTATGGCTGTTTGGCAAATTATTCCAAAACTTAGCAGCTTATGCCAACAAACATTTATTGTCTTATATGGTTTCTGAGGGTCAGAAATCCAGCTAGAACCCTAGCTCAGGGTCTCTTATGAGGTCACCTGAACTCTTGCCTGGAGCAAAAGGATCCTCTTTGAAGATGGCTCGCTCACATGGTTTTTGGACCTTGCCACATAGGGGCTGCTTAAGTGTCATCATGACCTAACAGGTGGCTGTCCCGAGAGTGAGTGATCTGAGAGAGAGCAAGGAGGAGGATGCAAGGTCTTTACTGGTCCAGTCTCAGAAGTTACATACCATCACTTCTGCTAAATTGTTTGTTGGAAGCAAGTCCAATCACATTTAAGGAAAGAGGAATTAAGCTCCACCTAAGGAAAGAGTGTCAAAGGATTTGTGGACATCATGTGAGAAGTAACATGGATGCCAGATGCTATGAGATGCTTGTGTAGCAACTTTATGCCCCTCCCTGGCGGAGGCAGCCCAGGACTTCCTGCTTGCTTAGTTCTTCACACGGGTGAGGTGGAGGCTGCATTCTGCACGCCGGTCCTAGGAACAGTGAGGGTTATACCGATGCAGAAGGACAGTCCTCACCCTTAACAACTGCACAGTCTGGGAGGGAAGAACGGTATCTGCACAGGTAGCCTACTGTAAGATAGAGCATGATGAGTGCTACAGAAATGAAAACAGAGGAGGATGAGCTCGATTCAGTGGTGGGACCGGAGAAGGCTCCCTAGAGGGGAAGGTGCTGGAGCTTGGCATGGAAGGTCATGTAGATATTGGTAGCTGAAAGTGTGGAGGGAAGGGTGTGCCAGGAATGGGAACAGCATGGGCAAAAACTCAGTGGTAGGAAAGTGCAGTACATGTTTGGGGAAGGGTAGCATATGTTCTCAGTGGCAAAAATCGGTGATAGTACCTGCTGCGCAAATAATGCATTTAAAGAGTTTTGTGCAGTGCCTGGCACACAGAAAAGGCTCACTAAATGATGATGGGAATAAATGACTGATGAAGATAAGTAAATAGGCTGGAAAGGTAATTTGGGGCTAAGTCATAGGGCCCTGCATGTCATCCTGAGGAATCATAATGTGTGGAGGCTAAAGGGGACCTTAGTTTGGAATTCATCATATAGGAAACTGAGACTTGTTGAGGTGTTTTAGTAGGGGAGCAGTGTGCTCACAGCCAAACTGGAGGAAGAGTTCTTCTGCAGCACATACTGGATGAATCAGAGTGAAGAATGAGGAGCCAGGATCCGATGTGCCGTGATCCTGGTGCCACAGTCCAGGGACAGGAGGTACTGAGGGCCCAGGTGAGATGGGGCACAGGGACTGGACGGGATATAAAGCTAGAGTATTTTTTGACTCTTTTAAAAACTTTGCCTGGTCAGCAAGATCCTGAAGTCCCGCTTTAGCAGCTGCTTTGAACGTGACTATAAGTTGCCTAAAAGTCCCAAGAGAGCAGCCCAAGAGCATCTCGTCCACAGAGTCTCCGAGAGATGGCTCACACTGGACCTGGCTCTGCCACTGAGGAAGGGGGTGCTTGGAGGCTGGCCCAGCTTCTTCCTATGGACTTTCACAGCACAAATGAGCCACCAGAGGGGTCTTTGAACCCCAGACCTGAACGTACTGATCGAGCTTACTTCTGTGTGCAGTTTACCCTGCCACAGAGGGACATCATAGTCCAAAACCCTCCTCTGCCCCTGCAGAGAGTGTGCAGGAGATAAATCATGCACCAAGCCTCAAGTGATGGCATCCACCCACAGATCCACTGTGGAAGGGACAATGGGCCCTTGACAATGTAGTTGAAAATCATCCTGTCTCCATGACTTCCCCACATTGTGATACAGGAGAAGGCGTGGCATGTGGAACACCCCTGAGATGCCAGAGGCAGCAGCCCACAGGTGGGGGCTTTCCAAGTGTCTACTCAGACTGAAGGGAAGGCTCTGTTGTGATTGCTGCCAGGAGTCAAAGCTACCATTAGCTGTCATGAGCTGAAAGTAGGTATTGGGCAAGTGTTAGTTAAGTTTTTCTCTCTCCTTATCTGCCCCCTGATTCTCAGGTGCTCCTTCTTACCCCCAGCCCTTTACCACCATGGCAGCTTCACTCAGCAGCGGCACTGGGCTGCTTTCTGTCGACCTAGGGAGAATGGGTTTTATGAAAGCTTGGGAGATTCCAAAGGTTTACTTTAGTAATGGAAACTCTTCTCTACAAGGACTTACAGACACAGGTCACGTGGGTATTAGGGAATGGTTTTAGCAATGAGAGAAGCCCCAACTGTGAGCAGCCTTTGTAAGTATCTTAAGTAGAACAGAACACTTGATTTTCTCTAATTCTCCAAGTGTTCCTTGAGTGTTTTGTTCTGTGCTGTGCAAGGCACCAGGGAAATACAGAGCTCAATCCCTGTTGAGGAGAGACTCCTTTTAGAGTAGGAGTCAAGCTTGTGAGCACATCATCATTTCAGCATAATCAGCACTGGAATAGAAGCACATTCAGGACCTTTTCATGCCTCTAAAGAACAAGCACCTGCCCTGTCAGGGGTAGGGCAGGAAGGGCTCAGGAGGAGGGCCATGAGCTGACCAGAAGTCAAACCGAATAATAGCTACTTCTATTAAAAGCTCACTCAATGTCAAGCCTTTATATCCTGTGAAGATGTGAGAAAGATATGGAGTGTGGCCTGGGTGAAGGAAGGGCCCTGGTGGAGCAGGCAGGGACTGAAGTCCTAGTTCAGGTCTGCCTCTAACCTGCAGTCTGACACAGGGTAAGTTCAAGGACATCCCTCTGCAGCCACGCAAATGAGATTGGACTCAAAGGTAGAGTTCTGTCATGAGTTTTCTATTAAGTATCTTATCTCTCAAGAGAGACAAAATGAATTCAGGTAAGCATCAAAGAACAACATGAAATTACATAAGGAACCACCAAGTTGGGCAGTAGAGTAAAGGGTTCAGAAGCTGAGAGAGGGGAAACTTTGGGCTGAGAAATCCAGGAAGGGTTTCTGGAAGAGGAGAGCCCTGAGCTGGGCTTGAAGAACAATTAAAATTGGAGCAGTCTGAGAGGAGAAGGACACCCTGATGGAGGAATAGTGCTGCTTTTCTCAGGAATGTTCAGTGGCTCCCCAGACCTACCACACATGGCATTTCAGGGTCTGTACAGCCTGGCCCAGCTTCTACCTAGCCCAGTCATCTTGACATCCTCCCAAGAACCTCACACTCCTGCACGCTGAGCAGTCCACCTGCTCTCTGAATGTACAGATACAGACTGCCACCTGAATTCCCTTCATCTCCTGCTCTGTTTCTTTCAGTGCCCCTTCCCCACTCCTCTGCTTCAGAATTGAAGTCTTTTCCCTTTCACCCTGAACTCTCTCCCATTTGCTTAGGGTCACACATGGACAGAGCCTAACCCACTAAACTACAGACACCTCAACTGTGGTTTACCCCTCCCCATGGGCCACATGTCACACCAATGGCTCATATTTGGCAAATGTCAGATGAATGAATGAATGAATGATCCAGCCAGAATATGGTTTCACAGAAAGGGAAGTTCATGGCTACAGGGGTTCATGAACTTGTAGCAAGGGGCCCTGGACATGACTGACCTGAGTGTGTGGCCCATACTGCTGTGGGTGGGGTATCTCAAAGCTGGAGGAGCTCAGGTGTCATCTAGCCCAGTCTGTGTCATATGAACCCTCCACAGCAATGCAGACAACAGGCCAGACCTTGTATAAGTGTCAGTGCAGACCCATGCTGTAGCTATAGCACAATGCCCAAGTGCAGTGGGGAGGATAACTGACCTGGGTTCAGATTTCAACTCTGCTATTTGCCAGCTCTTTGGCCTTATGTAAGCCACTTAACCTTTCTGAGTCTTGGTTACTCTTTTCTTATAAAAGGAATATAATACTACCTCCTTTCAAAGGTGTTGTAACGATTATAGAAAATATATCACACACACACACCCGCGCGCGCGCGCGCACACACACACACACACACACACACACAACACCAGCTTATAAAAGGTGACTAATGAATAGCAGCTAATTCTATTTTTATGACGTGATTAGTTGTTACATATGGCTGGGAAAGTTTGGCGGAGAGTTCAAAGTAACAAAATTTGGATTTAAACCTAACAGTATGTCATAATTACAATGAACTTAATATGGGACTCATTAACATGGTCTCATATGAAGACAATGTGCCAAAGACGTTCAGGATCAGGGGTAACCACACTTTTGCCCTAAGGACACACCCCATGGAAAATACTCACACTGAGACACTTGCCAGCCCACAGGGGCTGCTGCAGACATCCAGAAAGCTGCAGAGGCTGGCCTGGGAAAGATGGCCCAGAAACGGTGATCAGGGCCAGTGTATGCCTATCTCAGTCCTAATTCTGGAATCAGGTAGGGATAAGAGCAGAGAATGCAGGTCTCTGCCATCATATATTTAGGACCCAGGTTGTCACTTGTTTGGCTGCTGGGAGGTTTAGGCCAAGTATTAGGGGCACGTCCAATAGACAGGCTTTAGTCCTGAAGAGTGGGAGGAAGGGAGGCAGCCTGGAGCCTCAGGCAGGTAATGGTGACCAGAGCCAGCTCTAGGCCTGTGTATGGAGCCAAAATGATTCAGAAGTCAGGTCTTAGTAACTGGTTGAAACTTTGGAAGGTGGAGAAGGGAGGAGGAGAAGCGAGGAAGGGACCAAAAAGTAGCTTTGATGCCAGAGTGGATGGGTGGCATTACCAGAATCAGGAGGGTCTCAACTCTCATCCCAAATTCCTTCTCCCAGTTTTCCAGTCTCAGTGGATAGCACCCCCACCCACAGCCCAAAGCCCTGGAGTTTCCCCAGTTCTCTCTCTGACCATGACCTCCCATAGTGCAGCTGTTTTCAAGTCCTGCCCATGTCCCTCTTGAAAGAGGCCCTGTTCTCCATCCCCAGTGCCACTATCCTGGTTCAGGCCTCCACTTTCCTCCTAGCTTCCTGCCTCATCTCTCCTTTCTGTCCACCATTTGCACTGCTGCAAAATTCTCTTTTCTAAAAGTAATCTAACCATACTCATCCTTAACTTGAAATCATTTGGTAACTCCTTGTTACAGTCTTAAGCATCTCCTTAGCATGGCTAGCAGGACCTTCATGATCTATCCAGTTTCTTATGCCCTTCCCCATAAGCTTCAACCCAGACATCTGAACTTCCTGCAGGTCCCCCACAGGGGCCGTGCCTCTTGTGACCCTCTTCCTGTACTCCCCACTCTGCCTGGACCTGCTCCCTCCTCTTCTAGGCAGCTCCCTATCAGCCCCTCTGACTTCACTGCAGAACCAATCCCCCCACCCACCTCCCTGACTCCTGGACTGGCATCAGAGAAAGTTCTGGCACCATAAGAAGAAAGCCCTCTGCTACCAAAGGGAGGAATTATCCTTAAGAATTCTGGATAACAAAGGGTCTTCATCATGACAAAGCGGGGAAGAGAACTAGCGTTTGTCATTTAACTGCAATATACCAGGCATATTGTCTAACACAATGCTTAACACATTCTCATTTAACTTTCCCAACTCTAACCTCACACACAATAGGCACTCAATCAGATGTGTTGAACCCATGAAAGACTGAATGGATTGAGTTTTTCAACCTCATTTTAGATATTGGGAAAATGAGGCCCAAAGATTAGAATTGCCTGTCTCTGATCATACAGTGGGAGCTGGGAGCCTGAGCTCTTCTCCAAGGTACTACTGCTATTGCCACAGCCCTCATTAACTTGGCAGGAGAAAAACTTATACTTATCCGTGAGGACAGAGTAGAGTTAATTCTTCAGCCACACATCAGTCAGCACCACAAGCACTAAATGCCGACTTGCTGTGTTTGCAGCCCTGTGTGAGGAGCACTGCTTCCAAGCATATGATGTTTCTTATCACTGTACTTTCTTTGATTCACAGGAATGAATTCAGAGCATGGACAGACATCAAGCCTGTGAAGCCTATAAAAGCAAAGCCCCAGTACAAGCCTCCAGATGATAAGATGGTTCATGAGACCAGTTACAGTGCCCAGTTCAGAGGGGAAGCCAATAAGCCAACACCAGCTGATAATAAGGTCACTGAGCGCAGAAGAATACGCAGCCTCTACAGCGAACCTTTCAAGGAACTCCCAAAGGTGAGACAGATCTTGTGGGGAACCCATCAGCACAGGCTGGAACTGAGGGGTTCACTGCAGCAGAGCATGGCGACCCAGTCCCCAAGGGCTCCTGTAAAATCTCTCCTTTTCTTTGTATCACTCTGAGATAGAAGGGCTTTCTTTTTCTTTTTATTAAATTTATTGAGGTAACATTGGTTAATAACGTTATATAAATTTCAGGTATACAGCTTTATAATTTGATATCTGTATACTCAATTGAATGCTCACCACCAAAAGTCTAGTTTCTGTCTACCATCATATATTTGACCCCCTTTACCCAGTTTGCCCTCACCCACCCCCTTCCCCTCTGGTAATCCATTCTGTTTTGTGTATCTGTGAGTTTGGTTTTGTTTTGTTAGTTCGTTTGTTACTTTTTGTTTTAAATTCCTCTATGAGTAAATCATACAATTTTTGTCCTTTCTGTCTGACTTAATTTCACTTAACATAATTATTTACCTTCAAGGTCTATCTATGCTCTTGCAAATGGCAATATTTTGTCTTTTTTATGTAACATTCCATTGTGTGTGTATATATATGTGTGTATACACATTTTCTTTATCCATTCATCTGTCGATGGACGATGGTTGCTTCTATATCTTAGGTGTTGTAACTGCAATGAACATAGGGATACAGACATCTTTATAAATTGGTGTTTTTCTATTCTTTGGAGAAATACCCAGAAATGGAATTACTGGGCCATATGGTAATTCTAGTCTTAATTTTTTTACGAAAATTCATACTGTTTTTCATAATGGCTGCACCAGTTTATATTCCCACCAACACTATACAAGGGTTTCCTTTTCTCCATATTTTCTCCAACACTTGTTATTTCTTGTCTTTTTGATAATAGCCATTCTAACAGGTGCAAGGTGATATCTCATTGCGGTTTTGATGACATGATTTTATATATAGAGAACCCTAAAGACTGTGCCAAAAACTATTAGAAATAATAAATGAATACAGTCAAGTTGAAAGATAAAAAAAAAATCAATATACAAACATCTGTTGCATTTCTATATACTAACAAAGAAATATCAGGAAAAGAAATAAGGAAAGCAATCCCATTTACAATCACACACAAAAAAAATTAAATAGAATACCTAGGACTAGACTTAAAAACAGAGGGGCTTCTTAACAGGAACCTTCATTAAATTCAAAGGGAATGTGAAAAAGGAATATTATCCAAAATTAAAACAGCTTGAAGACTGGCAGATGTCTAGAAAACTGGCTCTTGATTTTAAGAAGCCCAGAAATAAAGTGGCAGGAAATCTCACCTGGGCCCTAAATCCCTTGTCTTAAATTAATTGCATTTGCCCCCTGAAGTCCTAGCCCAGTATTGGAGGCATCTTTGCCTGCTTCCTTCCTGCCCTGGCCCCTGCCTCATCCTCAGCACCAGTCACTGGACACTTCCTTCCCCCCACCTCCACCTTTTTTATCCTTTCCCTCAATAAACACCATCCACCAGCAATTCTTAGTCTGTCACAGTATGCCTGTCATATCAGCTGCAAGATGTGTTCTGAGTAATTTATACTGTAATAAACAGTTTGTGAAAGATTTACATTTCTAAGTAACTTACAGTGGATTCAGGGATTTTCCTCTAATGACACTATTTTGCCTTATTTGCATCCCAGAATGCATGAGAGAGAAGGAGAGACGAGAGAGAGAGAGAGAGAGAGAAAGCGTGTTAGAGATTAAGCTGCTGAAACAGGAATCATACACGGTAGAGTTTATTCTTTGAGGTCAGGCCATCTGAAATAGCAGAAAAAGTCTGAGAACCTAAATAGCCTTTTCTCTGCTTTGCCCTAAAGTCTTGCACTCAGTAGTTTGCTGTTTGGCCCAGGACTGGTTGACAGGTAAGATAACTAACTGACCCAGTTTGCCTGGACTCCTCCTCCAGTTGTAGCACTGAAAGTTTCATGTTCTGTGAAAGCCCTCAGCCTCAGGCAAACCAGGATGATTTGTTACCTTACACACAGCTCAGGGGTGACTGAAAACCCCTGGACCTCAGTGAGTAAGTGACTTAGGCTGTGAGGCCCAATGTCATCTCTGTCCACCTCCCATAGATGAAGTGGGACCTAGGATATGGGGTTGGCTTGGCACAAAATGAGATTCAAGGAAAATAAATCTAGAGATGAATGGGGGCGTGGCATATTGAGAGATCATACCCAGTGACCTCAGAGTTCTTGAAAAAGAGAAGGCAAGGCCATCTCCTAGGAATAAGGGGGACAGAGCTTGAGGAGGGAGCTTGGGGAGAATAGAGTGGGCTCAAACAGCTGCTCTGGGGAACATGGTTCAGGGAGCCAGCCTGAGAGGAGGAGCAGATGGCTGGGCTGGGCAGTTATAAAGGCCTCGCCAAGACAAGATTGCCTATCCAAAGCATCTTGGTGAAAGCATTTCACCATATGCACTCACCAGCCTCGAGACAGAAACAGAAGAAAGGCTAGCTTAGGAATTGTGGTAATAAACCACCCTGGAATCTCTGTGTCTTACATCAGCAAAAGTTTATTTCTTATAATACACACCCATCGTGGGTCGGCTGCAACTCTCCTTGTCACCTCTTTAGCCTGGGACTCAGGGTGAAGGAGCAGCCTCTCTGTGGCAATGGAAAGAGAGCACTGGGAAGCATAGGCTGATGGGGTCTGCCTGGAGGTGACCCGAGGCACTTCTGCTCACATTTCACTGACAGAAGCAAATCATATTCCTGCTTGACTTGAACAAGGTGAGGAGGTATAATCTTCCCACAGGGAGGGGAAGCAGATAGTGCAAATAGTAACACAGTCCACTCACTGCCTGGGTGGTCCGGGGTGAGAGCTGGTAGGCCAGGGAGCCCATGTGGCCAGCGAGAGTGTTGCCAAATGACTGACATGGAAGAAGCAGAGTGACCTAATGTCACTGAACACACTTTCTACATTGTGCTCCCTCAGTGTCAAATGTCACCCTTACCATCATTTAATTAATCATGTCTTCTCTCTAAATTCTCCCTCCCACTCCCTCCCCTTTTGTGTTTCTGTATTTGTGGTCTGTCTCTTCGTGCAGGTGGAGAAACCTAGTGTTCAGAGTTCCAAACCAAAAAAGACCTCAGCGAGCCACAAGCCTCCGAGGAAGGTCAAAGACAAACAGGCGGTGTCGGGCCGGGCCTCCAAGAAAAAGAGCGTAGAGGGCCCCAGCGCTGCCCGACCTGAGGACAAGGAGCAGAGTAAAGAGATGAACAATAAACTGGCTGAGGCGAAAGAGTAAATTTCACTGCACTTTCCTTTTATTCTTCTCTCCTTTTTTTTTTTTTTTTTGGTTAATCAACCAGCAAAAAAGGCCACAAAATTGATTAGAGGCTTCTCATCTGCCTTGGTCCTGAGTGTTCCAGGAGCTCTTTGGTTTGGTTTCTTTTAATGGAGGAATGCTCTTTCAAAGACTGTATGGCATGCCTCCTCTGCAAATCTAGACCAGCAGGGCGAGGGTGGCCCGAGTCCATGCCCAGGGTCCCTGGAACCCCAGGAAGTGTGGCTCACTGGCTGGCTGCTCCTTCCCATGGCAGGTGAAACTGTGTTCTGGTGGGGAAGGCAAGCAGGGCTTAGTGCGCAGAGGCAAGCCCAGGTGGCTGCAGAAGACCTCTCCTGGTAGTGCTTAGAAATGTCTATGGGGTGTCCTCTTCCTGTTTCTCCCCAAGGTCAGTGCCAGTGATCAATTTGGAACTTTAGGTAAATGTGTTCTTTTCCAAATTCAAAGAGTTATCATGTGCTAGAGAAGCTCAACTTGGGCTTCAGCCACTGCTAACAGTTGTGGAAATATTTGAAAAACAAACACAAGAAAACCTCGGCCTTAATGTCAATAAATAAGTTGTGTCTGTTAAGTTTAAGTGATTTTTTTACTAGAATTGTCTGTTAGAAATGTGTGGCTGCATTTAGTTTCCTATCAGTGGGCTTTAAATTGTATACCGAGTGAAAAATATGCCACTGATGACTAAAAGTAGGTCAGGGTAAAGGTTAGGTATTTTAGGTACATTCTAGATATCTTCATAGGAAGATGACAAAAATGAGAGGATTGTTTCCTGTTCTTCCGCAGCAGACTGCCTATCCAGTGCTGCCGATTTTGCAGAGCAGCTGGTTACAGGTGACTGAGGAAGACGGTTCAAAATAGGATAGTGTGTTTAGAATGTGACTTTCCTGCTTCTGAGAAACACAAGGCGGGAAACAGACGTAGTGGCAAGTGTGGCAATGTTTACTCTTCCTTCCTGAACTGTTCTTGCTCTGCTCCTCAGAGAGGACAGAGGATGCTGAGCTTCAGATGACAGGAAATTTTTGCAACTTAGCTAAAGACTAGGAGAGTTCCCTGCTAAGTGATTAGCAAGCATTTTTGACCTCATTAATGAGTAAAAGAAGTTCTCAGTGAATTATGTGTTGCATTTCTGTGTGGCCAAAGCCCCCAATGGTGGCAAGTGCCACCTTAGCTGTGCTAGAGCTGTGTCATAGGCATTAGTCAGAGAGTTGTGTAGAGACCCCAGTGCTTGTGAGGGACCCCAAAATATCTACCGGAAAAATTACACTTGCAAACCTCGTGATGTGTACGTTGCTCAGTATGCTTTATTTCTTATGTCCTTAAAGTGCTTACTGTTGCCAGCATTCGGGAATCGCTGGACCATTGTGATTCCAAGCCTCTGCTCAGGCTTACTTCTCTTTTGTAAGGAAAGTAGTGAGTAAAGTTCTCACACTTTCTTACCTTAAAAATCTCTGAGGTCCTTCTGTTTGGAAGAAGCTGAACCTCCACATGCTCTCTCATATTCTGTCCATTTAAGCAGCAAAGTCTCAGTTTACACCATTTTGTTTCTCACCTTGATGTTGATTGAGAAGTCTTTTGCGGATTAATTAGGCATATGTTGTGCAGGCCATATTTCTTCAGAGAATAGGACTACTAGAAATGATACACTTGGCCAGGTCCATTGCCATCCTCCTTTCTCTCTGAGGGTATGGAACTGTGAGGAAGGAGAAGTATTGAGGAAGGTAGAAAATGTTAGTGAGTTTAGTGTTCATGAATCACAAATTTTGATGCCTATCTGAAAATGACCAGAGTCTATCTCTGTACTAATTCCATCTATTTGCTAGCTAATCTTAACATTAACCAGAGAGCTCTAGCAACGTGATATTAACTCTACCCAGAGAATTTGCCAATGTACGTTCATTTCCTCAAGATTTGGCATTAGTCAGGCGTGTTGATGTTAGCCACAATTTGGATTTCTCCATAGAATAGTCATATATTTTTTACAGATCAAGTAAATCAAACTTTACACTGCACAGGGGACTGTTCATTCAATGTGCACTTACTGAATGCCTGTGTGTCAAAGTTGTGCTAGACATGTGGGTAGTGTAAATAAGTCTGTCTCCATGGCAGCACGGCCAGAGGATACATGAGACTTGACCCCTGTGTCTGATTCAAGTTTGTGTTGCCCAAATTGTAGAGTTCTCCACCCAGCGTCCTGGCAGCCCCAGAGACTAGGTTCCCAACCTTGCAGCACCTGAGGCTTGAGATGACTTGTATAAGGTCTTTTTCAACCCTTCAGTATCCCCATCTTTTTAATACCTGCTTATAGTTCACTTTGACTCTTGAATGTGTCACTTCACTGGCAAAAAACTTTCTTTAATTTCTACTGTTTACGAATGAAACTCAGCCAGTCTTGTTCTGTACCCCAGACATACTGATGGAAACTGATTTCAGTTTCACAAGCAGTATTTTGGTTCTGCCTTTCTGAAGGTGACCAAGCTTCCAATGCCTGTTCTGCCCATTTTTGTACATTTCTCTGTGGTTCCTCAACTCTCCTCGCAAGATAGGGAGGACTGAAGCTTTCTCACTGTCTGCTTCGCTTGCTGGCAAAAATAATCCTAAAAATAAAGCTGGGTGTTGGCTCCCACAGCTTTGTGTTCCCTGCTAGCACTCCCATTCGGTCCTTATATCTTTGCCTCCCCAAGACAGACAGGAAGTGTCTAACTACAATTTTGTGGCCTGAGTTTTGTTGCATACCACAGATTGTCTATGTAATGTGTAGCGCACACCTCTCTTGGTGCTATTTCATTCCTACTGTTAGTAAGAAATTAACAAAAATATTCATGTATAGCCAATTGATTGTGACGTGCTTGTGGTCTGTGCCTGCTCAGAAAAAACAAACAAACAAACAAACAAACAGTTTTCCAATTATAAATAAATGCTAAAGACGAATACCACTTTCTTGATCTTATTTCCTTGGTAAGGCCCAGCTGAGGAGATGAAGGAGCTGCTCCCCACGAGAGGAGCTGTGCCCCGCAGTTTTCCGGGGTTCTCCATAATGCAGCTTGACTCTTTTAGATTGCCTCTCAGATACTAATTGCGAGCAGTCAGAGCTAAGTGTTGGGAAAGGCGAAGATGGACCGGGAGACCCACTGGCCAACAAGGTAGAGTAATGTTTTGATCCCATGTTGCTGGGGACGAGTGACCACCTGCGCCCAGCACGTCCTCGCCACACTGGGAGGCTGGGCCCTGATTCTCCATCCGCTTCTTGTAGACCAGCACGACTGTTGGTTCTGGCTTTTTTCTCCTCCCAAGGGATGGTAGAAATGCCTTCACTTAGCCGTTTAATCTGGTCATTATGGAGGTTCTACCCTCTGGAGCTGGCTCACTGTGTGGGTTACAGGAGTGACAGTCTTGTGTGTGCCAAACATGGGGGTGTGGAAATAGCCAGAAGAGAGGTCCAAATAAGGTAATGACAGACCAGGTAGCTGGGAGCTCAGATGAAGGACAGGCTTCTTCCTGCCTAGAATAGGGAATCAGAAGTCTTCGTGGGGGGGGGAAGCTTGGATAGTGGGTGGGATACAGGTATGCAGGGCAGGCCTACAGGCAGCAGAGCAGATCTGGATAGGAACCTCAGAGGTAGGGCCAAGTTTGCCCACTTTGATCTTCTTCTGCTAAAGTGAGAGACAAAAGATCCCATATGGGATCCCTCGTCTTTTTTCCAACATATGTTGGTTGAATACCTATTATGTGCCTGGCATGTGCTGGGCACCAGGAAACCAGGATTACTGAGCTCCCACCTCTGATCACAGCAGGGCAGGAAGGAGGAATTTGGTTTAGCTGGTCCCATGGATCAGGGAGAACCTCAGTGGATGGGCAGGTGATGACCAGGTGGTCAAGGCATGCCAGATAGAGGGAGCTGCATGGTGTGGAGGGGTCCAACGCCAGGTGAGCTCAGGTCCTGAGGTAGCAGTTTATTCAGGGAGGGTCAAGGCAAAGGCTGCAGAGTGCCAGAGCCCGTCCTGGAAAGGCCTGGTGCCATGTGAGTGGGCAGCCACTAACCGGGACCTCCATTCCCCACACTCAGACCACACCCCACGCCTTTGCATGTTCCCTGCCGTCATGCTTCTCACCTTCCCTACATATCAGGCAACACACCCACATATCCTCTCTTACTTTAGGCTAGGAACTCTAGGCTGTGACCTTTATTCTATTGCCATCCCTTATTTCTGGGTTTTGAGGAGGAGGCTTGGTAGAAACCAATCAAGGCTTGTACATATCAAAAACCATTATGTATTTGTTTTCCAGATAAACAGAAAAATTCCACCCACCTGCTTGCTTTTGTATGAGGCAAAAAACACAAAATACTATTAAATATATAAAACATACATAAAAATATATTATTCAGCTCTCTTTTGATCAATTTAGGATTGTTTTGATCAAAACCAGAGATTGAGGGGTGGAAAGAAAGACAGGAAAGAAAAAGAGAAATAAAGGCAGAAAGGGAGAAAAACACAAGATGGAGACACTGAGAATAACCTGAGAGAAGGTGAGGCACACTCAGAATCAGAATGAGGACAGGAATCAGACAACAAAAAAGGCAGGGAGGCGGAGAGCCCCACTAGCTTTATCTTTGCTACTCAATAGTCAGGGCTCACCCAGAACCTTGCCCCGCACCTCCCACCAAGCTCCCTCATGCTGCCCAAAGCCCAGGAGGTGAATCTATAACTCATGTCTAATATCGCTTCCCTAAAACAGCAAACAAACAAATTTAAAACCAGACCTCTAGTTTTAAAATAGTTCATCATTGCTAAATTGGTTATAAGTGTATTTTAATTCTTCCTTAGTGTTTGTGTGTTCTTAGTGAAATTCTTCTCTCTTTTTTTCACTCAAATTTAAAAATTTATAACCTGCTTCTCATAGATCTGAGGAGTGTCAAGCCTCATTTCACAAAGGCTAGGAACTCCCTAAGCGTATAATTGTGGTTTCTAGGTCCTTTTACTGCTAAAATGTCTTACATGTTCAGTACCACAGCTGTAAAAAGTTTCTTTCAGGATGTAATCACTTACGTGTGGACTATCTGCAGTTAGGGCAAGGCCCTACCCTAGTCCCACCTGAGGCCAGCAGGGCTGGGGCAGCCGAGGACACTGAGACAGGAAAGACAGCTATTTCAAAGGACTGGAACCATCCCTCTCTTAGGCACTACTCATGCAGAACTGGGCACACAGTCCAAACTTCCTTCCTCCACTGTCACTGATGCATAGATTCTCATAACCTCTGGACTGTCCTAGAATACCTGTAAGACCAGAATTAACATAATTACAGACAGGCATACCTCATTTTATTGAGCTTTGCTTTATTGAGTTTCACAGACTTTCCTCCAGCAAAAAGATTACAACTCGCTCTACTGTGGAGGTCTGGAACCAAACTGGCAATATTGCCAAAGTGCGCCTGCCTGTATTTTATTCTTTATCGTGGGAATACTAGTTAACACTGGCAGTGCACAAAGAGAGTCACAAGGTTCATGGGTAGAAATCGGTGTGGGCTGTGCAACCCTGTGTCATTCACTAATCTTCTTGAGCCTTGGCGTCCTCTTCTGAATATGGGAACTCTAATTACCCCCTCAGAAGACAGGAGTGAGGATGAAATGACATGATGGCTGTAGGGAACCCATAGTGGATACTAAATACAGGTCATTCCAGGCCCCTCCCCTTCCCTTTATAGTACTTGAAAGGTCTGTGTTCACTGTCTTCCTAATAAATAGTTAACTAGTAATCTCTGATAATACATGAAGTTGATTTAGGCAAACACCAATTAGGAAGATCATTTTAAAGAATTCTAGCTATCGAATTACCTTGAATCCACAGACCTAAACAATAATGTTCTAACAATTTTTATTTATTGATTGCTCACAAAGCATTTTTTTTCTGTGCCATTCCATTGACCCCTCCTAACGCTGTGAAGCAGGTGTTTGTCCAGGTAATAGGAAGGGGAAGGAAGTTCAAAAAGGACGGATACCTGCCAGCGTGGTGGGCTCAGAGAGACAAAGGAAGCATGGAGCCCAGGTCTTCTGCTCCACAGCCTGTGCTGTTTCTCCCTTCCCTGAGGGAGGCTGAGGCCGACCTGCAGTGAAGCAGGTTGGACTCAATTAAAGTACCATGCTATACAGTGCCAGTCTAGTCAGGCCAAACAGGCCCTCTAGAAGGCTTACCTAGATCCTCTTTAAATCTTGGGACCCAGATACAAACCAGCAGAAATAGAATTTGTTGAGGAATTTATACACGACTGGCTCATACATCTTTACTGAGCTGACCACTTGTCTCAGCCAAATATACAGGTTTTCTCCCTTGGGTTCTAAATTGACTGGGTGACTAAAATGCATGGTTATTGAATACAGAATGATCCAACAGATTTTTCATTCATAAGAAATAGTTGATACTGGAGATACCAAGATGAAGTTACTATTACCTGAGGCATTGGATCAGAGACCACCATTTTGTGCATTTAATTTCAAACAGTGGAACTAAGCTTAACTCTTTGTCCCTTGCCCTCACATAAGTGGCCCTCAATCACTTGTGATTTTAGCATTGTATTTTAACTATCTCAACCCAGACATCTTATCAGCTTCAAATGCTGAGAGAAATAAATTACTGCCATTGCTACTGGTTTAAACTGCCAGAGAGAGCGTTAGAACATGCAAATTTGACCATGTCACACCTGCTTTCAACCATTCGTGGGCTTCTCAGAGCCTACAGAAGCTTCTTGTCCCCTCAGTGCACCATGCTGCTTCTCACCTCCATGCCTTTACCCACGCCACCCTACCTGCTCAGATTGCCCTTCTGCTTCTCCACCTGGCTAACTCATCCTTCAAGACTACGCTCAGGGGACATCTCCAGGAAGCCCTTCCCGCACCTCCCAGGCTGGGTAAGATGCTCCCTGTGTGTCTTCATCATGGAACTTACCACATGTACTGTGTCATCTACTCATATGTGTGTCCCCCCCTACTGGACTGTCCTTTACCAGGGCAAGGACCAGATCATTCTGTTCATCTTTGTAGCCCTAGTTTCTGGCCTAATGCCTACCGCAGAGAATGTCTTCTGAAGTGTTTGTTGAATGAATAACAAGTGAGTGAATGAATGATGACATTCACCACCTGCCTCCATATTCACCATAGTGCCTCCACAAGGCTTCATTCTGCCTAATAACTGGCTCAGCTCACATGAAAGGGGTGGTTTTGAGAGAGGTCACAGCCAACAGCAGAGCAGAGAGCGGTCAACGGCTGGTTTTATAATAGTCAGCTTACCTCTGTACTTTATGTAGCCACTTTTTCTAAACAGTCTTAACTTCAAAAAACCATAGACTCTTAATTAGAGGGTAATCTTAAGAGATTGGCTGAGGTCCTAACTCCATGATGGCAAAGAGGCAGGTCTTAGGAAGGAGGGCTGGGAGTTAGAGCCATCAGGCCTGGTTCTAAATCCAGGCTCCACTGTTTACTAGCTGTGTGACCTTGGCTGAGTGTCTTAATTGCTTTGAGCCTCAAAAAGGTAACAATAATACAAGTATCCATCACCATCTAAATTTATTTGGTTCTCAAATTCAGAAAGTAGGAATTTTGTCAGCAAGGGATATGGTGTTATCTGAACCTGTTTGGTTCCAGAGTTTGGCAGACCAGGTGGTAGGAGTTCTAATAGCAGAAGATACCCGTTTCTGATTTATAGGAGTTATGATGGCTCAATGAGGATGCATGCGAAAGTCCTCTGGAGAATATAAAGTGGAATGCCCTTGTCAATAGTTCACTTAAGGATAGTTTTGCTGACCACTACTTCCCAGTTTCTTACCATCCTTGGGCCCCGAAATGTGAAAGCTGGAACTACATGTGTTTAACGCACTCGCTCTGCCACACAACAGCCTGACAGAAAAACCATCTAGTGTGGTTCTTGCTGTCCTGGCCCCACCCCAGCCCTTTCCCTGGCGCCTCCTCTCTGAGCACAGCCTATAAATCACCTGGTACAGATTCCATTTTTGCAATTACTTGTTCATTTTCATCAATCCCCTCTGGAGACATGAAGCAAATTTTGATTAATTGCTCAAGATCCCATCCTTTGCTTTAGGTGGGGTAGGGGGAAAGGACAGAAATTGACTTGCAGGTTCCCAGGAGTACAAAGCTAGACAAGAACTAAGTCATTAGGTCTGCTTGCCTTAGTTTCAGCACTTTACATTTTACATTAGCAGAATTATCAGATTCTGGCAGCCTACTGAGGTAGTCAACTATGCCTTTGACTTTGCATTCTTGGTGTTAAAACAACCAACGATGCTTTTTAAAATATTTATTATACAAGTGAGAATTTATTTAGTTCTTAGCAGGTTATCTCTAGAAAATGTATTTAACAGTAAAAAGGACAACAGCAGCAGCAGCAACAGCAACAACACAGGGCAGAAAACATAAACCGTCTAGCCACTTAGTGCAGCCTTTTCCAAGTACTTCAGGAGAACATGTCTGCCTGCAGGGAACCTGGGCTGGCAAGATCTGAACTAGGAATGTGAGTCAGGTCTCTAGTCTCACTTTCATAAAATGCAGGTTGACACAGCCTAGCGGGGAGAGAATTAACATTTATTTGGCCCTTACACACTTGTTCTCATTTAATCCTTAACTATAGGGCTAGAGAGTCTACATAACTATCCACATTTACAGATAAATCAAGACTTGGCGATTAAATAACAAGGTTACACAACTTGTAAGTGGTGAGCCAGGATTTGAACCCAAGTTTGGGTGACTAAAACCCATTCTTTGTCCAGTACTTGGGACCATCCCTGGGATCCCTACTGTAAAGATGTGCATCCTCCAGAAATAGCAGTCTCTCCATCCTGTCCCTTCCTTCCTCCAAAACCTTCAGTGACTCTAAGTACTCTTGTTGTCTATGGAAAATGAGTCAGATGAAGGTCACAGATGCTGAGTTGAAGCAATGCAGTTAGCATCCCCTAGGTACCCCCTATTCCCGTCCCTACCCCTGCCCAGAATTAAGCCTTGTGGTGGCAGCATTTTTCCTAGCTGTGGTCCTAGCTGCTCTTCTTTTATTGATGAGCCACATCTGGTGGACTCTATGTGTGGCCCCAGGCTGCTAGACTGATTGGCAGCCATGCAGGTAGGGCTTACAGGTGTGGGTGTAGGTGGACACTATCAGACCAGGATGGTTCTGTTTTCTGGGCCTATCTTCTGCACCAGAGTCTGCTGAACACCAGGAGGTAAACCTAGGGGAAGGGAAGGTTCCTTTTGTAGTAGATTCAGGAAGGACCAAGGTGAAAGGGGATGGTTGTTGGAGGCCTGGCCCCCAGAAGGGCTACTCTCTCAGGAGATGTGGTTGGGACCTCGGAGCTGGGGACCTGCTGAGGTCAATGGCTCTAGCCTTTTGCACCAGGCAGAACCAGTCAGGGTCATATTAGTCCAGACCCAGTTCAGACATGTGCAGACAAATATGGATTCTCTGTTGTTGAAGTCACACCCATGAGGGATATTGTTGTAGAGAGGAAAGAGCTCGAATGAAAGCCTGTCATCCTCCATTAAGGTCTTGACATGGCCACAAACTCACTATGTGACCTTTCTGAGTCTTATTTCCACCCATGTCAGGAATATGGGGGTACAGGCGACCCCTGTCTGCCTGGCTGACAGGGCCACTGTAAAAATACAATGTGCCATGTGGTATGTAAAGTCTTCTTAGAAAACCATAAAGAGAAGTTACAGTTTAGGGAGACAAAAAAGGTGCTAAGACAGTTAAAAATAGGAAATCATTTGTGTGTCATGTAAATGTGGTTGTTAGAATTTGATCTTGTGAGAGTTCTTTTTAAAGCTTCTCATCTAAGTCTACAGCCATGCCACCTTGAACAAGCCTGATCCCATCTGATCTTGGAAGCTAAGCAGGATCGGGCCTGGTTAGTACTTGGATGGGAGATCACCTAGGAAGACCAGGTGCTGTAGGAGTAAAAAATAAAAAAATAAGGGATTGTAAATTGACAAGGTCCTTGGAATCTGTGAGGTCAACCAAGGATTGCCTTGCCTAAAAAACAAACAAACAAACAAAAACTTCTCATCTAGAATGGAGGTCCCTCTGTATGTGCCAGAGCTCTATGCTTCTCCACTCCATTCAGTGACCCGACATATAGTAAGTACTTATTAAATGTTTGTGGAAGAGGGGAGGGAAGAATGAGGGAGGAGAGAGGGAAAGAGAGCGAGGAAAGAGAGATGAAGCAGACGTGGTCTTTGCCTTCACAGAGCCCCCATCTGGAGAGGCAGCTGCAAAAACAGTTGGCCACTCATCTGAGGGGGTGAGAGGATGGGGGTGTGCTGTGGAGTGACCCTGGAACTGAATCTTCAGTTGCAGAAGAGGGGGTTACTAGACAGATGGGGAGGGGTGGTGTAGCAATCTGCATTGATGTGTCTGAGAGAAAGCTAAAGCAGCTAAGGGCTATATCGACAGAGGTGTTGACTCCAGGGCAGAGGTGGTGTGTCCTGCTTAGAGACCACTCTTGCAATTTCACTTTCAGCTCTGGGGTCATACTTTCTAAAGGATGAGAAGGCAACTGAGATGTGTTGTGGGGAAAACAGTCGGGACAGCAAGGGCTGTGGAAACCAAATATCTGAGTTGTTGTGGAGCATGTGTTGCCCAGACAAGCCAGGAATAAGGACACAATTGCTGCCCCCTCCAAATATCCTCAAATATCTGAAAGGCTGTCCCGGGGCTAGCAGCTTGGCATTCTCCGAAAGGGTGGCCCCAGAGCACAAACCTGGATCAGGGCAGGAATGGGAGGCAGTAGAGCTGACAGAAATACAGGTTTCCACTCAAGGTCTAACACCTGAGTTGCCTCACTGGGTGGTATGCCCCACCCACCCTGGGGTAGTGCAGGCAGTGGCTAGGGCCAGCTGGCAGGGAGATAGCAGAAATTCAGGAGACCAATGATCCTCAGGTCTGTCCTTCCAGCCCTGGATACCTTTAGCTTGGCTCTGTGAAGTGAGCTTTTATAGAACAGAGAGGGAGGACTTCTTTAGAAAAGTGACATTTTTCCCCCTGAAGGGACTTTGGAACCTCTCTAATTGAAGAGACACAGGCTAATGAAGGCATAGGGCCAAGGCTGGCGGTGGTGCCGGCACCCTAGTAGCTTAACAGTGTCCGTGGTACATGTTTACAGGTCTTTCTCCAGCTCCACACAGGGGCTCCTCAGGTCAGGGCCCCGGTCTCATTCACCCCTGTGTCCCCAGCACAGGGCTTAACATAGACTTTGTCCAGTGAATGGATAAAAGAGAAAAAATAGAATAAAGAGGAAAAGTTACATACCAGTCATTTATTATTCTCACAAATGTCTGCCAGGTACTACTATGAGCCAGACACTAGGTGCTGGTGATGCAAAGATGAAGAAAACACAGCCCACAGGCTAGTGGGAGAAGCAGGTAATTACCAAACACTGTGATAATTGCTGAAATAGAGGCTACCATGGAGTCCTGTGGGGTAGTGAGGCAGGAGTGAGAACTGTTGTTTTGAGAACGCCTTGTCTCCTGTAGATTCTTCATAAGAATAACGAGCCTTTTAAAGACGGTTTCCTTGACACTGCCCCTTGGGCTGCCGTATTTCCCATAACTGCATTGGGAGCTTTGTTTGTGTCTGGGAAACATGGGCACCTGTACAGGGCCCATGGAGGCAGACAGGAGGAAAACAAAGCCATGATGTTGCCCTGTCCACTGTCCCTGCAGCCTCCTGCCAGAGCCCCTGAAGTGCAGCCTGCCTGGGCCCTGGCTCAGCCCCTACTGCCCATCTTTGCTTCAAGTAAGTTTGCTCCATCCCTTCTACCTACCCACTGAGATGTTGAGAGGCCTGTGTTTTAGTCCTGGAGCTGCTATCTGTTAGCTGTGTGGCTATGGAGAGTTGCTTGCCCTCTGGGTCTAGCTTCCCACCTGTAGAGTACCACGATTGGACCAAATCACTAAGTCCCTCTTAGGAACTAGCATTTACTACTATTGCCTGTATTCCAGGGGTCATGCCATAACAAAGCCTCCCTGGAAGGTAGGCACTGCAATCCCCAATTTATAGATTAAGGAGACTGAGGCCCAGAGCCTGGCACATCCATGACGACATCCCATGGCTAGGAAGGAGTTGGGACAGCATTCATAACCCGCTTTTCTGTCCTCAAGTCCAGTCAGTGTGCTTTCTCCTCCAGCAGGCTGCCCTTTCCATTATAAGTAATGATCTGTGTTAGAACACCTAGGATCAAGTCTGGCACATAGTTATTGCTCAGGAAATATGAGCTTCTTTCTTCCTCAGGACTTCTCCAATCTGTGGAGGCAAGGACAGGGTCTGCAGGCCCCTGATTTCTGAACAGGGCCCTACTTCAGGAGCACAGCCCTAGCTCTGAGCTGCCTCGATGTTCCATCAGGAAATAGTCTGGGGAGAAAAAACCACATGGTGGATTATGGGATTAGAAGTGTGTGCACGGGCAGGAATCAGTGGGAGGGAAGGAAGGCTTTTCTGTAGATAGACTGGGGCAGGGCTGGATAATCCTGCTTCCAGACTCTGATGAAGCATGGATCCAAGGTCAGTGTGTATGCATGCACTCAGGAGGGTTGCCTATCTCCATGAAAAGAAGAAGGGCAGAAAATCAAGTTCCTAAGACTCAGGATGTCTCATGTAAACTTGGACCATTGCATTTTACAAATAGGACAGAGGCAGGCACAGAAAAGTCTCTAGATTATTCATTCATTTGGCAAGTATTTAGTCAGGGCCTTTTCTGGCTCAGGTACTGTTTTAGGCACAGAGGACACAATGATATGCAAACGTGACAGGGTCTTGCTCTCTGAATGCTTCAATCTGGTAAGAGAAACAATCCAAAAGAATGTAAGTAATTTGCTTTGATAGGGAGTAGGAAAGAAAGGGCCAGGGACTAGGAGAGCCTGTAGCAGGGGACCTGGTCACATCTGTGGGTCAGGAAAGGCTACCCTGAGAAAGTTCTCCAATGAGCTGAGAGAGGGAAGCTCAGTAGGCATTAACCAGGGGAAGAGGGAGTGAGAGAAGGTTTCAGAAGGAGACAACAGCGTGGAAAGTAACAGGGCAGACTGAGAGCAGAACAAAGTCCTGGGAAGATGGGGCACAAGGAGCTGGGAAGGCGATGGGAGCAGACTGGTCAGCCAGGTTGGGCTGTGTAATAGGCTTTACTCTTTATTCTGAGTGTAAGGAGAAGCCACTGGAGAGTTGCAAGCAGGGAAGGAATCTGCTTTTTTGAAAGATCGTTCTGATGTCTGTATGAAGAATGGTTTGGAGGAGGAACAGGGGATACCAATTAGGAGGCTATGACAGTGGGCCACAGAAATGATGTCACAGCTGGTGGGGGGAAGGGAGGGATGGAGTGGAAGAAGTGGAAATATTTAAGAGATACATGTTAAGAGCTGAAACAGATGATTCTTGATGGGTTGGGTGAAGGTTTTGTGGGAGAGAGAGGTCTTGAGGATGACTCTGGGTTCCTGGCTGGGGCCATAGGATAGTAGATGAACCACGTTTCAAGAGAAATATGTAAATTTTTCCATTTGACCTTCTTTGTTCTAGGCACTGTGCTGGCCACTGGGGCTGCAGGCCAGAAGGATGGCCTCTGCCTTTAGGGACCATCTAGTGGGGTAGACTTGACATGTAATGGGGTCTCTGAATGTGGGCAGAGACTGTAAAATGCTGCTGCAGGAGAGATATGGACAAAAATACTGTGGAGAGATACACACTAGGACAGATACACTAGGACCTTGTGAGGAGATGGGATCTGAGCCAAGTGATCAAGGACAGACAGGCCAAAGTGGGTGAAAGAGGGCAATCCAGGTAGCAGAAACAAAGAAACAAAACATTGAGAGTGTGTAAAACAGCATGAGGTGGCCAGAGGACAGTGCGAGGAGGCTGTGGCTGCAGGGCTGGCCGCCACCTGACCTGCTTTCCACCAGGGCTGCCGTGAGGGTCCAGCGTGTGAGCCTTTAGTAAACTATTTGTACATTTATTACAGTAATAGGCTTACTCATGTGATGCACCAAAGCACTCTACAAATATCAAGAATTATGATTTCAGATCCCTGACTAAAATGATCGTTTATTCCTCTGTTGTAATAATCCCTGTCATTTGTATTGCTATCCCCATTGTACAGGTGAGGAGACTGAGGTCTCCTGTAGTTGAATAATTGTCCCAGCTCTTGCAGGCCATAAGCAGCACAGAAGCTGAGACAGACGCAGCAGGTCATTTTAGTTTCCAGAAGGGTACACAGGCCGGGAGGAGAAGAGGTCTGTGTCATGTGCTGTCTGGAGAAGAAGTGTATCTGGCCAGGACACCAGACTTGGTTGTGCAGGTTGGACCATGCCCAAGGACAGCTGGCCTGTGGGCTGACTGGGGCTGAATCCAGCCCATCCCATTCATAAATCCTGTGCCAGGCTTCCCCACTAAGGGCACGGCTCTTTGTACTGCACACAGAGGGCACTCTAAGTGTTGCTTTTGCCAGCCTTACTGGAAGTGGTGGGGCATTTAACAGCAGGGAGACTGGCAGGGCACTGTGGAACCAACTGATGGCCAGTCAGTGTCAATGAGACTTTTATGTTGCTCTTGAGGACAGTTTTGTTCATAAGAAAACCAACCGTGGCTGCTGCGGTTTTAAAAATGAATGCTTAATTGATAAAAGTAACAAATTTAAAAATCTAGTAAACTTAATCTCTTTGAAGGGAGATTTTATAACTTAATTAATACAATTCACCTAAATAATTTAAATTATAAATAATTTAAAATAAACTAAGCTTAAAAGTATGAAAGCTATTGGGTTGTCATAAAAGTTCCATTATTGTTTATAAAACTTATACAGTTGTCATCTCTTTCCATTTAAAATTACAAATCTAAATTAGTTATTCCTTTACACACTTTATATTGGAATCACAGTCATTCTGTTACAGATTCTAATATTCTAAATTATTTTAAACATTGCAAATAACTTTCAAACTAAATCCATCCCTCAATACCAACAAAAGGTATTATTGTAATTTATCATTTCTAATCTTAATTCTAAACTTTCCCATGACTAAAGATACTTAACCACTAAGGAAACAGGTTTACTAACCAAAGCAATATAAGAATGTATATCTAAGCAAATTATATATATATATTTGGGATTAATTTACAGCTGACTACGAGTGCTCATTAGACAGAAATTTGGGCATGGCATGGGAGCCAGTGCTGCAAACATCCAGGGAAATGTATTTGTCAACTCAAACTGTGCAGCTGGCTGTCAGAGGACACTGGGTTCATATCCTGCCACTGGAATCGGTTTTGTAACCCAAGCCCCTGAGATCAAGTTAAGCCCAGGTCACCTTTTGCCTGTCTCCTGTCTCAGCTTCATCACCCCTTCAGGATGACCCTACCCAGATTGTTCACTACCTGATAGAATCATCTAATCAATGTCCTGCTTGATTCTATTCTGAGTTAGGTTTTTACTGTTCCTCTCTAGCCAGCCACCAAGTATTAGAAGTATTTTAATGTTATCCTTGGGTTCTGTATACCTCTGGTGGCCTTGGCTGGCTCTCTCCACAAACGCTAAGTTCTTACTGATGGTAGCCAGCTGTGTCCATCTGGCCAGAGCAGTTGTGCTCTGTGTCGTGTTGAGCCAGGGAGCTGCACTGGCCTCTCTGTGATGCTTAGAGGGACTGGACAGACAGGCTGCCTGTGCCACCATGTACATCTGCTGAGAGATGTACATCTCTGGTCTAAGAGATGTCAGTATCCTGGTAGCTCGAGATGCTAAATATGGTAAAAAGCTAAAGCTTCTGAATCAAGATAACATGACAGAGTGAAAAAAGTCCAAATATTTTACTTTAAGTAAACAGAGGAATAATTATATAGTAATATCATGGTACAAGGTACACTACGTACATGATCTCTATTCATAAATTTAATAAATATAATTAATTATACCCAGTGAAATAGATGAAAACTTGTGAGGCTCAGAGAGATGAGACCATAATGAGTTAAGGAAGTATTACTAAGTAGAGGTCTCATTGCATCAGCTTTAATAAGTAGGTATGGCAAATTCCTAAAAGGCAATAGAACTGTTAAAATGATGAAGTGGTTTTAAAGACTCGAGTGGCCACAAAATGTAAAAGAGTAATAATAGCTACCCTGTACCGAGCATCTACTAAGTCTCAGACTGGAGGCCATGCAGGTCTCCTCACTTTCCAGATCAGTTGCCCTCTCTGGACCTCAGTTTCTTCCTCTGACAAGTAAAAGTGATAAAACCCTCCCTGCATGCTTTATAGGGTTGCCAGGTTGCTGAAATGAGTTAAGAAAAGAAGTGATTTGGAAAGTGGAATGTGCTGTAGGTGTGCAAGAGTTTGTGACACTGGCTGAGTGGTGACTTTCTGCCTGGCCTGCAAGGAAGGAGTGTACATACTAAACTAGACTGACGGGGTCTGATTGTGGCAATGTTTGCCCTTGGCATCAGTGATGTTACCTGCTCTCCACAATGCAGGGGTGGGAGGGTGCAGGGATGAGGTGGGGGTCCATAGTGAGGCAGATAGGGCAGGCTGTGAGGATTCTGATGAGAGGCTTGGTTCTTGGCTGCAGGGAAATCAGCCCCAGAGACTTGGAGTAAGTGTGGGCAAGGGCCCAGGTAGAGAGAGCCAAAAGTAGGGATGGAGTGAGGGACACAGACCTCTTCACTACCTGAATGAGGAGTTTCAGCCAGTCACCTACCAAAGGTGGGGGTGATGGCATTGGCATGGGCAACAATGGGGTGCATTGTCTATAGAGAATTTAAAAGCAATAATAAAACTGATTAAAAGCTGGTCTGCTTATTATTATCACCATTTGCTGATTGTTCTAAACATCAGTGATAAAATACTTTCCTGCTTGTAAGGAATAGGGGAAAGAGGGACATTCCCACTGCCCTCTTTCTTGGCATGCCAGGAACCCCTTGTCCCTCCCCACTGTCAGCCCTTAATAATAGGGTTGGGGAGAGGAAGGAGCCCTGGAAGGCACTGAGGACAACAAAAGAGCACTCTGGCCTATAGGGTCATCTGAGTGGACAGCCAAGATGGGTTCCCAGGATAAGCCCAGCTATCCTGGAGAAAGAGCAACCTGAGTAGAGTGTGGGGTGAATGGACTGCTGGGCTGCCCACTGGAGGACTCCAAGTCCCATTACAGTACTGCCATTTTCACCTGGGTACCGCCCTCTTTGCCACGTGCAGGTTATAATCAATTGGCAAGCACACTGAATGACTAATTCTCAAGCCTCCCCCTCACCCCACCCCACATTCTATACTAAGAACATGGAAATCAGGTCTCCTCCTGGCTCTCCAGCAAGAGCTGTCCTGCCCAAGCTCCACAGGCAATCTGTGTTCTGCCCAATCCCTGGCCCAAGCTCTGGCCCAAGCTCTGGCCCTCACAGTGACCACCTCTCTCTCCTCTGCAGGAGCCAGATTGAACCCACCAGTGATTCACGTAAGAACCGAGGTCCTGTAGCCACAGAGCCAGACAAGGATCAAGGTCCCGTGGGCCCCGGGCCTCTGAAAGATCAAGGTCCTGTGATCCAAGAACCTCTGAAGGATCAAGGCCCCATGGTTCCAGGGCCTCTGAAGGATCTAGGTCCCACAGTCCCCTCATCAGTTAAGGATCAAGATCATGTGATCCCTAAACTTTTAAAGAATGAAGTGTCGGTGGTCTCAGCACCAGTCAAGGACCAAGATTCCTTGTTCCCAGTACCTCTAAAGAACCAAAGTCCTGTGGTCCCAGCACCTGTCAAGGATCAAGGTCCGATGGTCCCAGAGCATCTAAAGGATCAAAGTGCCATTGTCATAGCATCTATAAAGAATGAAGGTCCTGTGCTGTCTGAGCCTGTAAAGGATCAAGGTTTAGTGGTTCCAGAGCCAGTCAAGGATCAAGGTAGAGTGGTCCCAGAGCTTCCAAAGGATCACGATTCTGTGGTTGCTGCGGCTGTAAAGAATCAAGGTCCTACAGTCCCAGCACAAGTCAAGGATCAAGAACCCACAGTCCCTGAGCCTCTAAAGACTCAAGGTCCTGTGGTCTCTGCTCAAGTCAAGGATCAAGGCCCCATGGTCCCCGAGCCTCCAAAGACTCAAGGCGCTGTGGTCCCTGAGCCTGTGAAGAATCTAGTCCCTATGGTCCCTGTACCTCTGAAAGATCAAGATCCTCTGGTGCCACCACCAGCAAAGGACCAAAGTCCTATGGTCCCTGAACATCTGAAGACTCCAGGTCCCAGGGGCCCTCAGCTGCCCACTGTTGCACCTCCACCCCCAGTCATGATCCCAACTGTCCCCCATGCAGAGTATATTGAGAGTTCCCCTTGACATTCACCCCTCGACACACCAAGGAAGGAGCTAATAGTGAAAGTGCTCCCTCCTCGGGGCAGCAAAGACTCACATTTAATCTGCATGAAACATGTACTGTATAGTCTTGCTGGAATCTAATAAAACTGATCCCTCTGGCTCAGCAGTGTCTCTGGCTCCATTTGAGAGAGTGTGTGTCTGTGTGTGTATGTATGCATGTGTGCCATGCACATTGAAAGTGGGCATGCGGGACTCTGCATCACCTATTTGGGCCAGAGAAGTCTGAGAAATCCCAGCTTAGATTAGATTAAGTGCTAGGAGATGAAGGACAGGACACACCTGTTTCTCCTTACTCTCACATTCCTACACTTCACTTCTGACACGTGTGTGTGTGAGTTTCATATACTTCGAGCAATTATCGGACACCAGCTGGGTGCCCCACAATTTAACTCAATTCTGACACTATCTACCTGGAGATAGCCTCAGCTCCTGCAGGTTAAGGGAGTCCCATAAGACTGCCCCCAGCCCTCTCACTTCAGATACCAACTGCAAGTCCCAGGTTGTCTGTCCCTTGTACATCTGACTGGCTATAAGTCAGCATATCCACAACTTCCTACCTGGGCTCCATTTGCTAGCATGGCTCACAGACCTCAGAAACATGTTTACTAGTTTATTATAAAAGGATAAAGGATACGGATGAACATCCAGATGGAAGAGATGCATAGGGCCCCACACTGAGCTCCCTGGGGGGGAGGAGGGTAGAGGGGGTGGGGGAAGGGGGATCACTGAAGCCTCACAGTGGGGAGAGCCCCAGATTGAGCTCCCCAGGAATGGAATGGAAATACAACTGGGCCCATCTCAAAAGTCTGGAGACTTTTAAGAGGTAGGAAGAGAAGTAAATGCGTAAAGGAAGCTGAGAAGGGCTGGCCCTAAACTGTAAGAAGAAGCCAAGGGCCTATGGTACCAGAAGTGATTTAATGTGAGTGATGCCCAGTGATGAAAGCTAAGAGTGCAGATGAGGACCAGGTGGCTGTCGAACGAGGTAGCTTTCACTTGGGAAGAGGTTAGATCTGGGCTCCAGCCCAACAGCAGCCACATCAGTTTTCTCATTTGTCAAAGGGTCCTGATGATTAGAGGAGATCCTGAGGCAGAAAACCTCTAGCTCAGGGTTCAGCTACAGGCAGTCACTCCACCGCATCATGTCCTGTTCTCCACTGCATATAAAGAAGGCCCAGTGAGGGAGGTGATGGCCAAGGCCTCTGGTCCTGGGCTGGGGCTGCGAAAGTCCAAAATGAACTAGACTCTTCGTTCTCCCCAGATGCAGACTTCATTCAAGGCCTGGTTCTTCCTTGCTGCAGCCATTTGCCAGCTCCTCCCCAGCATCCCTCATCTCCATACCTCCCCTCTCCCCTTCCTCCCTTTGGAGGTCTGGGGAACCCAGATAAAGGACCTTGCCGGCCGCTGCCAGCGACTACGCTTGTACAGACTTGTCTGCCTGGGGGAGAGGTGAAGAGGCCAAGATGAGGTGACAGGGTGGGTGGGAGTCTCTACAAGGGGAGGTCCCCACTGCTGGCCCACGACCAAAACCAGGTGGGTCAGCATCCGAGCCCCGATCTAAGACTTAGATCCCGAAGATGCCCAGACTCTCCTGGAGAGCCCTCGAACCTGGCTCTTGGCGCCAACCCTTCCTGCCCACACCCCAGCCCGAGAGCTCACTTCCTGCCCGGCCGCCTTGCTGCGGGCACCAAGCAGTTTCCCAGGGCCCCGGGCCTGGGGTTTCTCTGCGGGTGCAGCCTGCAATAGTCTCGCAAGGTCTTGGGACGCGAGGTTGGGCCATGGGGCGGTGGGGGGTGAGGAGGCGGGGAAGGAGGGGGGGAGGGGAGGAGGGGGGAAGGAGGGGGAGGGGAGGAGGGGGGAGGAGGCGGGGCGGGGTTCAGGCGGGGACGTGCTGGGGCCTGGGTGAGCAAAAGAAGCCTAAGCGACAGCAAGCGCAGACCACGCGCCCCCACCCACCCGCCCCAGAAGGGCTGGCGCCACCTGGAGGCCGGCCTTGGAGACCCGGGAAGAGCTGGGCCGAGGCCTCGCGGGGCGCCTGGTGATTGCTCTGGGTAAGGGCCGCGATTTTACCCTTTCTCACATAGTGATTCTCTCCCTTAATGCCAACCTGGAGGTAGCATGGCCCGGCCCACTAACATCCAGACCGTGACCTATCCACCTCCACCACCTGCCTTGCCACCCTCCACACCCAGCAACTCCACCCCTCACTGTACAGTGGAAGCAGATCTCTCACCACCCCAGTTGTCTCTGCACATCTCTGAGCTGCACCTGTATGATTAGGATTACTTCCCACCTAATTGGGCTATTGTAGGGATCAAGTGGTATGACATATATAGACTATAAGCATATTATGCACTTTTACTATTAGAATCTGGCTAGTTCTTCTCTTGCCCTTCCTGTGTGATGTAGAGGGGGAACAAACATCTAACTGAATAGGAGCAATTCCCAGGACCTCAGGCAGATTAAGTAATCTCTCAGCCTCAGTTATCTCACCTGTAAAATGGGGAAATCTCTACCTCATCAAGCTGTTAGGAAGCTGGGATAAAATTTTATATATATATATAATCACATATTTATATTATATATAAATAATACACTTGTATGATTATATATAAATCATTATATATATTTATATATACATATATATAATCATATATTTATATATATATGTACATAAAATCAAGTGACTTGACATGGCATTTAGCACAGAGCAGAAACAAAACACAAAGGTAGTACCAGCTGTATTATTAAAATCATTACTCTGATCAAGAAATACCTACTCACCCTTTAAGGCAATGCATGTTACCTCTTCTGGAGAGCCTTTCTAGCAGCCTTTTCCCTTCTTAGCAAATATTTGTTTAGTGCCTCATAAGTGCATGATGCTGAATCTGAGTGCAGGACCTATAGTGATGAACAAGACATAGTCCCCATTCTCATAGTGGGGACAAACAGTGAATGCATCAATAAGTGGATAATTTCATAGCACTAAGGAGTCAGTAAAATAAGATAACATAGTAGAGAAACTGAGGTGGAGGAAAAGCTTATATTGGGTGGTCAGGTAAGGCCTCATTGAGCAGATGACATTCAAGCTGAGTTCTGGATGACAAAAAAG
This sequence comes from Eidolon dupreanum, assembly GCA_028627145.1. Classification (NCBI taxonomy): domain Eukaryota; kingdom Metazoa; phylum Chordata; class Mammalia; order Chiroptera; family Pteropodidae; genus Eidolon; species Eidolon dupreanum. The sequence goes on along the minus strand of CM053510.1, from coordinate 40,950,621 downwards.
GACCCCTGCAAATAACTAGAACCACTAGAAAAACAGCTAATGCAAAGGCCTTGAGGCAAGGGAATACATGTCTGAGAGCAGAATAATCCAGGCGACTGGAACACAGTGAGTACTGAGCACACCTGTCACTGGTTCTAAGTCTCTACCTCTAGATAAAACTCCCTGAAGGTAGAGACTTAATTTACTGAGTCCATAGTACCAGACAGAACTGGAGTTCTGAACAGTTAAATTTCTGTTGTAATAATAGGAGTGAATCAGCTGGCCTTTCTGCAGCCCCATTCACATCTTAGAGCAGTGGTCCCCAACCTTTTTGGCACCAGGGACCAGTGCTCCTATGAGAATCTAATGCATGATGATCTGAGGTAGAACCGAGGCTGGGGAGCAGCTGCAAATGCAGATGAAACTTCGCTTGCTTGCCTGCTCACCTCCTGCCATGCAGCCTGGTTCCTAACAGGCCATGGGCCAGTACTGGTCTGCAGCCTAAAGGTTGAGGACTCATGTCTTAGAGGACTCCAACTGGGTTGCCCAGACAGGCAGGGGCTCTCTCCCTAGATCAAGAACCCCTGGGCAGAGTTGTTGAGACAAAGAAGCCAAAGAGGTGCCCAGAGAGAACTGACCTGCCCAAGGTCAGCAAACAGGAGAGATGGGGCTCGTATCCAGTTTCCTCTGCTCCTCTGCCTCCCTGGCCATGAGTCTTCTGTCCTGTGCATCCCACTTGCCCTCTCCCTCCCAGAACTGTGGCATCAGGAACCCCAAGGACCACGAGAGGAAACCAAAGTGATTGAGATTGTGTCAGGTACCTCCTCCCTTCCTGTTACAAATGCAAACACAAAGCAAAGATCCCACAAACTCCTTTCTTCCAAAGCCCTGCCCAGTCAGGCAACCTGAGCTTCTACCCTCTGGCCCTGGATGTGAATGAAATCAGTTTAAAGTAGAAGTTTAAGAGGTCAAAGCCTGGAGCTCTGTATAGCAGGACTGGGACACCCCAGGCTCCAGGTCCAGCACCATCACTGTACCCCTGCAAGCCATCTTTCTAGGACAGTCAGAGCTGAAACAATCTCCTGAGTCAGCAAATAGCAGGCCTACTGCTCAGCATCATCTGCAGTCAGCTGACATTTCAGGGTCTGATATGGGCTATTAGTAGTAAACCTGGCCTAACAAAAGGAGCCCTTGTCCCTGGGGAAGAATGACATGGGAATCTCTGATACAATCATCTTCATTCTCCCAACGAAATTTCATTGGAAAAGTTTTATTGAAAAAAAAAATTGTACAAATTAAGTTCTTGGTTTGACAGCAACAAAGGCTCATTTTCTCCCTTCCCTCCCACCTTTGAAAATTTATTAAAGGAAAAAGGAGTTCATTCCCATAATGCCTGACCAGAGTCTGCCCAGGAGCCCCACTACCCATGAGCAATTTCCTGATTGCCATCACTAGGGCCAGGACCATGGTAGAGGTGCCTGTCCCAGGGGCTGCAGCACCTAGTTTTATAGTTGAGGGAAGTTGGGGAAGATTGGGATAGAGCTGGGGGAGGGGACTGAGGTGGTAACAGTGTCAGGAAAAGAGGATCCCCATTTCCCGAGGGCTGGGCTAAACCCTCCAGCTCAGTTCTGTCTCACAGATGAGAAAGCACTTGGCTATAAATATGAACACTGACTGGGGCAGGCTTGATCCTAGGAGTCTGAGGGCAGGGCAGGACGACTATTGCCCAGGTCCCATAGGATGTGGGGCTGGGCTCGGCATCATCATGTCTAAGCAGAGTGAATTCTGGCTGGGAAGGTCTGCTCAGACACGTAGGAAGTCTGCTGTTCCCCCACCCACCCACCCCATGGAATTTCCAAGGTCAGTACCTCAGTTCCCCCTACCCCCATAGCACCCATGTGTTTCAGGAGCCTTCAGCTGCCTTCTGCCCGCCCAGGGCCCTACAATTCATCTCTCATCTTGTCGCCCTTGGGTCGGACCAGGCGCCCAATAAAGAGCAGGGAGCCACTCTGGGAGTCTCGAACCAAGAAGATGAAGGGGTGGTCAGCATAGAAGAGCTTGGGGCTGCGCAGCTCCTCGCGCCCATAGATGTCCTGGTCAAAGGGGTTGCCTTCCGTGTCCCACTCAAAGGCGGTGGCATGGAACACACTGGCCAGGTACAGGTCCTTCTTGCCCGACATGCGTGACAGATCTGCCTTGTTCTTGTCGATGGCTTCCGTCAGACCCAGGCCAGCCAGGTGTTTCTATGGGACCACGTAGGTGTCAGGTGAGGCCACAGTAGGCAAGGCTTCTAGACCCTCACCCTCCACCCACACCACCTGCCATCTCCTACCCTGTCTGTTCCTCAGAGCAGAGGATTATCACTCCCTGGCTACTTTCTGTGTGCCAGACATGGCATGGACACTTCAGTTCTGACAACCCTGCAAGTGCTTCTAACTGCCACTTCACAGATGAGGAAACTGAGACTCAAGGGAAAGGCAGAACTTATCCTTGGCCTTGCCCAGAAATCCTGACCAGTGCTTCTCAAAGTATGTATGGGTCACGGACAGCCTGCATCAGCTTATGTGAAACACACATTCCCTGACCCCAGCCCAGAGCCACTGAGTCTCTGTGGGTGGATCCAGAACCTTTTTAACAAACTCTCTAGGTAATTTCTGGCACACTGGAGTTTGAAACAGACTGATCTAAGGACAGCTATGACCATATCACACTGAGGCATAAAACCTTTCCAGAGTGATGTGATGTCTGGGATTTGCTTCAAAATAATGTGATGGGGGAAGAATGGGTGTATATAGATGAATCCTTGTTGGTCTTTGGGTGATATATACATGGAGGTTCATTACATTAATATTTTAATATATTTTAATACATTTCTATAGTAAAAAGTTAAAACACACACACACCCTGACTACAGCTCTGCATAGCTCTCGGAAGCCAAGCACAAGCTCTCTTACATTGCAACCTCACTTCTTAAGCATGCCCCACCCTGTTCTCCATTGGACAGCCTCACTGAAAAACCAGCATCCTGGATGGTTTCTTGATGGCCACCCCTTTCCCCATAGGTCTCTTTGGATACCCTGCCATTCAGGAAGCCTTCCTTATCCTACAGACAGGTGCTGTGCCTCCCTGGGCCTCAGTACCCCTGGCCTCCCACTATCTGCCTCTCCTTCCTGGTTCAGAGCTTCCCCAAGGCAGGGCCTATGTCCAGGGCTCTCCTGGAATCTCAGTGCAAAGAGGCAGCAGTAGATGACCGTGGGCTGAGTGAATAGCAGCCCCTGGAGCCAGGCTTCTGCGGGGCAGTCCACCTCCTCGGCACGGCCAAATAAGGCACTAAATCTGGGTTTCTGAGACAGGCGTTCTAGGCCCAGCTAGTCCAATCCCAATGACCCTGTGCAAGTCACCCACTTCAAATTTCCCAGCTCAATTTAACCCAAGGACTGGTGGGTAGTGTGGCCACCCAGGGTTCTAGGAAGACATGGGAGAAAGAAGGGAAGGAGGAGGTAGATAATGGCCACTGCAGAAGAACAAGCTGGGGAAGAGTCGAGACAAGCGCAAGAGGGAAACACCGATGGCTCCCCAATGGAAAACCTCAGTGCTGTCTACAGTACAGAGCATCCAAGCTCCACTCGTCTCTGGTTTGGGGCCTAAGCCCCATCTCACCTCAAGCTTTCTCTCTCCATGCTCTCTCAGCAGCAAGTCTGAATCAATTCTGTGGGTGAGAGGCCTGCCAAGGAATCATTTCCAGCATTCAAGGCAGGAATGAGATGAAAGTTTCCATTTGGAATAGGTAAGAAAAATCTCACTCCTGATTCACAAAAAGGCCACCCTGAGTTTTCACCTGGAGGACTAATTGCAGCTCCACCACTTACTAGCCAGAATGACCTTAGCAAGTCACTGCTTCTCTACAAGCTGCTGCCCATCACCCAGGTGGTCATAAGGGGGAAATCACGTTGGGTAGGTAGGTTAATTTTCTAGCCATCCCAAGTGACCCACAGCTGAAAGCCATGATTAGTCTTATTGCTGCATGTGGGACGATCCTCCAGCTTAAACAGTGTGTAACTGGGGGCCTGTTAGACTCTCAGAGGCAGCACAGGAAACGATTAAAGGCATGGCTTGTGCCAGATATCTGAGTTACTGGCCATGTGACTTTGGATAAGTTATTTAACCTTTCTGAGCCTCAGTTTCCTCATCTGTAAGACGAGATTGACAGTTCTACTTAATAAAGTTGTTTTGAGAATTAAGAGTTTGATACATGTAAAGTGCTAAGGAGAGAACCTGGCATAGAGCAAGCAAGTGCTTAATTTAGCTGCTGATGTTATCACCATCTTCCCAAGGACAGAGCCCATGCCTCCTCCCCCAGGTACCCTCACAGCCAAGACCAGTACTGCTTGCTTGGATACCCAAAGGGGGCTCAAGACAGACCTGCTGAGCTGGTGAACGGGTGCTCTAAGTATCCCCCTCCTCTAAGCCTGGAGGTCCCCAAGTTGGGCCACCCCTCACCTGCAGGTCATGGGTCACCTCCACCACACCCTTGGGCAGGGAGATGGCAACAGCCTTCTTCTGCATCTTCCCCATCCATATTTTCAGCTGCTCTTTGGTCAGCATCTTTTCAAGGCGCTCGAGGGGCTCCACATGGTGGGGCATGAGGATGATGAGGCTGGAGAGCTTGTGGGCGAGGGGCATTTCCACAATTTGCAGCTTCTCTTTCTCATCATCATAGTAGTTGTAGAGGCCTAGAAGAAAAGCAGAGAGGGCACTGGGCACACTGCAGAGCCGGGGCAGGGCAGGCCAGGCCCCAAGCACCCTCAGATCCCCACCTTGGTCTCCACTCTGTAAGGCACCTACCTGTCCGGTGCATCATGGTGACACCCACAGTATAGGAACGGGTCACCATGAAGCCTCGGTTGTCCACCATCTTGTGGTGGAATCTCTCATCCCAGTGTGCTGTAGCGGAAAGTAGGATACAAGGTCAGGAATAGATGCCCCACCTCGAGACACAATCCCAACTGCATACCCTGGACTTATCCCTGCCACAGGCCTCCAGTCTTTGGGCCTCGGCTGCAGCCTGCCTCCCCCCTATGCACCCAGCCCACAGCGTATATGCTCCCTGCTTTAGGGGGCAGGGGTCTTGGCCCCAGGACATGCTGCCTGTACATATGGCTCTCTACAGTCAGGGCCTGGCTACTTCTACATGAGAGGGAATTCCTTCAGAAGAGGGACACTCAGCTCATGTCCACTCTCAGCCCTAGTGCCTGTCTGGCATTTGGGCAACATGTGCTAAAGCTGGATTTCCCACCCCACCTGCTGAGGGGTTTTGCCCTGGGCAAAGAGTGCCCCAAGACCACTCCTAAGTCTTGTCTGCAAGTCCCATCCATCTCTGTGGCCAGAAAAATGACCATGCATATGTGACTGTGGCCTGAGTCCTGCCCTATGTTACAACCTGACCTGTGTTCAAATCCAGGCCTAGCTGCCGACTGCTGTGAGACCTTTCACTCTTCCTACCTTGGTCCCTTCATTTGTAAAAACAGGGGTTAACTCATCCCCAAAGCACACCATGAGAGGAACAGTGCTATCCATATAAGTACTCAAAAATATGTAGTAACCCCAAATCAAATCTTCAGTTCAACACAGATGCACCTGGGCCTGATTCCTGGCTCTGCTACCTCTAGCTAAAACTGTTTCCTCACCTGTGAAATAGAGATAAAATTGCCTGCCCCCAGGGTACCTTTGAGGATTAGGCATGATCGTAGGTGTGGGACCTTTCTACAACTTACATCTGAGGCAGAAGAGATTACTCAATTTTATCGATTCTAAGACAAGCAATAGCACTTTGCTGTGATGAAACACAGCAGGAACACATCCTCTGGAGTATCTGCTGGGCTTGGATCTCTGCCACTTCCTTTAGACATAAAGCTACACCTCTCTGAAGCTAGTGTCTTCTATGTAAAAGGGTTTACTAACAAGGCCTGCCCCCATGGTTATTAAGATTCAAACACAAGCAGTGCTCAAGAATAGGGATCTCACGTGCCCACGGGCTCCAGGGAGACAGGAGGTCCCGCCCAGCCCCACAATGCCCGGCCCCGCCCCTCCAGACTCACGCTTGAAGAACATGGCATTGACCAACAGTGCGCCATCCGTGCGTTCCACCTCCTTGGTTACCTCAGGCAGCTTGCCATCGGTGGTCTGCGCAGCCCACTCATTGATAGACTGCAGGGCGCTGCGTTTGTCGCGGAAGTTGATTTTGGAGTGTTCGCAGTTGTAGTGCTGCTTGCTGCTACGAACGAAGTCATCAGCAAAGCTCACGGAGCTGGGTCCATACAGGCGACTGCCCAGCTTCCAGGTCACGTTGCGCGCAGTGTTGTTGCTGAGCGAGCGCAGCAGCTCGCCCAGGCCCGCGTGCACCTCCTCATCGTGCAGCTGCTCGGCGCTCAGTACGGCCTTGGCCTGAGATGCTGTGGTCGCCTTGCCACCCAGCGACACAAGCCCCAGCGACGAGGCCACCACCACAGGTGACAACAGGATGTTTTCCACTGCCTGGTCCTTGGCCATGGCCTGGTAGAGGCTGAAGGCCAGGCCAGCACTGCGCTCAGCCAGTGTTGCTGCCTTAGGGCTCAGCTTCTCCCCTGTGCCAGGGGCTGCTGCAGCCACTGGAGGTTTCTTCACCTCCGCAGCCAGGGCGATGGCCAGGAAGCAGAAGGTGCTGGTGAGCAGGAGGGAGCGCATGGCTGGGAGGTGGGTTGTGTGCACCACTGAGGACCTGTGAGGACTGCAGAGAGAGTGTGGCCCTGAAGCCCTAGGTGGTCCTCCCCAATAACCATTCCCCACCTTCTGGCCACCAAGTCTCCTGAAGATGGGAGCAAGAAAGCCCAGATTTCTGGGGAGCCCAGACCTAACTCAGGCAAGGGGAGATCTGCCAATCTTGCAGAGGCCTGCTTTGACCTTTCATCCAAAGCAGGGTTCCAGGCAAGCCACCACTTCACCCTTGTGATTTCTAATGCTGAACTTAGAACACTTAGTATGACGTGTTACTATGTGTATTTCCATCCCTAACTAGTCTGTGACCACCAGGAGGCCAGGAAACCGAGCCAGTCTGGCTTCTCTCTATATCCCCAGTGCCTAGCCCACAACAGGCCTCAGCTGTTCCTGAAAGAACAGAAACCAGGGCCACCTGGCCAGCCCTGGGGTCCTTAGTTTGTATAATTTGTATAAAGGTAGTTCTGATCTCATACAATCCTAAAGCCCTTTTCTAGTGGGGGGAAAAAAAAAGTGGCAGATGGGCTTAATGTCTGCATGAAGCCCAAGTGCCTGGGCATAGGATGTCTTATGGGACAGAGCTATAGGCCTGCTCCTCCCCTCCATGCCTTTCATACTGCCCTGGATGTTAATGAGTCCTTGGTTGTTTCACTCATTAGAGAGCCCAGATGCTTCACTCTACTGCCCCAAGGGTGACTTTGAGAGAGTGTGCACATGCATGTGCATGTCCACCCCTCTCTGAGCCTCAATTTTCCAAGTTGTAAGGGTCTCGGTCTCCACACCTGAGGCCTCTGTTTTGCCAAGGACTTGCCTGCCCATCTGCCCACAGCCCCTGGAGTGGATGGGAAATCCCCAGGACAAAAGCTGGGTTGGGTGGGGGAGTAGGTTTCCTGAGAGGAAGGATGCTGGGGGAGGGGGTAAGGCACAGCTCAGTGGAGCAGCGACACCCTCTCCCCTTTACCAGAGGCTGGCCAGATGTGTGTTCAGCCTCCCAGGAAGCTGGGACAGCTGCTGCCACATAGACCATCTGCTCTGTGACTTCAGGGTTGCCCTCAGGCCCTGTCCCTATACCACAGCAGTAGCAGTGGCCCCTAGGACAAACCTCACTCCTCTCTGGAGCCTCCAGTCAGGACAGTCTTTCCACATGAGACATTTCCATACTTCCCCTCCTTCAGGTCATTCCCCCTCTACTTCATGCAGCAGGACGGAAGAGGAGATGACAAGGCAAAGGGAAGGGTTGGAAGGAACATTGGTGGAGGCTAGGATCCTACTGCTCTGGCAGCTGCCATCTCGAGGTCCTCAATGAAAATGGAAATTTCAAAATCCTGGTGGAAGATTCTCAGGACTTGGGCTTGCCTGTGGGAGCACTAGGTTTCTGGGAAGATTCTACTGCTGAAGAGGTTCTATGAATCCCTCTCCCCCGATCCCCGGTCCCCTTCCTGGGCTGTCCCCTCCTTGAAGGTGCAAGGCTAAAGGGAAGTAAAGGGTATATGGGGAGAGGGGTAGGGAGAGGAAGGAAGGCCAATGAGATCCACAAATGCCTGCAGGAAGGCACAAGAGAGATCTGTACCCTAGAGCACATATTGTGGAGGTAGAGACCCTAAAGTACAGCTTGGGGAGGGGATATCTCAGGGCCTTGCCACCTTCTCCTCAGCCCTAATTTCTTCCCCACCAGGCCTGGAGCCTCAAAGACAGTGACCATATAATTACAAACAAGGCCACTTAAGAGAGTAGAATGAGGCCCTATGAATTATTATGCCAGGACAACAGGGACATGGTCACCCTCTTCAAAGGCCACCTCTAGTCCAGAGAGCTGATACCACAGCTCAGACCCCTGCATTCCCTTGAGAGACAGTTAAGAAGCCCAACTAACTCAGCCCTGCCACGTGGCGGACACCAGCGTGACAGCCCCTGTCCCCAGCCAACCAGAATTTCAAAGTGCTAGGAAGGGCTTTTCAAGAAAGCTTCAAATTACTAGTTTGGGATTCCTGAGGCAGCCACACAGCTGTGCTCCTGCTCCTGCTTCAGTGACCAGTGACGTGGCAGGCTGGAAAGTGAATTATCTCCACCAGCCAGGGAAGCCTGAGAAGCAAGAGGCCTGGGTTCGGGTCCCACGGGGTGCCATAGAGCCCCCCCCTCGCCTAAGCTTCCAGTCCACACAGGCAGATATGCGGTTGTGAAGGACTGCTCTGTTAACAAAGCAGCAGGAACGGAGGAAGGCAAGTCACTGCAAGCAAGCCAGCCTCCCACAGCCCAGCCCATGTTGCCACAGAGAAATCCCAGCCCTTAGGCCAAGGTTAGATGATTTACAGTCCCACAGAGAAAAATACACAATCACATGATGCCCACAGTGAGCGAGACCGAATTGAGGCTGGATTCTGAGTTTTTGTAAGAAAGAGGGAGGGAAAGCAGCCGCCAGGGGCCCACCAGAGAGGGTCTCAAACACTTGAGGAGGTCTAAGGTACCTTGAAACTGCCTTAGAGGAAGGTCAATGCCTGCCTTTTTCATTCTGAAAGAAAACAGAAAGTGAGGAGGATGGGATAGGGCAGAGCTGGGGTGATGATGAGACAGGGCCTGGAAGGCCCAGCCTCCAAAAGCGACCCAATCTGCACTGCCCCTGGCAGGAAGGCAGGCCTAACCAGTCCCAGATCTGCAGAGACCTTGGAGGTTGTCCATCTCACTTTATGGGGCTGAGGGAGGTGGGTGTGTAACTGAGGCCAGAGAGGGGCAGGGAGCCACCTCAGGTCCACAGGGATCAGTGTGGGGTCAGGCCTTCTAGCAGACTCCTTCCTCCCAAAAGCACCCACAGAGCCACTCCTGAGGGCTGGATGTAGTATCGTGTTACATATCCAGTAATAAACATTTCTGCTGGGAATCCTGGTGACCAGAGACAAAAGAAGGAACTGGGAGACCTCAGGAAAGGGGAATAAACCATCTGAGGACAGGAGGGTGTGGTCCCAGCCTTAGACTTCCACAAAACCAAAGCCCCCTAAATTTCCCCCAGCCTCCATCCGGGTCCTGCAGCCCTGAGGGACCAGCGGGAAACCGGGAAGAGGAGGGGCCAGTCCTGGACGTGGTTTCACTCGTCCTCCACTCCAGCAGCCTCAGGAATGTCCCTAAGCTGGGGGCAGGGAACTCCAGTATCTGGAAGTAGTCTTAACCCTGCCCTTAGGGGAAGTAGGGGAGACTGGTGCTGGTCAAATCTAGCTGCCATCAGCTACACATGCAGGCAGCTGATGAGAAATGGAGCCACCGTTGGTGACTCCTCCAAAACCATGGGGACAAGAGCCAAAACCCACAACCCCTGGAAAAGCTAAGACTATTTAATCTCTATTCCTACTACCCTACCTTCAGGAGGCTCCTATACCCCAACAAGCCAGTAAGGAGCTGGCCCACCAATCCCTGCGGCCCCTGGGCCTCAACCCTGGAACTGGAGGCTCCCGACCTGAAGAGCCGGCCCAGACAACCAGCGCCTGCTAGGGGGGCCCCAGACTCATCTCTCTCCTTGTCCTTGCAAAGAACCGAATCTCAGCGTCCTGGCCCCAGCTCCACTGTTTCTTCTCTGCCATCACACCTCTGCCCCAAACTTTTGGGGAGTCCTGCACCTTTTCCGAATCCTCCGAGTGCCGGACACCCCAACCCGCTCTGGTCGCTGCACTAGCCCTCAGGCTCGCTCCGCCATCGCCATCTAGCCCTAGGTTCTTGATCTTAAACCTTTGGCTACCCCCAAAGTGCCAGGGACTCCAGTTTGCGGGATCTGGGTTTGGCTTCCAACCACTCCCGGGGGCCGCCCGCGCCTCTCGCAGGGTTGAGCGCCCCCAAGGCAACCGCCGCTCCCTGGGCGCACCCCGCCTCCAACCCCCAGCCCTACCCTGGCTGCCCCCGCCCCTCACCTGGGCCGGGCCGGGCTGGCGCCGGGACGGAACTCACCGACCCGAGCCGCGGACTGACTTCACTCTCCGCCGCTCCCCTCTCCCCACGTCTATATATGGCGTACCCTCCTCCCGCCCATCCCGAGAAACTTCTGGAAAGTTGGAAAAGCTTCCGGAGAGCGCAGCGGCTCAACCAAAAAAAGCCAAAGACCTCCCCCAAATCGCCTCGCTCCCGCCCCCTCCCTCTGCGGGAGCTCTCCCGGCCGCTGGGTCCTATTGCCCCCCTCCGCCGAATGAGGCGTGAGGATCCCCCGCCGTGGGGCGAGCGCCGGGACCCGCATGACCTGCAGAGAGCTGGGGTCCTCCGACTCAGCGGAAATTCCGGACTCTTGTTACCCTGAAAGTGGGGGCAGGGGAAGTTCGGACTGCGGAGCTGGAGGGGACACAAGGCTCCAGGGTCCAGGTCCTCGGAGAGGAGCCCCCTTCGATCCCCAGGCTCTCTGCACAAACCAGCTTACTCTTGATCGCACATTCCTTCCAGCATCTCTTTTTCTGCAGGGCTCTGCCTGGATTGGATCCACTCCCTTCTCGTTTTCAAGCTCAAATTTAATTGCATCCCCCTAAACGCTCCCTCCTCAGTCAGGGCCCCTCTCTTTTGTCTCGGGGAAGGTAGTCAGAGGTTGGGAGGCAGAGTCTTTCTCCACCCACAGTTTTTCCTGAACTCCTTGGCTGAGCTCCCCTCGGTGACTGCCCTTTGTGGAGAGGGGTTGGACCAGACCCAGTACCTGACCCTCACCTGGTAAAAGTCCTGGAGTGAGAAAAGCAGAGACACCTGGGGAACATCGGATGGTTTGGTTGGGCCCGGAGGGGTGCACAGAAAGGGAAACCCTGGCTGTCCACTAATCAATTTGCTGTGTGACCCTAAGCAAGTTACTTCCCTTTTCTGGGCCTCAGTTCCTTTGGCTATGAAATGCGATGCTAAGTCAGTCCTTGCTTCCTTCCCTATCTATCTCTATTTATCTTTCTTCTAGGTCGTCCCTGCCCCACTCCCTGTCAGGGTCCCCACCCACAGGCTCCAGGTCTCACTATCAACTCCTCCCATCTCACCCTTTTCACAACTGATAGCCCTCTGATCTCTGAGTTAAGCTGGGGTATTCATTTCTGTTCTAGGTGCTGAGGACACAGCTGAGAACAGGACAAAGTCCCTGCCCTCAAGGATGTACAATCTGAGTTGGGTATGTAAATGTGAGGAGGGAACTCAGGAATGCAGATTATTTAGAACACACTTCTCCCATCTTCTTTAATAGTGAAATGATAGATAACAGATAGGCATGATAGGGAGAGGAAGGGACAAAGTAGAGAGACACTTTATTCATTCACTCATTCATTCAATCTGTGCTGAGCATCTTCTTTCTTCCAGGTATATCCCTGTATCTTGGGAGCAAATGAATTCTAGCAATAGGCTGATGAATCATCTGGATCCCTGGCAGCGGGGGTGGCAGTGGGCCCTTTCTGGCCACCCCAGCCTGGTAGGGGTGACTAACTTCTCAGTCTAGGTTAGGCTACTCCTGCTCAAAGTCCGATCACAAGGACTGTGGGAAATGTGAGATCCCAAGACCTTCAAACTCTTCGAACTGGGGTCAAAGATTTGGAAATTACTTGGATCCTAAAGTGATCATCATAGAATATGACATCTTATTTGAAGCCCCATGGAATCTTTGACTCCACCTAAAGAATATTAGAATTTTAAACCTCAGAGTCAAAGAATCTTAGAATAAAAGTATTAAGGACTGCAGGCTGCAGGGCATCTCAGAGGTCAAGGATTCCTGTTTGTACCCCAGGCAAAAGTCCTCTCCGTAGTATTCCAAAAGGCCCGCATCTCCAAGGACAGGGAGCTCCCTCTCTCAGAGGCAGCCCAGGATTCTTTCTTAGGACAGGTTGGATCATTAACAAAACCTTCCAGCCTTAAGGTATGTCCATCTCTTTGGGGTGGCTGCCCTAGTTCTCACATGCTTTCTTCCTGCCTCAACTGTGTATTGCTCTTAAGGATAAGTCCTTGCTAGCCAAAGAAAACACTTGGGTCCCAGGCCAGACCCCACCCTCTACCCTGTGCCCCACTTCCTACCCTCAGCTTGGCCCTCAGATAGTAATTGGCCAGGGAGCTAAGGGTCCACCAAAGCTGGTGGAATGAAGGAGAAATTCACCTTGGTGTCCAGCAGGTGTCAAAATCCCGGAGATTTCCTTTCTTTCACACTCTTTTATCTCTTAGCTTTCTGAGGCCTCACCAATACTTTAGAGCAGGAGGTGGGCAAGCCAGTGAGGCTTCATCTGTATTTGCGGCCCCTCCGCAGCGCTAGCATCACCGTCTCACGTCTCACCTCCACCTCAGATCATCCAGTATTAGATTCTCATAGGAGCACCGGTCCCTGGTGCCAAAAATGTTGGGGACCACTGCTTAGGGGAAAGCTGAGTGCTATGATTCTCAGTGACCACCCTGAATGGGAAGGATAAACTGAGGCTTATGCTGGTAGATAAACCCGGAGTCTTAGAAGGACAGAGTGGAAAAGACCAATGCTCTCCATTTATAGATAGGGAAGCTGAGACCTAGGGAGCAGGCTGGGTCTGAAGACTATCTGCTAGCCTTGCCAGACCCCCACTACAGCTCAGACTGGGTCAGAAGCCTCCTCTATGCCGCATTATCTCTGTGTGATCACCCTGTACTGTTGTTAGAGACTTTGGACAGGGAAGGCCTTTTCCTTCTCACTCTGAGCCCCCAGTATCCAGCACAGGATACGCCCAGAAGAGGCACTTGGTAAGAGTGGCCAGTGATGATGCTTCATTCACTAGTGATAAGAAGTGGCTGTCTGAATCTGCTGGGCTCCAAGCACTTTTTTTCCTCCCTGAAGAAAGGCAAGGCTTCTTTAAATTTCTAAGATCAGCAAAAAAATTTCAGGAGCCTTTGCCACATTATTCTTAGCTCTAAGCCCAGTCCAGGCCCTGCTGACTGCAGCCCTTCCCCCATACTCCCAGGCTGCACTCTTATCAGAGGGGGAAGAGGATCTGAAATACAGAGAAATCCAGCATTTCACGTCTGGATTCCTCCAGCACCTTCCAGTCCCGCAGGAACTGTTCCTTGCCTTCCCTCACCTCTCACAGGGGCTCAGCTGGAAATTCCCTAGGTCCCAAGAGGGGTGGGCCACAGGAAATAGAAAACCATCAAGTTCAACTGCATCCACACTGTACAGAAAGGAAAACTGAGGCCCAGAAAGGGGCAAAAATTTGCCCAAGGTCACACAGCAAGGCAGAGGTGGGGCTGGTCCCTCCCAACATCTTGGACCCTCAGCCTTCCCTGCACTTCCCCCGCGCCCCCCCCTCCCGCCCCACAATCTTCCAACTGACCCAACCAGGTAGCCAGGCCCAGTTTTGCCAGGTATTACACAAATAGCTTTCTTTGGTATCAGTGACTAGATTCCTGTACTTCTCACCTTATATTATTCTAGGACAAAAGCTAACATGTTATTTAAGTGCCCGACACATTCATATCATATTGAATACTTTCAGGTTAAGCAAAAATGTCCTCGTTTTAAACATGAGGAAACTGAGGCTTGGGGAGGCTAAGAACGTCTAAAGGAATATAACAAGTTTCAGTCAAAACTGGGATTTGAACTAGGTCTATTTATAAGTGGGAAGGTGGGGGAGGGGAGAAGAGGAAAGAGACATTTATGGGACACTACACTGTGGCCAGGCCTTTTGCTGGGCACTCTAAACAGTATCTCACTTTTGATTACTGGATGTTATTGGAAGAAAGTGTAATCCCTGTCTTTTTATATGTCATAGAACTGGGGCCTAGAAAGGCTCCACTAACCAGGCCATTGTAGGTCCTCTCCCTCAGGAGCCCAGGGCTGCCACAGGCAGTTCTCTGAGATGCTGTCCAGGAGCCAAGAATCTGCTCACAGTCCAAAGCATGAGTCAGGGAAACACAATTTCTGCAATTTCTGATTCTCTCTCTCCAGAGTGTGGGGCCTTCCAATCAAATAGGCTGTCCTGTAAGCTGCCACGTTGGAGGGTGGGAGGCCAGTGGGGGTGGTCGGGCAGCACGTGATTCCTCCTGTCTCCTCCCAGAGCAGGCCTGCCCCACCCCCACTCCTCTGCAATCCTGGTGCTGAAAGAAGTCACATAGTGCCTCCACCCACATGCCTGACTGAACACCCAAAAGGCACATGCCCACTGACAAAGGACACTGCAGACACACGTGTCCACCCACCCCCTGTGGCTCTGTCATGCAGTTTGTGAATGTCTGTGTAACTACAAAGCAACAGAAATGCACCACACACGGCACACACGCCAAATAGGTACCTTATACACAGGCACAGACTCAAGGGGTTGGGGAAAGAGCACAGACCAGAAGTCAGGGATTTCATTCTCATCTCTTTACCCCTTATTAGCTGTGAAATCTTGGGGAAGTCACTTCCACTCTCTGGGCTTCATTTCCCATTTGTAAAATGAGAGGAAGTGACTTCTCCTTGCCACCCCACTCCCTGCCAGAGGACATTCCTTCAGCATTCATATCAAAGCCTTCAGGCATTTCTTGAGCATCTCTCATGTGTGGGGTGCCGAAAACCCAACAAGGTAAGGACATAGGTCCCATTGGGAAATGGAATGAGCTGGGTACAGAACACAGGAACAGGGCTCCTGAGCCCAGCCCAGGGTTTCATCCATTGCATCAGCTCAAAACCCTTCTGTGGCCCCCAGTGCCCCTGGAGAAAGTCCCATCACCTTCAGTGCCCTCATTGCCTTGTAGCAGGCACACCAGGTTGCAAGTGCAAGTCCTCTGTGCCTATTTAGGGCCAGAGAAAAAGAAAATACTCTTTAAAAAGCTTAGCTTTGGAGCTTTTTAAAGAGGCGAGCACATTTTATTTGGGGTGGACTGGAGGCTCCCTTCCCTGTCCCAGCTTCCCCCTCCTAGGCCTTCTTGGGCGGCCATGAAAGTGGCTCCAGCTGCCTGCAAGGCCAGGCTTGGAGGGCTGGTAGGGTGGTAGGATGGTTGTTAAATACTGCCTTGCCTTTTCCCTTCCCCTATTGCCGCTCCTCCTATCCTCTTGTCCAGCACCCAGCTCTTCTCTCCCCCAGGTGACACCAACAACTGTAATAATAGTGATGATCAGATCAGCCACAGGGCTGTCCCCCCTGTTTTAGCATCTCTGACACTCAGAAAAGGGACCCCTGAACTCTGACCCCCGCCCCAGCCCAAATCTGCTTCAGCCCAGGGCAGCTTCCCCAGTGTGAGGAAGTGCAAGAAGCCCCGGCTTGGGGGTCAGAATCCCTAGGATCCTGTCCCAGCTCCGCTGTGTTTTAGCGAAGTGCCCATGATCTAGTTCCTTCTTCTGTAAAAAAAGGAATGATAATCTCAATGTTGATGAGAAGCATAGATGAAACAGTAAATTGGAGAGCACTCAGAGAACTCTAAATGATGTTAGGATCGCCACTCCACACTCTGTTCACCTCTTCCAATCCTACCTAACCTTAAGAAACCACCTCTGACCATTCCTGCTCTGTCCTCTAAACACCATCTTGTTGGTTCCACTCACATCTGGCTTTGGACATATATATGAGAATAGCAAATGACTGTGACTGGAGTGGGGACTTCACTGGGGGGCACAGGCAGAGGATGACAGCCTGGCAGAGGAAGAAGAACCTAGCCTGGGAGTCAGGAAGTCTGGGTGCCACCATTCGTTGAATGACCTTGGAAAGTCACTGCACCACTCTGCCTCAGTCTCCTCATCTGTAATGTGGAGGGTGAGCAGAATCTGGAAGGATCTGAGGGATTTTATTCAAGAAGAAGGGTTTATCCACACTGCCGGCAGGAGAAATTGGCACACCCTTTCTAGAAGGCAGGTTACATACACTAGAAGCTTTAAAAATATGTTACTGAATATTGCCCTGCAACATTGTTTGTAAAGCAAAAATTGGAAACCACCTGTCTCTTGGTAGGGGGTGAGAATACCAAGAAGCTGGGAAAAACAAAAAGTGGGAAGTTCTTTATGTCCTGACAGTGACAGGATCTCAGAATGGAAGAACAGAGGGAAGGAGAGTGTGCATGATGTGCCGTTATTGCTTTATCTGCTAGGATGATCTCTGCTGTCCTGTGAGAAACTGGTGACATTCCTTGCTGGCAGGGGAAGGACTGGATGAGAGAGGAAGGGAGGGGGGTGGAATGAGACTTATTTTTCACCCCTTTGAAATTTTGGACTGTATGAATGCATTACTTATTCACACATTTTTTAAATTTAAAATGATTTGTGTTTTTTTTTAAAAAAAAAACATTTTTTAGAAATTTAGCCTAAGAAAATGATTTTTGAAAATATGAGCATAGATATATATGTACAAGGATATCCGTTACAGCCTCGTTGGCAGGACCAAAAATTGGAGACCATGTCAAGAAGGGATGGACTCTTGGCAGTCATCATAAAGGAGGAAGCCATTTTAATCCTTGAGCACAGAAAGATAACTCGATGGACTGGTGGATAGAAAGTGGAGTAGCTTATAAAATAGCATGTTTGTGGAAACTGCATGTGCAGAGGCACAGAGGTATGAAAGAATGTTCACCAAAGAGTCAGCTCTGGTTATTAGGTGATTTCCACTTAACTTTAAAAACACTTCTGCTATTTGGAGGTGTTTTTTTCCCTCAACGAATGTGATTAATAAAAATGTAGATTAGATAGATAGATAGATAGATGTATATAATATTCATAGAAAAAAGTTCAGAAGGAAATATCCTTAAATCGTTTAATATTGTTTATCTTTGGAGATGGAAATATACATTATCTCTATTTTCTCTGTTTCCCTAATTTTTTTTCAATAGCATATGTCACTTTTATAATCAGTTTTTAAAAATCAATGAAGTGAATAGAAAAGAAACACCCAGTGGGAGGTCAAGCCAGGCCTGAGCCATGTGTGGGCTGGGGCTGGGGAGGTGCAGGTGGCGATGGGATCTGGGGCTCGGGTCCCCCACTGCAGCAATGGGAAAGAGGGGAGGCTGGAGCTGCAGACTCTCTGGCCAGGCA
The DNA here is from genome assembly GCA_028627145.1 of Eidolon dupreanum. NCBI lineage: Eukaryota > Metazoa > Chordata > Mammalia > Chiroptera > Pteropodidae > Eidolon > Eidolon dupreanum. Next base: position 40,932,953 of record CM053510.1, on the reverse strand, counting down.
TGGCATTTTCCACCGCAGTCCTGCTGTCTTAGGCCTCAGGCTAACACAAGCTAGATCCTGGTAAGATTTCTTGGGAAGGAGCCAGGGTGGGCAAGCAAGAGTCCCAACAGAGACAAAGTCACTGTGCAAGGAGGCTGAATTATGTGTGGGAAAAGCCACAAAAGATGACCAACCAAGGCCAGGGCTCAGAGGTTCCTCCTGAAGGCAGTTTAGCAGGGAAGTGACAGTGGCACATTGATGTTTTAAAGGTCTCTGCCTGCTAAATGGAGAGTATCAGAGGGAGGCCAGAGAGGAGAATGTCACAATGACCCAGAGTGAGATGCTAGTGCCTGGGCCCAGGCAGGGGCCATGAGGCTAGAGAGGGCTCAGGAGCAGGAGGAAGGAGGACTCTCGGGTGTCCGGCCTGCGTGAATAAGTGGCAAATGGTCCTCCTCCTGAGATGAAGATCCTGAGGTAAGATGGTGAGATCCGTTGTGTGTAGATTGGATAACCAGGAGGCTGTAGCATCCCTGAGTCTGGCATTGATTGAGAGAAGGCCGGGCTGGAGAGAACAATTTAGGAGTCATGGCACAAAAAGTAATAGTCGCCATGGGAGGGAAGATGTAGGTAAGAGCAGGTACAGAGGGTGAGAAGAACAGGCTGGAGAGAAACAGGCCCATGCCATGTAGAGGGGGCACCTCTGCCACCTCCAGGAAGGAGAATCAAGGTGGAGATGGCAGGGCTGCTAGTGGGGCAGGAACAGAGAGAGGAAGGCCAATATGGATTTGATAGAGCAATGGTACCCTCTATCCCCGCCTTCCTGGCTGAGAATGCTGAGGGAGGACCAGGCTGCCGCGTGGAGATTCTTTGGCAGTGGGGTGGAGCAGAGTCTGGATCTGTACACTCGGCCAGGCCCCATTGGTTGGTGGGCAGGAGCCAGTGCAGAGACAGGCCGAGCTGATGCAACGTGGGCCTATCGTTGCAAGCCCTGCTGAGGGGATGCAGCTGTGCTGGCCACTGCCCAGAGGTTCCAGCAGGGAGGGCGGGCCTGCTCTGAGGCAGGCTGGAGGTCTGGGACTACAGCCCAGTCAGGCCCCAAAGCCGTCTGCTCTGGATCTGCTCTGACTCAGGAGGGAAACACGCCTTTCATGGAAGCACCCAGAGTCCTCAGCTCTGTGCCTGTGCATGAGGTGGGGGAGGGGCCCCAGCTGATGACACTGCTTGCATAGCTGTCCCTCTCAGGCTCAGAATTTTCAAGGCCTGATGGGAAATGAGAAAGGAGGAGCCAGGCACCAGCAGAGCCCAGGCTGAGAGTTGAGTCCTGGGTTCCAGTCTGTACTCAGCTCCTGACTCTGTATGTGACTTCAGGCAACTCTCTGATCTCTCTAAGCCTTAGTTTTCCCATCTCTTTGGCTGGGACAGAGAGTTGTGAAAAAGAACTCAGATGTTGGAGGCTGGAGTGGAAAGGGGGCTACTCAGATGTTGGAGGCTGGAGTGAGAAAGGGGACAGTCTGAGCACCCAAACTAGACATAGAAGAAAGGGAACTAGCATTTATTGATGCCCACTGTGTGCTGGGAGTTCTTGAGTTCTGTGTTAACTACCTGCTGTGAGGTTGACATTTTAATTCCACTTGCAGATGAAGAAACTGAGCCTCAAGCAACCCAAGAATGATAGAGCCTGGATTTGAAGCCAGGTTTTTCTTCTTGGGGTCTGCAGTTCTGTCCACTGCAGCCAGCCGGGCCATCGAGCTCCCTGACACAGGATCCTGGCCCTGGAAGACTGGCAAGGGTAAGCTGAGTAGCAGAAAGGGCCTCAGCTGCAAATCTAGACAAGGCCTGCTCCCTGGAACAAGGTATAAAGACTGGTTTGTTCAGTGAGCCAGTGGGTTGGTGAAAGGCCACAGGCTAGGGCGGCGCAGCACTAAGATGAGGCTGCCTTGACATCAAAGTCCCGACAGCACAGCCACTCAGCCTCCATCCATACTCACAGCTCTGACCCATCCCCAAGTCCTGCCAGAGGTCTGCCCTGCCACCTGGAGTACAGGTGGGTCTGCATCCGAGGGGAGGGGTGTGGGGGATGAGCAGACCCGGTGACCACACAACTGGTTCTTCGACAGCTAGGCAGTTTCAGAGATGTATCCTCATTAAAGGGTTACCCCTATAGGGGTTCTACCAGGGACTTTCTAGAGACAGAAGGATTTGACCCAAAGGCATCATGTTGACATAGAAATCCAAATACAGGCAGGCCAATCATTTTCAAAACCAGCGTTTCCTAAGCAACTGTTTTGAGCCAGGCTCTGTGTTTTCAACACAGAAGCAAATCAAATCCACTCCATGACCTTAAGTAAATGGGGCTCACACAGGGTGCTCGGGTGTGACAGAGGACAGGAGGAAGAGAGCTCCAGAGCCCAAAATTACCTAACTCCATTCAGGGATGGGGCAGGGAAGAACTTCCTGAAGGAGGCTGCCTATGGTTGAGAGAGAGCTCACACCAAGCAGAGAAGACCTGGGGAAGGTAAGGAAAGCGAGTCTCTCTCCTTGGCTGTACAATTAATGGGAACACCCCAAAGCACAGTAATTATGATAACTAATATTTTCATGCAATATTTTTTAAAGTGGAAATCAATGCAAAAAAATCCATGATAAACAAAATATCAAATTTTTAAATAAAGACAGGATTCAGGCTAACTTCATGGGTGTACAGCCTGTGCAGTTTTACAGGGCTCCAGGCTTACTTAAATGTTCTGCCATTGCTCTCTTGAAATTATGAATAATTTTTGATGAAGGGACCCCACACATCATGTGGACAAGGTCAATAAAACAGTACTGTGTCAAGCCATATTAGAGACTAAGCCAAAAGAGGAAAAAAGTAGTGATTTAAAAAGTTTGATATTTTGTTCATTGTGGATTTTTTTTTTTTGCATTGACTTCGATTTTTTTTAAAAAAGTTATATAAAATGTTATTTCTCTTAACTACTGTGTTTTTTGATGCCTCTTCTAAAATTATTTGTTTGTTTTCTGTTTGTTTGTTTATTTATTGCCTCCCATTTTAACTGGCATGCCGGGGTGAATGCCTCACTTACTTCACTCTAGTCCCAGCCCTGAGAGGAGGCAAGTTGAGGAAGAGCATCCCAAGCAGGGATGCATTGGCAGGGCTGTGTTCCTTCTGGAGGCTCTTGGGCCAAATCTATTTCTTTGGCCTTTCTAGCTTCTAGAGGTCACCTGCTTTCCTTAACTCATGGCCCCTTCCTCTGTCTTCAAAGACAGCAGTGTAGCATCTTCATATCTCCCCCTCTCTCTCACCTCTGCACCTGTCATCACATCTTTTCTCTGACTCTGAACCCTCCTCACTCCTTCCCTCTTATAAGAAACCTTGTGATTACATTGGGTCACCAGGTTAATCTCTTTATTTCTAGACCCATAATTTAATAACATCTGCAAAGTCCCCTTTACCATGTAAGTTAACATATCCAGGGATTAGAACATGGACATCTTTGGGGGCCACTATTCTGCCTACCACAGAAGCCAATCCTGTGAAGGCCTCGGAGTAGAGGTGAGCACCCCAAGCAGAGGGAACTGCATGTGTAAAGACCCCAAGACTAGAATGAACTGGGCATGTTCTCAGAAGAGCAAGGCCATCCTCCTAGAAAGTAATGCTCCAGTTACTTTGATTTTAATCTATTTCATCCATGGGGCCAGTCCCACCTCTGTAGATGAATGTAGTGTATTCATCAACCGGGACAACACTTACAGAGCATCCCCTTGGCATTTAAGATCATCTCCTTCATCCCTCTGCTTCTAACTAGCCCACCCTTCACATGCTTAGCACTGGATATTTGAAGAAGGTACCTGCCTGGGTGCTGGCCTGGAGCTGGGAACCAGACTGACTCTGGTGGAGTGGGCCCAGCCCCCGGTACCTGCATATAATCCTGATCTTTCTTCCCTGTCGAAGGCCAGGATTGTGCGGCTGAGGGAGGATGGGGGCAGGAAAGGTTGGACCTCGAGCAGTGGCAGCAGCCTTCAATGGCCATATTGTTAGCTTTGGGCTGTGGTGGGGAGGGTGCCAGGGTCTGGCTGAATGAGGCATCTGTGCTCTCTAGGTCAGGATGCCCAGGTCAGGGGCTCTCCTGGGAGATGCCTCCCACTCCTCACTGTTGCCCAGACCTTGCCATTTGTCTTCCTTAACATCCCTTAACTGATGCCTCAGCTATCACTGGCTGGCTCGCCTTACCATTGAGTGTTGGATGGTGGCCTTTGCTGTTAGAATGGAAGCCCTCTGAGAAGGCCAGGAACTGTCTGTCTTGATTACCACCAAGTCCTAGCACCCAGCCAGAGCTTGACTCAGAGAAGTTGTTCCATAAAGTGTGCAATGAATGGATGAGTGAATGAATGAGACACTGTTGCCATTCTTCTTTGTCTGATAATCTCTTCCTGGACCATTACACCAGTTTCCTCACTAGCTTCCCTACTTCTGGTCTCTCCTCTCCCTCACCGTCGTCTGGGAATCATACTAATGCATCATCTAGTTAACAGTTTCCTCAGCTTCTTGAGACCCTCAGGATCCAGCCAAGCCCCTTCCAGCCTTGCCACCAGGGTATTCACCAAATTCTTGTTCCTGACCCTGCACTACTCTTGAGCATACCTGATACTTTCCAGCCTGTGTACACTTATGGATTCCTATGCCCAGAATTCCCTTCTTCCTCTTTTCCTCACCTGGGTGACTCTTACTCGTTATTTAGGCAACAAGCTCCTCCAGGAAGCCTGCCTGACTACCCTAAGCCTCCCCTGCGTTCCTACAGCCTCCCCACCCCACTGCACCCCACTCCATGCTTCCCATCACCTTGGTACCAAATGTAATTGCCGGTTAACCCCTCTGCCTATCTCTCCAGACCATGAGTTCCTTAAGGGCAGATATTGAGTCTGACTAATGTTTTTGTCATAGCCAGGGCTCGGGACGTGGTCAGGCACCGAGCAAATACTCAGCAAAGGTCTAAACTTAGCCCCAAGACGGTGGGTGTAGCCAGAGGCCTGACTAGTGTGCGCTTCTGCCCTCTGGTGGTCATTTTGGATCACTGAGCATTTCTGTGTCCTATTTATAGACTTCATTAGGGTAATGGACCCCCAGAATAACAATTCTAAGAATGTGGCCCCAGGACCTACAGCATCAGCCCCAGTTTGGAACTTGCTATAAATGAAAATTCTTGAGCTACACCCCAGATCAATGAATCAGAAACTTTATGGGTGGAGTCTAGCAATCTGTTTCCAGGTGATTCTGATGCAGGCTAAAGTATAGGAATTCTTCTCCTGGGAGCCCCAGGTAGTGTAGGAGACATCCGGTAGGATTGCCAGCTAAAATCTAGAACTCCCAATTAAAGTTTAATTTCAGGCTAACAAGAAAAGGTTTTTACTGCAAATATTGCACCAGACATTTTTATACTAAAAAATTATTTATCTGAAATTCAACTTTAAATGGGTGTCCTTTTTTTTTTCCTTCTGTATCTGGCAGCCCTATGTGCCCAGGAATCTACTCGTGATTTAATGCTCTGTTATCATTTTGAAATTCTTAATTATTTTTGGACACAGAACCCTGAATTTTCATTTGTCACAGGTAGTCAGTCGAGGGAAGGACCCTTCCTGACAAAGCCTCATCTGGAACATTCAGGACCTGGAGCTCAATGGTAGAAGGAATCAGACCTCCAGCAGCTGTACTGTGTCTCTAAGTTGTCCTAGCCACCTTGTCTTCCACATCCCCCATTGTTCCCTTCCCAGATCAGTCAAACCTTCATCCTCCCAGATTTTGGTACCTGTCTCCTCACTGTCTTGCTGCCTCTATTCTTGCTCCTTCTGTTCCACCTTCCACACAGTGAAGTCCCCACGATGTCTGCCCATGTCACCCTCTTCCTCGAAACTTTTCTCTGGGTGTGTCCTTACCACTGGTTTTATTATAACAGCCACCTGCCATTACAGAGCACAAAGTTAGGCATTTTCTCTCATCCTATGTTCTGCCAAGTAAGCCTGCCTCAGGTGGATGCCCAGGGAGGGAGCGGGGTGCCATGGGTAGGACCTGCCTGCACCCTTGGATGAGGAAATAGGGAGTTATTGTTTAATGGGTACTGAATTTCAGTTTTACAAAATGAAAATTTTCTGGTGAGAGATGGTGGTAATGATAGCACAATGTGTATATACTCGATGCCATTGAACTGCACACTTAAAATGGGAACATGTAATTTTTATATTATGTGTATTTTACCACAATATTTTTAGAGGTTTACTTTTTAATTTTTGTTTGGTTTTTATAGGTAATTTTTAGTAAGTACTTAAAATTTTCCAGTTTCATTTTTATTCTTATGCTTGAATGTGAACTAATATTAACTTTGTAACAAGTTTGATATCTTTCATCTATTCCATTCTATCCCCTAAGTACAATAATCTTTTCTTTAACTACCCAACACTTTTCTTGTCTCTTTAATTCCCACTTCCAATCCCCTCCCCTTTGGCAACCATCAGTTTGTTCTCTATATTTATGGATCCATTTCTGTTTTGTTTTATTTATTCTTTTATTTTATTTTATTTTATTTTATTTTATTTTATTTTATTTTATTTTATTTTATTTTATTTTATTTTATTTTATTTTTAGATTCCATATGTAAATGGGATCAATACAAATGTGGTATTTGTCTTTCTCTGTTTGACTTATTTCACTTAGCATAATACCCTCTAGGTCCATCGATGCTGTTGCAAATGGCAAGATTTCATTCTTTTTTATTGTGGAATAATATTCTATTGCACATATATACACCACATCATCTTTATCCAGTCATCTATTTATGACCATCTAGATTGTTTCCACATCTTGGCCATTACTAGTAATGCTGCAATCACACAGGAATACATATATCTTTTCAAATTAGTGTTTTTGTTTTCTTTGGATAAATAGCCAGAAATAGAATTGCTGGATAATGTGGCAGCTCTGTTTTTAATTTTTTGAGGAATCTCCATACTGTTTTCTATAGTGACTTCTCTAATTTACAGTCTCACCAACAGTGCATAAGAGTTCCCTTTTCTCCACATCCTTGCCAGCACTTGTTATTTGTTATCACAATTTTTTTTTTTAAAGAGTAAAATGCTTGGACCTGCTACATTGCCTAGTGCATAATACACACTCCTTAGCATACACCAGACCCTTTCAGGTCAGGGTATGAGGCCCAAACTCTTTTCATAGTGACACCAGGCATCATAGGCCCTTTCACTAGCATACAAGAGCAACGGTAGTACACCTGCTGGCGTCTCCCCCAAGCTGTACTATAAGTCGTTGTATTCTTCACTGCCATACCCTCCCAGTAAAACTCTGCCAATGTCACTCAAGAAAGTCATAGATGAAGCAATAAAATTTATTTAATATACTATATATTAACTCTTAAATGCACATCTTTTTAATATTCTGTATGACAATTGTTTGAATTATGAGCCAAACTGGCTACTTTTTTCATGGAACACCATTTTTACTTAAAGGAAATATTGATGGATAAATTATGATTATACAGACTTGAGTGCCTGGCAAACATTTTCTCAAAAATGAATAAAGTAAGTCTGTCATTTCAAGACAAACTGACAGTATTTGTTGCTAATGATAAAATTCAAGCTTTTAGTGAAAATTCAAATTTTGGAAAACTTCTGTTCCCCACTGTGGGCTTGACAGCTTCCCAATACAGAAATACCTAGGAGACATCATGGATTCAGTTCCAGACCACCGCAATAAAGTGAATATTGCAATAAAGTCAAATAATTTTTTTGGTTTCCTAGTGCATATAAAAGTTATGTTTACACTGTAGGCGATTAAGTATGCAATAGCATTGTGTCTACAAAAACAATGTACATACCTTAATGAAAAAATACTGTATTGCTAAAAAATGCTAAACATGATCTGAGCCTTCAGCAGGTTGTAATCTTTGTTGGTGGAGGGTCTTACCTTCAATTTGTGAAAAACACAACATCTGCGAAGTGCAATAAAATGCCACATGCCTTAACTTTTCTGATGAGATTGGTGGTGACATTAACAAATTTGATTTTTTAAATGTTATATACTGAAAATGATCAATATTTGAAAGACTGCATAACTTGGTGAACCATTTTTTTCCCGCAGATGGCCAACACATACTGTTACAAAATCATGCAAGGGTAAAAGACATATTCAAAGTGCAATGTGTCTTTGGATTTTAATGTAACTGAGAAAGAAAATGTCACTGATGTGTTTTCAGATTCTAATAGCAACTAACCTTCAAGAAATTTGGGTTTTGAGTTTGAGTTAGTATCAAAGAAGAATAACTACAATTATTTTAAAAGACCATTAAAATACCCCTCCCTTTCCAACTACATATCAGTATAAGCCTGTATTTTACTTCATAAACTTCAACCAAAACAATATATTGCATCTGTTTGAATGCAGAAGCAGGTATAAGAAACCAGCTGTCTTCCATTAAGCCAAACATTAAAGAAATTTGTAAAAACAAAATAATTTCACTCTTCTCAGTAACTTTTTTATTTTGCAAAATGTATTTTTCATGAAAATATCTTAACATTTAATAAGATTATCATTGTTAAATTACTTAAGTATTTTAAGTGTCTCCATTTAATACTGTAAATATTGATATAAACCAATTAAACTGGAGTTCTCTGAGGTCTTCAATAATTGTTAGGTGTGAAAAAGGGTCCTGAGACCAAAAAATTTGAGAATCAGCGAACAAGTGTTAATGCTTAATACTATTCTGCACCAACCAGTATTAGCCAGCAAGGGGCAGCAGAGGCAGCCAAATGAAGGTGTCCCCACTTTGCCGTTTAGTTAAAGATATTGAGAGCCTGCCTATTGGGTGTGACCCTCGCACTGAGATAGAGACACAGAAGTAGATCTGACAAAGAGTTCAATCCAGCAGGTAACAGACCCTGGTGATTGACAATGATGGGTCCAAACTAGACAACCCTTCTCGTGAGCATTGGGAGGTGCTGGTAAAGAGTAAACTTGGAGTTGTGATCACGGTGATTCCCACTTGAGGGGAGGGAGCCTGCAGGGTCTGGGATCAGAGAGGACCCTGAAGCTTCCCACCCTTTCCGTACTGGAGTCTGACCAGGGATCCAGGAGGAAGAAGAGGGCCAGGTATTATTTTTTTATTCAGTTGACACAGGCATTTCCCAGAACCACCCCCAACCTCTCCACCACAGGAAAGAGGCCACCAAGATTTATGGCTCCCGCTTCATATGGGCTCGTTCCTTCCCTTTCACTTTCCACAGGTGTGACTCTGAGCTTCACACCTCTCTTCAGGCCCCAGCTCTACCTGGCCATCTCCCTGGAGAGCAGACCCCTTACCTCCCGCTTCGCCGAGGCCTGCAGGCCTGATCTTTCTCACCTGCCTCATCCCCACACTGGTCATCCTGGAGGTGGAAGTGCTGCCTCTCAGTCTCAGATCAGTGCCCTGCCTTTCCATTACACTTACCAGTTACTTCCTCTCTTTCACGTGGCTTTAAGTCCTCCTCTAAAATCTTCAGGTCTGTCTATGGCCATGCCACCCTGAACACGCCCAATCTCGTTTGATCTCAGAAGCTAAGCAGGTTGGGGCCTGGTTAGTACTTGGATGGGAGACCATCTAGGAAGACCAGGTGCTGTAGGCTTAAAAATAATAATAAAATAAATAAAATCTTCAGGTCTGTCTCATCCTCCAGCTGCCACCCAAGCACACACCCTGGGAAGGGCAGTCCACATCAGCTCCAAGTGCACCCCTGCTCCTGCCTCCACCTCTCTTGGCCATCCCAGCTGTGGACCCCAGGACACTTCAGTCTTGGTACTCCTGGTCCTTACTAACTTCTCCTTGCACCTTCCCTCCTTTCCCCTTTTCTAACCAGTCCTTCACTGACTCCTTTCTTCGGCTCCATCCCCTGCCCACCCCTCTCTTTGTGGGTTTTCCTGCCTCCTTGCAAGCCCATTCCCTTCCTAGGGCCACTCACCTCTGATCCCAAAAGTGGTCCTGGGCTGTGGCCTCCAGGCCTGGCCCCTCTCCTGAGTTCTAGACCCCTCAAACTCTCTATCTCCCTTACACCATACAGACACAATCAGTATAGCTTGTCTCTTTTCTCGAAATATTCTATGTTCAGAACCTCATCTGGACTCTCAAAACAGGCCCCCACCAATCTGGTCCCCCTGCCTCAGTCACTTCTCTGAATAGTGACCAGGATCTGAGATCAAAGCAAACCTGAACTTTTTACCCCTGCTTAACCCTCCCAAGGCTCCCCTTTACCCTCAGCACAGAAGCCAGTCTCAGTGATGGAGACCTGTGTGACATGACCACTCCCCACCTTTCCAGCCATGGACCATCCTGACCTTTCTGCCTTGGTACTATGGCACTGACTTCAGTCTCCACACACACACACATACACACCATGCTACCTCTAGCCTGGCTGACTGAACACCAGATATCATTTAATCTGCACCACTTTTGAAGGGCCACTATTTCATATCCCTCTTGGTCACCAGGAAGCTGAGGGAGAATGGGAAGGTGTCTGAGCCAGGATGTGTGTCTGGCACCCGGGCCGACATCCAATTTTATCTCCAGTGCATGCAAGTGACTTTGTAACCCCTCCATCCTCCCATCCATTCCCCACTCAACACATACTCTTATCCCATCCCACCATCATTTAAGGCCAGCCAAGGCTTGGATGCTCACCCTGCCCAGGTGCCCTGGACTCCCTTGGGGCACGTCCTTTGGCAATAAATTGGGTCACAGCTTCCCCAGTGTGGGGGGGTGGGCGTGGCCCCAGCTCCTATAGTCTCACTATACATGATTGATGTCACAGGGCCACAGGGGGCACCACAGGTCAAGGAGGGGGACAGGCAGGCAGGGTGCCAGCAGGAAGCCCTCTGAGTGTTCATGGGTAGGAGGAGTGAGGCTGGATCCAAGCCAAGCCTCCTCCTCCCTTTTACCCCTCCCCCTTTGTTAATGTTCTGGTGCCCTCTGAATATAAAGTCCAAAGTCAAAGCCCCACTCAGTGTGGCCTCTGCCTGCCCTTCCTGTTCCATCTTAATTATCAGACACACAGTGGGGCTGACAATGTACCAACAATCCTAAGCTTTTCTAGTTTATGAAGTAGGTACTAGTATCGTCTCAACTTTACAGGTGAGAGACTGAGGCACAAAGTGATGACAGTAAAGGTAGAGCCAGGATGTGACCCAGGCCCTGAGGGTCCAGTCTGTGCTTTAACTGCTCCATTGTGCGACCTCAGTTTCTTCCTTTGGCATTCCTGTTCCCTCAAACACACCAAACTTCTCACCAATCACCAGCCTGTTCCCACTTTCATATCCTTGTACTCAGTGTTCCCTCTGCCTAGAAGAATGTTCTCTCCTTATCCTGACAAATTGTGCCAACCCTTAGAGAGCCGATCAAGTGTCACCTTCCCTGTGAAGCTGCCCTCAACTTTGACTTGCCCTACCCTTCTGCAAACTTCTATGTTCACTGGGTACTCTGCACACACCCTGGGATTGGAGGCTCCTTGATTGTCTCATCAAGATGTCCATTGTTTATTCTAGGACTTTGTTCAGCTCAGGGATTATTGGAAAATATGAGATGACCTGGGGCACAGAGATTCCATCCCTTGCCCTCTAGAAGCTTATACTCTCGTGGGGAAACTGACCCACAAACAGCCTAAGATCTGAAGGGATCAGTGTCCCAAGAGAGGCACAAAGAGCCTGCAGTATCACTAGCTCCAATGGACAATGCTATGCTTCCCACAGGGAGTCAGGCAGGCTTTCTAGAGAGGTCAACTTGTGTACTGGATCTTGAAGGATGAAGAAAATTCCAGAGGCCGAGTGGGGCACATGCAGGCAGAAGGGCTTCCAGGAAAGGATTCCAGGATGGCAGAGGCAGACAGGAAGGAAAGCAGGCTGTACTGTGAGGGCCAGGAGTTCAGCTGAACCACTGACCCCAGCAGACAGTGTAGGAGGGCAGGGCAGCATCTGCCTGATGCTCCATGGTATTCCTTGCCAGGATCCAGCACAGTGTCTGCATAGTGGGTGCATGGTAAGGATTTGTTGGAAGTTGATCTCATGGGATGTGAAGTCTTATACAATTCGGTGGCTCTATTAAGAAAGAGAATGCCAAATTCCTAATATAAATGTAGGCACAAAAGTGAACGTTCATTTGTGACGACAACAGGAAGCCACGTAACAGAACTGAAGCTGCAGTAGTTTCACTGTTAGTCCTCCTCTGGTGAGAATATAAAGAGGGTAGAAGCTTCTCAGAGTGGTGGGGCCCCAGGCTAATAAGGCTAGCCTTTTCTGTCAGCCCCCCGAAGGCTCAGGTTCAGAGCTGCCTCTGAGCCCTCAATCACCCTCCCAGACAAGCCACAGTGACCATGCCTCTGTCACGCTTTATGGGCCTTTCTGGCCACAAAAAGGCCTGATTCTTCCCGGTCAGGAGACTTCCTCTCACTGGAAGGGTAGCCAGAGGGCAAATGTGGGCTGTCTGAGAACCCTGTGCTGGTCACCTCCTAGAGACCTTGGGCACTCCTCTCCCAGGCCTCAGAGGCAATAGAAGGTCTGTTCTGAAAGCCTCCTTTTCATTCTGGCTCAGGAGGCTCTCACAGTAGGGGTGGCAGAGAACTGCTCTCTGAGGGCCTCATTCATCTCCCAATGCTGAGGTCTTACAAGGGCCTGCTGGCACTCTGCTGGTTGGAGGTGGGTGGGGGCGCACTGACACGGAGGTGCTCCCTGCCCATGGGGCCAACTAGACATGAAAGATGTAATTACAGAGCCTTCAAGCTGAGAGATTCCACACTAAAGACAGGCTTCCTAGGGGAGCCCAGGAAGGTTATTCAGGGGAGGAGACACTTGATTTGAGAAAAAGAGCATTCATTCAGCAATTATTTACTGAGCACCTACTATGTACCAGTCTCCAAGGATGGAGCAGTGAAGAGGACAGATGGGCATTTGCCCCAAAGTTTCTTCCCTCAGTCCAGCAGGGAAGTAGGAATTAACTCAGGAGAGAAGGGGACCACTGGCTCCCAGTCAAAGGGAAAAGTAGGAACAACCACACAGAAAGGAGAAACTGCATCCTGTCTGTGGATGGCATGGAAAGAAGTTTGGTGTGAGGGGAGAGAGAAGCAACTAGGAGGCGAAGATGGTTGGGTTGGCAGAGAGCAATAATGGAGGGGATAGAACACCAGGCTAGGGACTTAGGACTTGATCATGCTGGCAACTGGGCCCCCGAAGGTTCTAAGCAGAGGGAGAAGTCACAAAGTTTCATGACACCATTATCAAGCTCAACACATAAGGCAAAATAGCCTTCTGCTAGTCCTGAGGCTGCAGCCACCAGTGGGAGTTTCCTGGGGCCAACCTCACCAGCACCACCCCTGGGCTTGGCTAGGAAAGAGCACCCTTTCAGCCTCGATTTCAGCCTCCAACTCAGCCTCTTCCTTGTTCTTCCAACCAATTCAAAGGCTGGTGCTCTCTAAAGAGGAGATAGGACAGAGTCTCTGGGTCCAGGCCTTACTAAGGACTCCAACCCATCATCATGCAGGCCCCACACGATTTGCCTCCTGTGGGCTTTAAATGTTTTTACGCTACCTGGTTTCCCTATAAAGCTGTCTTTCCTATAGTAATATCTGGCTTCAAAACTTCCCAGGGCATTCCTTCTGACAACCAGTGAGTCCAGACTCAGGGTCTTCAAGACTGGGGCCTCAGCATAACCCTTCAGGGTTCAGGGTCATGAATAAGATCCCAAAAGAGTTCTTGGCCCTTGGAATAAAGTCTGAACTTCCTCCTGCTTGGCTCCACTTGCCTCTCCACACTCTTCTCTTCCCATCAGTTCTGCTGTCCCTTCTCTGGGAGCTCTAGCCACCCTGAATTTGTCTGTGTTCTCCAACAAAGCAATGCTGTCCCTCACCTCCAGGGTTTTGCCCAGACTGGCCTCTGCCCAAAGCACTGTTCATTCCTGAGGTTCCCTCCTAACCTAACTAACCCCTAATTTTGGCTTGAGCTTGCCTGTCACTCCCTTATGGAAGCCTCTTCTAATCCCCCAGAATAGGCCAGGGGTCCCCAAAAGTTTTCTTTCAGACTTCATGTCTTTGCACATGCTGTTTCCTCTACCAAGAATAGCCTTCCCTCCATCCTTTGAAGCCTGATGCCTGCCCAGTCTCTGCTAAGTGGCAGTATCTTTTTGCTCTTTTACAAATGAGGAACCAGAGGATCAGAGAGATCCAGTAACATGTTGAAAGCCATGCAGTTTTGTCCTAGAATGCGATAATGATGAATGGATAGAATCTTGTGCCAGCTCTATGGTTTTGGGAACATCACTTGACCTCTCCATGCTTTGGTGTCCTCATGAGTGAAATGGGGTACCTACTGCACAAGGTTGGTGTGAGGCTTACAGAAAAGCTGTACAGTGTGGCCTCCATTGCTTTGCTCCCCCGGCCATTTAGTGGCTTTCACTTGGCCCCAGCAGCACATTCAACATTCACTCCATTCATCAAAACCCTCCAATGCCAGCTTTGTGCCTCGCTCTGTGCAGGGTGCTATAAATCAGACACGGCTCCTGCCCCACGACACTTGGGGAGGGGAAGGTCGGGAGCTGAGGGCAGAAAGTCATTCACACACCTCTCTCTTGACTTCATATTTTTAAAACTGATAACGATGTTCCTCCTCGCAGACGGGGGCCGAAAAGGGGGAAATGCTTATTAAGAAAGACTCGCTCTTTATTTTCAAAAACTTATTTTTCACCGCTTTCTGACATCTAAGTATTTCACAGCATCTAACACTCACCTCCTCGCGCTGAGCCCTAGAAGCTGGGGAGGGAGAGTACTTTGAGAGCTGTTTCTCACCACTTTCGAGGGCTGTGCTCTCCCTGAGGATTCCTGGATAACCCACCTCGCCTCCACCCGGCTGCTTTCCCTAACGCGGCCCCTGATCTTATCCCATGACTCCTCCTCTCACACACAAGGATTGTCCCCATACCCCGGTCCCAGACAGACCGGTCCTCTTCACTTCTTCCTCCATCCGGGTCCCCAGGTTACCCTCCCTCCGGCTCGGCTCTTTAAAACCGCGCTCCCCGCCTGCACTGCCAGGTACTCAGCCTTACATCTCCACTGTCCGCCCCGCCCCCTCCGAGGTAGAGTCTGCGTTGCGCATAGCTCCGCTCTCTTCCCACTGTCCCATTGGCTCCTACTGCCTGACGGCGCGGGGAACGGAGGAAATCTGGAGCACGCCCCGCCCCTTGCCCCCGGTCCGGGCGAGGGGCGGGGCCTAGGGCTGGCTCCGCCCCGTTAGGGCGGGGCGGCGCTGGCCTGCACTCGGGCGCTGGGCGGCGCTGCCTCGGCTCGTCTCGGCTCCGGCCCCGGCCGCAGCTCCTGTGGGGGTAGGCGACGCGAATGACAGCGGCTGGGGTGGCGGCGGCTGCAGCGCGGCGCTGAACGAGCGGCGTGCGAGCCGGGAGAAGAGGAGGAAGTGGAGCCGCGGTCCGGAGCTCTGGAGTCAGCCGCCGCACCGAGGTCCGCCCCATTTTGCAGAGCGAGAGGAGTCCGGACCTAGGAAGACTTCCCCGTCGAGCTCCGGCCGCGGCGGCTCCTCGCTGGAGTCCTGACCTGCCCCGTCTGCCCTGGCCCGGGGTTCCGCGCCCGGACACTCTCAGCCCTGCGGTCCGGGGCACCGTGGACGGGACGCTTGGAGCCCCGACCCTGATTCAGTGTACCTGGGAGGGACTCTCCTGGCCCACCATACGGATCCAAGGTTGCGGGCTCGTTCCCAGCCTTTCTATAGTGTGTGCTGGAGCCCCCAGCCCTCCGTCCGGGGTTAACGCAGGGTGTCCCCAGGGCCCAGATTGAGAGCTTAGGAGCCCGGATAACCCCCAGAGACTGTTGACCCGAGATCCGGACCTCCAGCTGCCTCCGACACGGTGCTGCTTCGCCCAGGAAGCCCCGGGTCCAGCGCCCCGTGAGCGGTCCCACGCGGGCTGGACAGTCTGACTGAACCGGACCGGGGTGGTGCTGCGAGCTGAAGTTGCCACCTTCCTGCCGTCCCAGGAGAGGGGCAAGGGGCTTGCCTCGAAGAGAACACGGGCCCTTCTGCCCCAGCGGCTAGCGAGAGCCGAGAGCTGCAGGTGAGAGAGCCCCGGATGCCGGGGCTAGGGCAGCCTCTTGCCGGATCAGGCGGCGCCGGGGCCAGCTGCGGGGGAGTGCTGGGCACTAGCTGAGGCTGAAACTGGCTAGGAGGGGGCGCAGGAAAGTGGGGCAGGGAAAAAACCGGCACTTATCGAGCGCCCATTGTGTGCGGGTCCGCGCCCCACCCTTGTGCAAGTGGTCCCTCACTAAGGCTCACTAATACTCCGTGAGATAAAAGGTGTCGTGTACTGTTATGGGCGATTACAAATGGGTAAACTGAGACTCATTGGGGTTGAATGACCCTGCTCTTTTTACTCGGGGGTGAGATAGGTTGAAGACAGAAAGAAGCAGAAAATGAAGAGTAAAAGAGAGGAAGGCAGGAGGTGGAGGAAGGGGTCAAGGTGGGGACACGGAGATATTCTAGAGTTGATCTTGAGGCTGGGGAGGTGGCTTTTCCTGACCTCTTTCTCTCCAACTTCATAGCCATGTCACCTCCCAGGAAAGGTGACCCAAAGTTGAGGGCAGAGGTAGGAAGCTTCCCACTTTCACTATGGGCCCAGGACTGGAGAGCAGCAGCCCCCGGCCCTTGCTTGCCAGGCTCCAGGGTCTCTGAGGCACTCTGGAGATCCTGAGATGCTGCTTATCTGTTGAGGAAACTCGCTGTAGATGTCACCAAGTCAGAACCCATCAGAGCTGGAGGAGATGAGGCCCCTCAGCACTCACCCAGCTCACATCCTTCATCTTACTAAGGGGCCTCAGTGGGGAGGTCTCAATTATCAGAGGTCCTAAAGCTGCCAGTGAGTGGTCCAACCACAAGTGTACTTGAGAAAACCTTCCCAAACATCCTTCAAGGTATTCACACCCCCTCCTCAGTTAGCATTTTCTGGGTGGGTAGCTGGGGTTTTCCCTGCCCATGATTTGAGGTCAGGGTGACCACACATGAAGCTGTTATGAGAGTCTCTGTGGTTGGTGCTGGGGCGCAAGACATGCCAGCAGCCCCATAGCCTTTGGTCCAGACTAAAGGTTGACCTTAGCCTCTCCTGGGCAGAGGAACCTGAGAGACACCTCTGGCCCAGGAGGGGAGGGATTGCTCTAGGTTTCGAGGTTGGGGCTGCCAGGTTTGGGGGCACAGTCCCAGATATCTGATTCCCTGGTAGGGGACTCTTTCTGCTACTTACCTCCCTCCGGACCATGCAGAGAGAAGATTGTTGTGAAAGAGGGTTTGCCTGGACTTTGTAGGCTCTTGTTCTAGGTGGGGAGGGGGAGGGGTCGTGGCCTCGGTCTGAGCCCTGTGGCCTTGGCTGGGACTAGTTAACCCCTGTTATGCCTGGCTTCCTGGAGTCGTGGGGAAACCACCTTGGAAAGCCCCTGGGAGGTGGAGGATGGTGGAGAGGTCTGCTGACGGCTAGAAGCTTAGTCTCTGGGGGTGGAGGGATAAGGGAACTGCAAGAGAAGGTGACTGAGGGACTTGGGATTCCACCTACCCCCTAAATCTTAGCGATTCAAATTCTCATAATAATCCCTGCCTCTAAACAGAGTCCTCTTTGATGAGATAATTTCACACCTGTGATCTCATTTCATAGTATGATGGAAAGAACCTCAAGCATGAGGCAGAACAGTGTTGGGGAGCCACCTGGGACTTCTCAGATGCATTCATGGTGCCCAGCCTCACCTATAAAATGGGGTCAAGGCAGATGTCTTTACCTGCTCAGATAATGGGGCCATCATATCCAGCAGACTGTCAAGAGCTGAAACAGTTTTTTGTGTTTGCCAAGACTAGGCTTGTTATTGATGGCTACCTTGAAATGGGAAACTGAGGTTCAGGAGTGAAACCACTTGCCCAGGGCCTTTGTGTTTGCTTCAGGAACTGTCTGGGTGCCAACTGCATACCAGGTGCCCAGAAGTTACCCAGATGGAAAAGGCAGTGTGATGACTAGTTAACAATTGGGTGAGCTAAGTGGCATGGGCAGATAATGATGAGACAGACCAGGTGGGCGTGAATCTGCTCTAACTCCCACTGGCCATGTGGCCTTGTGCAAATCACTTCACTCCTTGGAGCCCCAGCTTCTCTATAAATTAGAATTCCTCCTTTATGAGGTTGTTGTGAGGACTGAGATATAAATATACAATGGTTGGCCAAATATCTATTTCCTTCCCTATAAGGAAAGGAAGCTTGAATTTTGACTAGAAAGTCTGGGGAAATTCTCAGACTTGCCTTAGATTAGAATACAGACTTCTGTTGCAGGCACACACACCTGGGTTTACTCAGCTGGGAATCCTGCGTGGTTCAGGCCCCGCTGTGCTACCTTCCTGGTCTCAAAGCCCTCTAAAATCTGCTTGAGGACCCTGGCAAGGGGCTCTGGATTCTGACTCCCCAACCCCAGGGCCAGGGTTGGGGGGAGCTGGTGTTCATTCACTTTGGCTCATTGTCTGGTTTCCCTTGGGCACGAAGGTGCAGTGAATAATTTATGGGTCTCCTCATGCTGGGAGGGGGGCTCAGGGAAATTACTCTATGCTTAGCCAGCCATTGATCCCACCCCCTACCCCCAGGAGGTGGGTAGTTTCTGTTAGGGCTGTAAGAAGTCTTGGATATGGTGGTGAGGGAGAGAGGACCAGAAAAAAGTGAGCTATATTATTAACCCTGGCTCTCTCCTGTTGGTGGGCCAGGTGGACCCATATAAAATAATGGAAACCAAGCTAGCAGAGTTAGGGTCAAGCTGTGGGCCTCTGATTCCAAATAGGTGATGAGATATGGCAGAGAGAGGCCCCTTGAGGACTAGAGTAACCCTGGAAGGCTTCATCAAGGAGGAAGGTGTCCAGGCTGGGGCCAGAGGCAACTTGATGTAGACAGTAGGGGTCCTGACACCAGTTCCAGGCTGTGCCACTTACTCACTCAGAGATTATGAGCAAGACGCCTAACCCTGCCAGGCCATTTGCTCCTCTACAAAGTGGGGGTAGTTATGGGTGACTGTCGGGTCATATATATATAAAATGTATGGCAAGATAGGTACTTAGTGAAAGGGTGCTTCAGTGTGAACATGAACTATGGAGTGGGCCAAGAGTTGGGGAATGGGATGATGTGTAAGCAGAGAACCAGGGGGAACTCTGGGGTAGTGATGCTGGGGTCTGTGGGATCAGTGAGAGGTATGGAAAAGAGGGGTAGGTAGAGGGCCTTGAAAGTCAGACAGAATTCACAGTTCAGAAAATGTCATGGAATGCCCACTCAGAAACCTGCGTGGCTCCTTCTTGCCTGTAAGATGGAGACCAGGCCCCTTTGTTGTGTATTCAAGGCCTTGCTCATTATAGCCACTGCATGGACCCCTGGCTAATTGCTCATAAATGTCTCCTAAAAACACCACATGTGGCCCTATTGCTGCCCCTATGCTTATGGGGTTCCTCCTGTCAGAACCACCATCCCTGCCTCTTTTCTGCTCACCTTCCCACCTGTTAAGGCCCAACTCAGTCATTACCCAAGAAACATTCTTGACTTAACCCTCTGGTCACACCCCCTCTGAATCTTTAACACTTCACAGTAATAGTAATAAATAATATCTGCCATTGCATCATATTTTATAGTTCGTAGAATATATCCACATAGTCATTAATAATACTATGATGACAATATTAATAACAACTAAAGCTTTGAGTACTTATTATGAGCCAGACACTGCTAAGCTCTTTATGGACACTTATTTACAACTCTGGGAGGTAACTATTGTCATCTCCCAGAAACTGGGGCTCAGAGAGGTACATTGTCTTGCTCAAGGTCACACAGCTAGACAATGGGGAGTGAGGAGTGAAATCTGTGCTCCTCTCTGCGACTAAATAGACAGCTTGACAGCTTTTAGAAGATATTCTGTCTCCTCAACTCTAAGTACCTCGAGAGCATACTTAGCATGTAAAAAACCTAGAAATGAGTTTTCTTAAGGCTAAAAAAAGTGTTGGGGTGAGCTCGGGGCCCAGCAAGGAAACCTTAGCTGGGTATCCAGGGCCCTGGGTCCCTATACTGGCTGGCTGTGTGACTTGGGGTGAATCAGCCCCCTTCTATGATCCTATTTTTTCACAGGTGAGTGAGTGGGGTGGTGTCCAAGCTCTCGGAGCTCCAACTTCTGCAGTGTCCTTTGTGACCCTGGAAGGTAGAGGAGGAGACCACAGCATCAGGGCCAGAGGATGTGGTACGCCGGGTGGCTGTGATTCTTGGCCTAGTTGCTGTCTGGGCCAGCAGGCTCTGTAGTTAGCTGCTGCCTTTTCCGAAGAAGGGTGGTGCCTTGGGTTGCTGGCAGCATGGTCATTAGCTGGGCAGAGGAGACCCTGTGATTGGGAGCTGGCTGGGCCAGGCCAGGTTGGCAGTGCTGGAGGCAGGCTGGCCTGGCCACAGCAGGGTCATTGGCAGGGCAGCTGCTGCTCCTTCCGTTGCAGCCTCCAGGGCGGTGGCAAGTTCCCACTGGGCACTAGAGCTTTGTAGGCCAAGGCGTGCCTGTCCTCCTGTTGTGGTGGTCGTGGGCGTGGAGCAATGAGGAATCTAGCCAGGCTTGAAGATGCTTCTTCCTAGAAGCTTCCAGGACTCTTTCCAACCAGGAGGAATCCAATCCTCCTCTGCAGATCCATACCCCTTGCTCGCTGACTATGGTATGTGAACTGGGGCTGTGTAGGTCTGCTTTCCTTGCCAGCCAGAACTAGATCCTATACCACCAAAGTGCCTGGCAGCACGCCTGGCACAAAGTGGCAACCCCCACAGGAGAGGCAACATGAGCTGCCCCTTGGGCAAGTCATTCAACCTTTGTACTTGTAAAATGGGGCTGATAATAAGTGCTGTGGGGGTTAAATGGGATGAAAGGAGGGAGGTACTCTGTCAGCCTGAGTCTACATGCCTGTCCTCTTGGTAGCCTCATGAATGAGTGACTCAGTAGGAAGCTGATTAAAGAGTCCAGCTAGTGATGCCAGGAAGGAGTATGTGCCAGGGAGAACTTACCAGAGGAGGACCCTTTACTGTCTGGGGAGAACTCTGTCAGATGGGATTTGCATAGCTGCGATTCTTACTGCCTTCCCAGTGAGCAGGCCGTTGAGAGACATGGAAGGCTTCAAGCTAAGTTCAGAGCAAAGAGCGGGATATCCAGGGACCTGGTTATTCTCAGGCTTAACAACAGGAATGACCCAGTTGGGAGGAGCCATCTGGGTCCTGCTCAAAATGTAATATGATTGGAAATTTTGGTCTGTGGGGGAAGCAGACATTAAACAAGTAAACACACAGATACAAAACTTCCAAATTGTGAAGAGTGAACTCCTGAGGTGGGGGCAGGTCCCATCATTGTCTGTGGAAGGTGGTACAGAGTAATGCTCAAATCATAGCCCGAAAGCAAGCACTAGCCGTGTGACTTGGGCAAATGATTTAACCTCTCTGGGCCTCATTTCTCCATCTGTAAACCAGGACAATTATAGCACCTATTTGATAAGGTTATGATTAAACTGAATTATACATATAAAGCACTCAGAAAAATACCTGGTACTAATAAGCACTCAATGCATGTTAGCTGTTTTTGGCTGTATCTCCAGCATCTAGCAAAGCACCCGAAAGAGAACAGGTGCTCGAGAGGGGTGTATTGAATGAATCCCAGGGAAAAGGCAGCTGCTTTGTGCAGTGAATGAATGGACAGCCTGGATGGGAAGACATAGAAACAGTGACAATACAAAATGTGACAGAATGGGGCAGGGAAGGCCAGGGGCTGGAGTTATCCCGTATTGGGTAGGGAGGGAGTCAGGAAAGACCTTCTGGAGGTGATGCTCCTAGAGCTGAGTTTGAAAGTATCATTTAACACACGCGTGCGCCCGGCACTGCTGTGAGGTCGGTGCTAGGAATGAGCTCAGAGGATAGTGGTTCCTGTCTCGTTGTACCAGACTAGGGTAGAACTTGAGCAGCCCCCAGGTCTGTTGAACTCCACAAGCTTCCCTCTTCCCATCACCTCACACTGTCTCACCATCTGTGATATTCTGCTTTGAGGGCACAAGAAAGGCAAGAAAGTAGGTGGGGGAGGAAGTATGGGCTGTGGTCTGAGCATCCCAGCTCTTCATAGGTCTGGGACCAAATCTCCTACAGAAAAGAATAAACAGGACTTGCTGGGGAGTTCTTTTGTATTCTTGCTCCCAGGGCACACCCGCCAGCAGAGGTGGTCTTCCAGCATAAATCCCGCAGCTGTTTAGCTTTCAATGAAAAGACTATTAAAAAAAAGTCATGAAGAATTCCTCTCACCCTCCCACCCAGGAGGCTCAAAAAACGTTTTCTTCCACTGACAAGGGAGTCAGGATCCCCCAAGTATCTTAAAGGAGGTCACCCCAGAGGCACCCTGAAGTCAGAGTCCCCTTGCGCTGCTTGCACTTGTGGCTAGCTGTAGAGCCTTGAGGACGCAACCTTTTCCCTTATATTTTGCCTGGTTTTTACCCCTCCTGTAAAACAGGACCAGAGTAGTAAAGCCCTTCCCTCCTTCAGAAGGTGTGGGGTTGGGAAGCTTGTGAGGTAGGAGAGGCTATAGTAGGCATGCAGGCCCATGGCTTTCACACTTAGCCGTACACATTAGAATCATTTAGGAAACTTTTATAAGTCCTACCTGAGCCCCACGCCACAATCCAGGGCAAGACCCAAGCATCAGTTGTTTTTAAAGCACCCCAGGTAATGTCTCAGTGGGCAGCCAAGATTGAGAACCACCAGCTGCCTTTTTGAGGCATGCCTCCTACAGCATCCCCAGGATGATATCTGCACATCTCATGACGAAGAGCTTATTGCTTCCAGGCTGCTCCCTCCTCTGTGGCACTGCTCTCCCTGAACCTTCCTCCCTAGAGAAACAGGAGTGGAAAAACTTTATAGTCCTGTACACGTGGGTTCCAGCAATCCTCTGCTCTCTGCTTGGGTGTCTTCTCTGAGCCTTGGTGTCCTCATCCAAAAATAGAAGTAACAATAATCTCTCTCCAAAAGGGCTGTAGAGATCAAACAAGGCCATGCACAGAAAGTACCTGCACAGTGCCTGACACATTTATCAGCAGCATACAGTAGATGGTCACAGACAGAGGCAGAGCCAGGCTGGACTCACACCGTGGACTTCCCGTTGCAGTGCTGTACCTCCTGCTGTTACCACCTGAGGCTGGGTCTCCAAAATGGTGGCTGGTGGGGGAAGGGATCAACACCCAGTCTTGGGGCCCTTCCCTGCCTCCCTTGTCTCTAAGAGATAAGACAAGACAGCAAGCATTTTGTTTTGCTTGGTTTTGTTTGAATGGCCCAAGTGTTTGGCTCTCCTTAACAATGAAGCCTTGTCTGAATCTGCTTGTTTTTCCAACCAGATACCCAATTGCACTGCCCGTTTGGGGCCCTGTCCCACCTGGGAGAACTGAAAAATGTCAGAGATTTTTTTTTTTTTTTAATCTAGGGGAGGAGACTGGGGAGACACTGGAGGCCTCTGTCTGGCCCTCACCTATAACTGACCCCACTTAAGTTAGCTGCCTCTGTAGGAAGCTCGTTCATTAAAATTATTTCCAGATAGTTACCAGGATGGGTTTTGGAGGCAGAAAAACTTTTGTTTGAGTTCTGGCTTTATCACTTACTGGCAATTTGACCCTGGGCAAGTCATTTCAGTTTCTTCAGCATCAGGTTTTTTCTTCTGTAAAATACATATATAGGATGTATTTCCTTGGGTTGTTCTGAGAAACGAGTGAAGTGCTTGGTGTGTAAAGCTCAGTGCCTACCATATAGTGAACACTCAGAAACGGTCCAGGATCATCCTCATTAGGCGCTGAACTCTGTGCCTGCTCCTCCCTTCACTGGCCGGGTCCCGTTCCCAGTTCATTCCACGTGCTTGGTCAGGCCCAGGCTGAGACAGGGGAGACCTGGGCATCCCTGCAAACTGCTCTTATTCAATCACTTGTTTCATGTGTATTTAGAGGAGGCCCTGAGGGCATTTGGTGGCCGTGCTTGGCCTCCTCTGCTCTGGCCCGGCCAGAGAGGGTATGTTCACCCAGGGTAAACTGTTCTGCCAATAGCGGTGTAGCAGATGAACAAAGGAGAGTACAGCACCAGGGCTAGCAGCCCCTGGGAGCAGTTATGGCCCAGCCTGAAGCTGCCTGGGGAAGAAGTGGTCAGCTCTGTGGACAAGGGCTATGGCCTATAGTTGTGGGAACCAGTCAGCCCAGGGGACCTAGTGAGGGAATAAACCCAACTATCTCTTTTCCTCCAGTCTCCCATGGGGGCTTCCCATTAGGTTGAACCTACCCAGAAGCCAGAGGCATGGAGTTCAGTGCAGTCCATTGAGATCAACCTCCAGGACCCCAGGCAGGTGGGAGAGTGGATCTGGAAAGGCAAGCAGGAAACATTCCTTATTCTGTCATTCAGAAGCCAAGGAGTCCTCAGATTTCACTCTCCTTAGAATGCAGTTTGAGGATCATGTATTGTTCCTTGGGCAAAGATAAGCCAAAGAAAGCATTCTAATCGCCATAGTCCTCTCCAGGAGAGTTCTGGAGTACCTTGTCTTTCTATCTTTGCCTCTCCAGAGGTGCCTTAGCATCCCTTCGATATTGGTGCCCAGGCGCTAGCCCACCATTCCCATCACTTTGTCTAGCTGTGCCCCCACTGGTTCTCAGAGGACCTGGATCTGAATTTTCTCCAGCCTGATCACCTGAACAACCTGTGTTTCTGTCCTTCTTAAGCAGCCAATGTAGAATAGTGGTTAGAAACCAGACTTTCTCCTGAAATCCGGACTCCACCATAATATGGCTGAGAAACTATAGTGTGCCCTTTAAGCTCCCTGTGCCTTGGTCTCCTTATCTTTGAAGTGGAGATAGCAGAATACTTCTAGGGTTGTTGTGAAGTCTAAAAGACTGACTCAATGTTAGGATGGTGCCTGGCAAGCAAGAAGTGTCCAGTAAGTGACAGCCTTCACCATCATCACAAATAATGCAGTCAGAGCTCAGAAAAACAGTGTGTGGCTGGACCATTAGTGAAAGGATGGAGACTGTCACTGCCCTCAGTCTAGATTCTGATCCAGTGACAAGGCTGTGACAGTTTCCTACAGCCTTGCTACATTGTGGACACTTACCTGTCAGCCCTTCCACCCCCCATCCCCGTCCTCTCCTGCAAACCATGTCATGTGAGAAGTGGCCTCTTTATCAAGCTGCAGTTGCCCCATCTATGAAAGAAAGCAGTTGAACTAGATGTTCCCAAGTTCTTCCCCCAAGTCTATGCTGGGAACTGGGAAGAAGAGGACTCATGTTGTCCTAGCTTTGGAGGAGCCCTGGAGGCTGGGGATAGATGGGAGTGGTCAAGGCACAGTCCACTTCTCTTCCTCATGGGCCAGGCTGGGCAGTCCTGAGTAGGATAAAAGCAAAACACAGGAGCTCAGAGGAGAATGAGAGGAATTAAGGAGGCATCATGGAGAAGGGGGCATTTGAAATTAGTCTTGAAGGTAGGCTAGGACTTTACTGGTCCAAATTGGACAGGAAAGGCATTGTAGAAAGGGGGAAGAGTAAGCATGAAGCAAGGAGGCATGGCCCTAGGGCTGTAGTAGGGAACGGGACATCCAGCGCTCAGGGCTCACAGCTAGTCCTCGAGGGTAGAGCAATATGGTAGGAAATATGCAGTTTCTAGAATTGGGCTGGCCTGGGTTTGAATCCTGGCTCAGTTTCTTCTTGGTTTTTTGGGCAAGTCACTTGCCTTCTCTGACCCTCCATTTTCCTATCTGTAGGATGGGGGCAAGCCCTCCGAAGACTGGGTCCATGACATGCAATGTGCTGAGTGTGTCTGGAGGAATCAGGCTGCCTCTCCACCCTGGGGCTACAGAGAAGTCAGGGACCCAAGGGGTCTGCCTTGGTCCATGCCTCCTCCCTCAAATTAGGCTGCAGGTGGCTTGGTGGGTGGCCTTGCCAGGGACAGCTTTATCTCCAGAGTGGAGCAAAGGTCCCGGGTAGGCTGGTGTCAGGTGAGCTCAGGTGCCTCAGCCAAGAGCTGGCTCTGGTGTAGCCGCCTTATGTTCACGTTCTCTTCTTAGAGCTGGCTAGCCATCGGCAGCTTGGGGGATCAGCCCTGGGCCCACAACACCCTCTGATCCCCAGAATAGGCCATGCTGCCCTGAGCTCAGGTGGGCTGCAGGACACTACGAAGACCAAGTAAAGGGAGTTTGGGGCCAGGCAGGCCATGCAGGCATTGCTGGGCCAACACCACAGGGCCCGTGATGTGGGAAATGGGGAGATATATTGGGGCACACTGCATGGAAAGCCTCTGTGAAGCCCCCAGGGAATGGTGTCTTGAGGGCAGCTGGACAGGCCTACCACTGAATACTCCCTCTCCTCCCCCACAGGAATGCTCTGGCATCTCCAGCAGCTCACCCCTAGGCATCTTAGGAGAAGCCATAAGATGCCTATGGTGGCTTCTCAGAGGCCTTCCTAAGAAGGGAGGTGTGTGGTCTTCTCAGTCAGTCCTGGCTTTGAAGCCTAGCTCTCTGCCTTTTTTGAGCAGAGCTTGACACTGGGGAAGTCACTTAACCTCTCTGAGCCTCAGTTGCTTCCCTATAAAATGAGGCAGTAACATTTATACCTTCTATGTCTGTTTTGAAGCTAAAAATGACATGATGGATAAGACAACGTCTTGTATTTTAGAGAAGATTCTACAACCACCCCCATCCTGCTCCCTTTCTGTGTGCGCTGTCCATTTTTAATGCCACCTCAGCAAGTTCAGTCTAACTTAAGTCCTTATGCTGCAACTGAAACTGCCTTCTTGTTGACCGAGTTCATCCTCTATACAAATGTGCTTCATCAGTACCTGTAGTAAGGCAAGGAATGGAGTAACTTGAGTGTCCGTTTTCACCTTGTGGCTTCGGGTCCCAGCTATCAACGGCCAGCACTTCCTGACCAATGTGGAGTGGGGGTGATATGTCATCTTTACTGTTCACACTTGATTCATCCGTGCTCCAAAGGGATGACCCTAGGGCAATAGAGAGAGTCCTGGGTTGGGCCTAGAAGGTCTGAGTCCCAGCATCCACTTGACCCATGGCTTGCTGTGTGGTCTGAAACCAGTTAGCAACCTCTCTGAGCCACAGTAGGCCTGTGAGGATGTCTGTGCCCTGGAGCCTGGTCTCTTCAGTGAAAATGTATTCAGTTTAGCTGTAAGACCCTTTTTCTCCCCCACCTGGGCCCAAGCCAGTCTGGGAAGCCTGCAGATTAATGTCCTGCTGCTAGCTGCTGGTGGTAGGAGCTGGGTCCAACTCAGACCAGGGCTTCCATGGGCAGGCAGTGAATTGGGATTCCTGGTGGGTGAAATAGTGCCTTCTTCAGACCAGGGATTTTGAGAGCCTGGATCTCCTTCTACCTACCTAGCTAAACTCATCCAACTCAAGGTCAGGTGTGTCCCTCATTGGAGTTCCTCTCTTCCCATGTGAAGTGTGCTTTAATCCCTCATTTTGTGGGTGGGAAACTGGGGCCTTGGAGAGATGAGACGATTGGCCTGAGGTCCCACAGTTGTCAGTGAGGAGTGGTGAGGGAGCCTCCAAGGCATCAGGGCTAGCCTGTGCCATCTGGGGGCACAGGGGAGCCAAGTGGTTATGAGCTGGGCAGTTTCTGGCATGGGAGGGGGCACTATGGGCTGTGGGGGATTAACTGAGTCCATTTCTCTGGGAAGAAGTTGGCTAAGGAACTCAGAAAATGGAGAGATCAGGAACCCAAGAGTTCTCGGATGTAGCCAGTTCTGAATGCACCAATGAACTTCAGGGTTTGGTTTCAGGGAGGAATCAAGACTTCTTTCTTGTTGGCTTTGAATACATAATAGTTTACCTTTATAAAGCATTTTGATATCCATGAACTCACTGAATCTTCATGGCAGTCTGTGAGAAGCAGCATGGGACTTATTTGGGAGGGCAAGGGGAAGGTGAGCTCTGGAATTGGACAATCTGGAGTTAAGTTCTAGCTCTTACAGCAACTCTGCCCTTAGGCAAGTGAGTAACTAGCTGAGCCTCAGTTTGCTCATCTATAAAAGGGACAATCATTCCCTACAACAAATAGCAATAGCTGTCTCTCTGGCTGTGCATTTTAGATGAGATAAGGTCTGTAACCACTGGTCCAGGGCCTGGTACAACGTAGTAGTTTTCTTGATTTTTATTATTAGCCCGCTTTACTGATGGGAAGGTGGAGGCTCACAGATGATTTGCCTGAGGTCATGTAGTAGTTCAACTTGCTCCTCCAGACATCCTGTCTGTGGCTTTTATTCTCCAACACCTTCCTCTCTGTCCTTGAGTGACCAAGTGAGCCAATACCTCATTTACTCAGTCTTCAATGCATGGTGCTGTTTGAAGAGGCCTTGTGCCCCTACCCACTGCCTAACCACATTTGCCTGGCACACAGTAGGCACTTAAAAAATGTCCTAAAATTAAATAGATAGATGGATAGATAGACAGACAGAAAGACACAGACAGACAGACAGATAAAATGTTTGTCCTATGCATGACTATGGTGATGAGTTGGTGTGAAAATATAAGAAGTATTTTTCCAGACAGCTAAGGCTTATGCACTTAAGCCTTCCTTCTGCTCACTGTCCCCTTTAAAAACAACCATTTAAAGGATTTGCTTGGAAACCTTGTGAAAAGGTTTGATCATTTCCTTTCCCTGCACAATGCTGACACAGTTAACCTCTCAGGGATGGGCCTTGGGAACACTGACTGCTTTGCTGGGAATGCCGGGACCTGTTGGCCCCTGCACCCTGTGACCCTGGACTGCTGCACCTGTTCAATAGTTTCTGCCTTTGCCGGTTTCTGGCTCTTCTCATCCTGACCCTTCAATCTGCTGCCCACAGACCCACCTCCAGCAGCCCAGACCAATTTTTTCTCCCCTCTTGCGTGCGTGTGTGTGTGTGTGTGTGTGTGTGTGTGTGTGTGTGTGTGTTTGTGTTCATGTGTCCTTCCTAATCTGCTGCTTCTATGAGTTGGGGACTGGGAGATGGGACAAATGAGCTTGTTAGAATTGATTCATTCATTTATACCTGCTCAACCAGCTATTGTTGATACTGGGTCTTGCTAGGGGTTCATCTACCCATCCACCCACCCATCCATTCTGATTGAGGACCTCTACAGTGGCTTATGATCAATCAAAACATGATCACACCCTCCTAGCAGTGCAGGCAAAGAAGTAACGACGTATATAGCAAATGCCAGTACAGGACTTTACAGTTTATAATGTGCTTCTGTTTGTATCACCACAATGATTCTTCACAATGGCTCTGAGAATAACATTATCTCCATTTAGCAGACAATAAAAGCAGAACTCAGCAGGATTTGGTCCCCTACCTAGTGACCTGTAGTGAGCACAGTATTGCAATTGGAACTCAGGTCTCCGGCCTGGCCTGTTACCTCTTCTGTGTGCCATTTGTGAGCTATATGATGCCCCATTCATTTTCTGTTTCTGTCACAAAGGATTGTTATTGGTGGCTTAGATCAGACCTCTGCCTCTGTAAAATGGTCAGTACAAGGAAGTGTGGCCTTGGCTGGGTGCCACAAACACCCTTCAGTGCATATACCTTGTCCTGCAGTGGACCTGGGCGCACCATCTAGTCTACACTTCTGAGACTGTATTCTGAGGGGCCCTAGTTCCCTGGGATGGTATCGGGTCCTAGGACACATGGGCATACAGAATCTGGAAATGCTGGGTAGCATAAGTCACAACAAGACTTCTCAGGGCCTTTAATGTATCAGTATGAATTAGGGATCCCCGACAGGTGGTACAGTGTGTAGCCAGCCTTTCTTAAGCTTGTTTGAACATGTAACTCCTTTGTCACAGACCGTGGTCTGGGACTAATAGTCTAGAGAAAACATTTTTGAGAGAGCTGAGTAGGAAACCCTCGCTTTCCCATTTTGCACACAGAAGCCACCAGCTAAAGCTTCTTTCTTGCCTAGGGCTCTTTGCATTTTGAGAGGATCACAGGGAGCAGAATTTAGTCCCAGGAAAAAAACTGATAATAATGGTGGAGTTTCAGGCAGCTCAGGAAAGTAGAAGGTGGAGATATTTTTATTCTTTCATCCACCAAATGAAGGGATCTCAGACATCTACTGTGTGTCAGGCACAGAGCCAACATTTGGAAATGCCAAGAGGCATCTGACTAAGAACCTTCCATTTCATTTCCCCGTGCCACTAAGGATTTTTAAAGAAAGGCAAATAAAAGCCTTAAAAGGAAGAAGTAATTTTTAAAAATTGTTCTGGGTCTTTGTGGTGGGTGGGTGTGCGACACGTTTTACTCAACTCAGCTTACTTTAGTCCAGGTCCTGGGGAATGTGCTGAGCCGGTTCCAGGAACAATTAACCTGGGTAAAGTGCATAGATGATGTAAGGGAGGTCAGGAGTGTGGGGAGGCCCTGAAGAGGGAGGGAGGGATGGAGACAGGGAGACTTGCCCTAGGATCAGCCTGAACTGGGGATTGGGGAGCAGAGGGGAGGGGGGAACTTGAGTGAGGCTCCACAAAGAGGGCAGAGGTTACCAGTTGGGGGAGGGGTGTGGGCAGGCTCTGGCCAGCTGAGAAGGGCATTCCTAGAAGATCAACAACAGATCAAAAGTATAGAGGTGACAACAGGTGGGTTACATCTTCAGGACACTGTAAGGAGCCTGGGGTGATGGGTGCAGAGAGAGGAAAAGGAGGGTCTTTGGAGATTGGCTGATGTTGGCTGGGGCAGATCATGAGGTTCCAAACACTGGCTAAGAGGGTGCCCACCTGACTAGGCATACCTTGAAGGCCAGACTGTCACATTCACCCTGAGTGTCCCCAGCTATGGCTGGCACTTGGTAGGTTTGTGGACTGACTAGACTCTTTCACTGTGGGACCTTGGACAAGTCCTTTTCCTTTCTGGACCTTGAGTTCCTCATGCTCATGCTTGGGCAAGGTGACCTGACATGTCCCTTCTAGCTCTGAAGGGCTCTCAGGAATTCTTGCTTGTGTGTAGGGGAAGACCAGACTGTTTCTCCCCAAGGCTCCGTGTTCACTGGGCTGCCCTGGTGGATCCTGGGTGGGGGGCAGGACGTTTGCTGGGGCGGCAGTCAGGCTTGCTCTGCTGGTTGAATTCTGTTTCTCTCTTCCTTCAACAGTTGGCCCTTTGAGATTAGGATGAAATGCCCTGATGTCCTTGCTGATGGCTCTTCTAGGCCCTAAACTGTGATTTGGGGGAGAGGGGTGTGGAGCCAGGCTGGGGTTGAGGGTTTTGTGCATATAGCAGCTTGGTGAAGGGCAGGAAGTTCTTTCTTTTCAGTGAAAGTGGGTAAGTTACTTAACCCCTGAGCCTGTTTCCTCATCTGTAAAATGAAGATAATAGTAACTCCCACACTGGACTTTTGTGAAGATGCAGTAAGATAGTTTGTGAAAGCATATGGTAAACTGACTTACCCCGTATACATATAAACAGTTCTTGTTGGTAATAATATTTATTGGTCCAAGTTTCATAATCAATCTCCCAGGCCTCTGGTCCACTAACCCCTTTCCTGAAAGTGTTCCCTCGTGGCTGCTCACTATTCTCTGTGTGGCTTCTCCTGCTGGGTACATTTTATCCAGGCCAAAGCATAGGAGCCCATGAATTATGTACAAGTTACACATGCAGATCAGGCTGTGTGTTTGCACTCCTGTGTCTGTTTGCATTTAAATAGGAAGAGAATCAGCCTGCTGGGCCCTGGGACCAGATACTGCCCCCTCCCCAGTCATATCCCAGAGGCCTGGAGAGTATTGGGTTTGGTCTCTGGGGAAGGGTGGGAAGCACATGTCAGGAACTTCCCCTCCCCAGCTTATCTGTACTGCTCACAGGCTAGGTCTAAAAGGGCTTTCCTGCATGCAGGGGACTCTGCCTCCTGTGTCCCATGTAACTGGGCGTTGGGGTGTGTAGGGTCTGAGGGGCAGAATAAGGCTGTCGCCCCTCCATCCCCTCCACTTCCCAGTTGATGCCAAAAGGTGTCAGTTGGGGCGACTCAGGTCTCTGGTATGGATGCTGCCATGTTTCAGCTGGGCCTGGGGTACCAGCTCTGGGGGGCTTGTGCAGCCTGTCACACAGAATGCTTGGTCAAAGCCACCCTGTCCAGGATGGGGCACATGCGAACAGGGCTGGGCTATACCCAGCATCTTTTTCCCCAGAGTTCTGTGGGTCCCTCTCAATGTCCTTGTTCCTGAGTGGCTTCCAGATGGTGTCCTGGACCCTCCAGGGATGGGGTTAGGGGCACACAGCTGGACTCGGCTGGCACCCGGAAGCATCACAGATGCTTCCCCTGCTTGCTTTGGCATGGGGACGGAGGGAGGTGGACAGGGAGCAGGCAGAAGAATATAATGAAGTATCAACATAAACTTAACCAGTGTATTGAGGAAAGAGCCCACTGAACATAAAGATCATTTGTCCCTCATCTTAAAAAGGCCTGACACTCTTGGGTTCCTGTTCCAGCTCCACCCTGTGCCTGTGGAACTTTGGATTTGTGACATGGCTACTCTGAGGTTCTGACTAGACCAACTTCACAAAGCTGGTGTGAGGTCAAATCAAACCATCCAGTGAGTGGGATATACAGTAGGGTGCCAGGCACATAGTAGGCCACTGATTTGCAGAGAGGATCTAATTCCAGCCCAGAGCAAAAGAATTGGTAAAGAGCTCCTTGAAATGGTCAGTGCAGCTTAGACATGTTCTCAATTTATGGCCCAACAAGAGGAGCCTCTAAATCACCTGGGCAGCTTCTCTTTGGGACCAGGAGAAGCCATGCAACCAGGCGGCACTGGGTGCGAGTCTTGACTCTGCATAGTCGCAGAGTGACCTAGAGTGAGTCCCTAATTTCCCTATACCTATAAATAGATGATAAAATATATTAACTCTCAGTGCTATGAGATTCTGATGAGAAATAATAAAACTCTATTGGAAAAAAAGAGCAACTGGGGAAGTCTAGGGGAAGGCGGCCTGGCGTGCAGGCCAGTG
Organism: Eidolon dupreanum; assembly: GCA_028627145.1. NCBI lineage: Eukaryota > Metazoa > Chordata > Mammalia > Chiroptera > Pteropodidae > Eidolon > Eidolon dupreanum. The sequence continues at coordinate 40,899,898 of CM053510.1, read as the reverse complement.
ACTAAGGAATCTGAGACTGGATTCCCCTTGCTGGTGACAAGCAGGCTCTGTGACTGCCAGCCGAGTAGAGCCTCATTTGCTTTCCTTAATGGGACAGCTGATTAATTAGCCTCTGAGTATTACTGACAAGTACCCAAGTGCATGTTCCTGACACGTGTCAGGGTCAGCCTTTGCCAGACTGTGCAATGTTCAGCTGGCCAGCCTTGGGCATGAGGCTGTGACCCACTGTACTATCCTCTGATTCTTGGCTTGTCCCTCAGATGACCCTGTAGAGCAGTTACTTAACTGGGGACCAAGAGAGCAGGAGACAACCCTGCCCCAAGAGCCCTGGTTCTGGGTGGGTGGAAAAGAGGAATCCAGAAGAGGATCACTGGTAGGGACCTGGCCAGGGGATGGGGGACAGTCAGTGAGAATGATTCTCCCTGGCTCTGCCACCAATTTCTGTGACTTCGAGTACCTGACCTTTCTTTTCTTGGCCTCAGTTTTCCATCTAAAAGCAGATGTCAGAAGAGATGGTGTGGGAAGCTGTGGCCTAAAGCGAAGCAGTGTGAATGAATGATTTCTGAAGCCAGACAGTGCTTGTGTTCTCACCCTGGCTCTTCCATCTCTCAGCTTTGACCTTAGGCAGGTCAACCAGCCTCTCCAGGTTCTCTGACAGGGGTATGCTGGCCCTACTGGCACAGGCAGACGCTAACAGTGGATGCCCTGCGCAGCATTGTCTGGCACTGGTAGGCCTCAGGGTGGCTTTGGGCTGCCCTCTCCTCCTTTTCCTATTTCTTTTGCAGTGCATAGAAGTTCCCCAGGAACTCTGAGAGATCTGGAAGACTCAGAAACGTTGCTGACCTCAGTGCTGAGTCCTCTAGGGGCCCCAAGGTCAGGGTGGAGCTGGCCGTCCTCTGCCTCTCAAGGAGAAGGGGAGGTGCATATACAAGCCCATCCTCTGGTCATCATTAGAATCTTGGACCTTGATTCTCTAGCTCCATGGAATCTTTCTATTCCCAATCTTGGAAGCAGTGGATTATGGTACCTTAAAATCTTGGTCATTTGAAGTCAAGACTTTTGGAACCAGATTAAATTTGGAAATGACTTTAGGGGTCATCTGATCCAGACCACTGTCCAACCCAGGAAGCCCCTCTGCAGAACCCTTGGACACCTGGGTGTCAGGGCTCACTCTGCAGCTCTCTCATGTGGGCCTCAGGCTTCAGTCAGGTCACAGGGCTGCCCACCACTTCCCTTGTGGTCGTGATTGATCCCCAGGTCCATACCAGGGGTGAGGCTGATAGCATGCTGTCAGCCTGAAGGGAAGGAAATAGCCCCTCCTCAGCTAAGAATAGAAGGCTTTGTGTAATTTAAGTAGCCTGATCAGGCCTCCTAGCCAGGCTCCAGGAAGCTTATTAGCAAGATCCGGGGCCACCATGGGCCCTCCCTGGTAAAGGAGAGGGGGGTGAGAGTGCTGGGGCAGCACACTGTTTCCTTGGGACTTCTCTCTTGTTTCTACCTGATGATTTTACTTTTTCCAACAGGCAAGGCTCATTGCTGCTCCCTTCTCTTCCCTGGGGATGGCTGGAAGCATCACCAGCATCCCTGCGGGATAATCTCTTCTGGGAAGAGGTCAAACAAACAAATCAGCCTCTGAGAGGAACAAAAAGATAGATGAAAATGGCTTTGTCTTCAAGGAGAGAGTTCATGATGGCAGCCATTTATTGAGCATCTACTGTATTTCGGACCCTGGGCTCAGTGCTTTGTGCCCTTGCTTCATCTGATGCTCACCCAGGGCACTGTGGGAGGTGTCCTTATCTCTACTATGCAGATGAAGACACTGGGGCTCAGCTAGTACTTGGTAGAGCTGGGATTGGATCCAAGAACTGTCCCATCTCATTACTTCTGGGGCAAAAGATTCCTGCATCAGGGGAAGAGGTGAGAGTCAGAATTCTTGGAGAGAGCCCTGGGCACAGAGGACATTGTCACTCAGTATAGTGACTCATGCTTTGCCCTATGTTAGAGTCTGTTCTACTTTTGGCAGCCTGGAGTAGGAGAAATAGGACTGGGCTGGGAGGAGGAGTTATGATAGTATCACAAACATGGTAGGTACAGGTGTCTGTTTGTTGAGTCAGAATGAAAACAAAGCCTCCTGGGTCTCGGATTCCCCTCTGTGAAGTGGGCAGAGCCTGCTTGGGGCAGGATCCTGAGGCTGCAGCGCCTGATCCCTGGTCCCCCTCTCTGGTGCCTCCCAGAGATTATACCCAGTGTAAGAATGGAAAGGAATTCTGGGCCACCCTCTGATTATCCAGATGGGAAGACTGAGGCCCCAGAGGACAGGGACTGGCCCAAGGTCACACAGTAAGTGGGCCTGGGAGCACATAGTAGGTGTTCAAGAAATCCTTGCTTCCAGGCCAATGGCTGTTCTCTTCTAGGTCACTGCTTTTGTGTGGGGATCTGGAGGGCCTGTGATGGGCTGGGAGGTAGAGTTACTGGGTCCTGGGAGGGAGGGGGGACTGAAGGCCGGAGTCTGTGTAGTGCCCCAGACTTATCTATGCTTACCCAAATCCTGCCTGACTCGAATGACCCTTTTTTTGAAGCCTGCCTGAACTCCCCTACATAATACCCCTCCTAATTTCCCTCTCTCCCAAGAATGAGAATTATTTTTAACTATGGTTAAAAAAAAACAAACATAAAATTTACCTCCATCATTTTTAAGTGCACAGGTCGGTAGTGTTAACTGTGTTCATGTTGTTTCATGGCAATCTCCAGAGCTTTTTCATCTTGCAAAACTGAAACTTTATACACATTAAACAACGCCCTATCATCCACCCCTACCATTCCCTGGCAACCACCGTTCTTTCTGTTTCTATGAATTTGACTACTTTAGATACCTCATATATGCAGTATTCGTCCATATGTGATTAGCTTATTTCACTTAGCATTTCCTCCAGGTTCACCTAGGTTTGCTACATGGTTGTAGCATGTGGCAAGATTTCTTTCTTTTTTAAAGCTGAATACTATTCCACTCTGTGTATATACTAGATTTAGTTTATCCATTTATTCATTGTTGGACACTTGGGTTGCTTCTATGTCTTCCTATTGTGGGAGTTTTGAAGTTGAATGGCCCTGAGTTGGATCCTGGCTTTCAGCATCACTTGAGTTGTAAGTCTGAGTCCTTTGTCACTTGTTACTGTGCCTAATGGGGTTGCTGCAAGGATTAGAAATTGTGTATGTATAAATGCCTGGCACACCGCAAGCTCCCAGTGAGTGGTAGGTGGGATTCATTCTTATTATCCACTTTATTTCTAGGGACAGATCCCTTTGGGGGATTATAGGACCATGAATTATTGGACCCACATACCCAAGCTCACTTCAACCCCCATTCATGAGGCCAGCTCAGCATCTAGTGAGTCTTTAGAACAGTGGAGCTGGAGAGCACCTGGGTCCAGAGAGGGACAGGGACTTGCTCAAATTACACAGCCTGTCAATGGCCATGCCAGGATTAAATTCAGGTCACTAGCCTCCCAGCCTGGGGACCTTCCTGCTGCAGTCCCCAGGGTCCACAGGCCTTACCCTTAGGAGGCACCGGCTTTCCAGGGGCCTATGTCAAACCCTACAACATGCAGTGTTGGGGGCAGAGAGCAGAGAGATGAGCATTGAGCTCAGGCTCATCTGTGAGGGGTAGAGGTGTGTGGGATCTGCCAGGCACCTCTGATTGTCATCTTCTCCCATGGCTGTGGGTCCTGGGAGGGAGGCAGGGATTAAGGCCTCGGAGCCTCAGTCTACTCCAGTATGAGGTGATTATGTCAAGCTCATTCGCATGGTGCAGGCTTGTGCAAGTTTCCTGCCTTATATCTGGGAGGTCATGCTCTGCTTTTACTCATTAAATTTTCATTTACTTATTCCTTCCCTCAACCATTTATTCAGCAACCACTCTCTGGGGCTTGCTGTGGGCCTGGAAACCATTCAGACCTCAGAGGCAGTTAGTATGGCATAGTAGTGAATAGTGTGGATTCTGGGACTAAACTCCCTGGATTCAAATCCTGGCTCTGCCAGTTACTTGGGCAAGTTGCTTCACCTCTCTCTGTGCTTCAGAGTGTCCTCCAAAGTGAGAATAGTGATATTCCAGTTACTATTGTTATATAACAAATCACCCTGAAACTTAGTGACTTTATATAACAAAAATAATTTTATTATTTCACAGTTTCTAAAGATCAGAAATTTAAGTTGTGATCAGCTGAGCAGTTTAGGCTCAGCGTCTCCCACGTAGATACAGCCAAATGGTGGCTAGAGTAGCAGGGAGCTGAAGCAGCTGGTGACTGGCCAGGCCTCCATTGCTCATCATGTAGTCCTAGGGCCTCATCCACTCTGCAGCTGGTCTGGGCTTCCTCACATCTGGCAGCCTCAGAGCAGTCAGAGTGCATTCATGGTGGCTCAGGGCTCCAGCAGCAGTGTCCCAGTGAATGAGGCAGAAACTGCATCACATTCAATGACTTGGCCTTAGAAGTCTTGTGGTGTCACTTCAGCCATTAGTCCCCAGCCCTTCCAGAAAAGTGTCAGAGTTACATTGTAAGCAGAGCAAGTGGGATGGAGATATTGCCAGCAGATGTGTTTGGAAATACAATCTGCCTCAGTTGTGAGAATTAGATGCATCAAAACATGGAAACTGTCTAGACTAAGACATAGACATTGTATATAAGTGAGTTGTAAAAGTAAGGGTGATTTTGATCACATGCAATTTACTCGGGACTTTAGGACCTGACTCCTACTACAGAAGCCAATTCACTGAACCGTAGCCTTTCCCATTCGGTATTGAGGGATCTATAGGAGTTCACCAAGCAGAGAAGGAAGGCATTCCTTGCAGAGGGAACTAGCTGTGTAGGGGTGTAGAGCTGGAAAGTGGAGTTGCTGGGGGCAGGGACTTAGTTCCAGGTGGCTGGGGCTCCCCTGGAGGCCAGGAAGGTAAATTGAAGCCAGGATGAGAAATAAACTTTGCATATTGGGTTTGATCCTGTAGGTCCCACGGAATCCTTGGTTATTTCTCATGTAGCAATGTGAAGGGCTAGAGTGCCCTAATGGGGAGTCACTTCTGCTATGGAATCAGCAGGACTTGGGGAAGTCCTGGACTTAGGGAGTGTAGGGAGAGGTCAGGAGTGATGGGGCTCAAACCCAGGTGTTTGCCTGCACATTTGCATCAGCTTTGCCTGTGATGTGCATACCCACCCTGGCTTGCTTTCCCTCCCCTTTCAGTATGTGGATACTTTGTGATTTTCCTCTGCTCACATGTACTCTCCTGCAGGGGGAGTTAGAAAGGTTAGAGGGTGACCACCTTGGCCAACCAGGTTGGAGGAGCCTGACAGCCAGCTCTTGTGTAACAGGTGGGGCCTCCTCATCTACCCCCAGGACTGTCTGTGGAGAATAGCAGCTGCACCCCTAATGGTCCCCCCTTTCCACCTCTCCCTACTCTGTAGCCTTGCAGGGTCCAAATGGAACAGATCTGAGAGTTGCAGTATCCAGCCCCCATCACATCACATGGGGAAGCTAAGGCTCAGTGACTTGCTCCAAGTCCCACAGTCAAGAAGTCAGCCTCAGGCTCTTCCAGTTGCTGCAGCCAGGTGCAGTGGCACTCAGGGCTGCTTCCAATTCAGGTGAGAATGGGTGCTCTTTAAGAGCAGGAGCCCTCCTAGACCCTCCACGCTCCACTCCACCTGAAGCCTGCTTCCAGCCACCCTGGAAGGCCAGTGCTCCATCCAGAGGGAGGTCATGTCTGGGAACATGATTTCAAGAAAAGAAAAGAAGGGCTCAGCAGCTGTGTGGCCCTGGAAAAGTCGCCTCATCTCTCTGAGCCATGGTTTTCTCATCTGTCAAAGGAGTGAGAATGCAGACCCCAGCAGGGTTATCCTGAGGATTAGATGAATTACCAGTTTGTTTATTTTTTGAGTTCTCAGATGCTGGTACTGTGTCTGGGAAAGGGAGCTGCCGAGGGTCACTTGGAAGGGAGCTTTGAGTTGTGACTTGGAGGCAGGGCAGGACTACAGCTGAGAAAAGGGAGGGATTTTGATTCGGAAAGCTGAGCTGTGTCTGGGCAGGTATAGCCCTCCACTTGCATATGAGATACTGCTCCTGCGCTTCTGGAGGCAGCCTGGGGCAATGGGATGGATGTGCAGCTGGACACCAGCACGGCTGATGAACTGAGGGCTATGTGTGGTACTCAAAAACAGGAAAAGACATGCCCACGTCTGACTGGAGAGTTAAGAAAGGCTTCCCGCAGGAGGAGTTTGAGCTGAGAGTTAAGTGATGTTTGGTGAGAGATGAGAGAAAGGAGATAGAGAACAGAGCAAGGCTTGGTGCCAGATGGGATTTGAAGGTTTGAGGAGGTGGGGAGGGTTATTCTCATCTTCCAGGTGGCTTGAGATGGGGGAAGAGGGAAGAGCAGGTTTAGGGAGATGTGATGGGTTCCCATTTGGATACCATGGGTATGAGATTTCTGTGGGATGTCCAGGGCGGGACGACCTGAGGTTCATTGGGTACTTGGGCCTTGAGCTTGGTCTAGGCAGAGACAGGGGTGGTAGATGATATCTTCTAAGGAGCATATGAAGAGCAAGGGAAGGAAAAGGTGCTTAGGATGAAGAGCAGTAGCATTAGGGCTGGGTAGTGAGAGGAGCCAGGCTAAGGAGCTGGGATAGGGATTGGAGAGGGAGGAGGGAAACTAGAGTAACTGGTATCCTGGAAGCCCAGGAAGGAGGACATTTCCAGAATGAGGACATTTCCAGAAGGAGGGTCAGAGAGGTTGAGAACTGTCCTTATTCACACAGAGGTCATGACTGAACTTGGTGGGAACAGAAGGTGGTGAGTTCATACATAGCAGGTGGGAGGGAGGGAGCAGAGACATGAGTGTAGACAACTCTGAGAAGTTTTGATGAGAAAGAAGGAAAGAAAGGGAATGCTGGTTGAAAAGGGATGGAGGAGGACAAACTGGGTGATACTCAGGCCTGTTTATTGCTGCCTGGAGAGGGGAGATGATGTGCATGAGTCAGGAGGAGGAGCATGAGACCTCATCTAGAAACACTTGCTGTAGTCCTCAAAAACAAGGGAGGGCTCCTGGAGGTGGTGGTGGGGACTCTTTCTGGAGGGGTAGTCGTGGACAGCAGGGGACGAGGAGGAGCCATGGTGGCCCTCAGGCCTGCCCTGAGCTCTGCCAGGCTCCAGGGCCTTCGTTCACTCTGGGTATGGACGGATCACCTGTAGAGACTTTTGACCTAGGAAGCAGGAGCCCCACAAAATCAGAGCATCCTCATAAATCAGGTTCCAGGTCAGTGGATGAAACTCAGGGTTGGGTGGGGTTGGCCTGTGGTGGTTTTTGTGTCTTCAGTGCTCGCCAAAGTGGCTTTGTAGATGCTTCAAACAAGAAAGGCCTGGGAAGGTCAGGACATGGATTCTTCTGCTTCCAAAGAGGCCATGCCCATCCCCATCGCTGGGCTCAGTTCCCAGTTAGTGGGAAGTTCTTCCACTGGGTCTAGCCTAAGTCTTTCCTACTGTGTGTTCCCTTCTAGTGAACTTGTTCAGTCCCGCTCTGTGGAGCCAAGCCCATCAGCCTGCTGCTTTGAGTGGCGGCCAGTGTTTTTACAACTTGTTTTCATGAAGTTGGTTTGAAGTCTCCCTGCATTCCCAGAATGTCAGACCCGCCCTGATTCACAAGGATTGACCCAAATAGGATCTGAGCCAACAGAGGAATCTGAGACTTAGTCATTCCCCTTGGATCATTCGCTGATTCTCCATCTTTCCTTCCAGTAAAAAAAGAAAGTAAGTTAGCTCAGCTGGCCAGGAGGGGACAGGGTTCAAGGATGTAAACAGGCTCAGATAATGCTGATGGTAGACAGAAAGGGGTCAGTGCTCAGGCTTTGCATTGGCCTTACCTCAGTTCACATCTTGCCACATGGGGGATCTTTGACGACTCTCTCTGAGCTTCGTTTTCCTCATCTCTGAAATGGAAAAATTAGTGGCACCTACCTCAGAGGTTGGGTGATGGAGAAGCAGACCCTGAGACTAGGATTCATATCACAGCAATTCGTGTCAGAAGTTTTCCAGAATAAAAAAAAAAGTTGAAGAAATAGGGAAAGTAGAACCAGAAAGAGAAGGAGAAGCAAGACTGTTATTTCAAACCAAGCCCCTCAAGGGGAACTTGGCTTAGTCCTCAGAGCTCTAGGGACATGGAGCCAAAGCTGACAGTCAAGGGCAAGGGTGCTGGACAACTTAGGCCTCCACCCACCGGGGCACAGGCAAAGGGATTCCAAGAGCCCGAGGGCAGTCTGCCCACGCACCTCCACAGGTGTTGGCCATTGGGCAGGATCACACACCCCAGTGTGTCCCCAGGATGGTAAGGGGTCCCAGGGGATATGGGTGCAGCACGACAGAGGCCTCTCCCAAGTGTTAGTGTGCAAATTATGCGTGATAAAGCATATACGATACTGATGATGCCAAACCTGGCACAGAGGAAGCACCAATAAGTGACAGCTCTTCTCACTTGTTAGAAAGAGGGGTGCAGAATCGGTGTCCCAGGATTGTGTGGTTGGTGAAAGGCAGGACCTCTAAGAGCTGCCTTGTGCCCCTATTGCTCCCCTAGCTCCAGGTGCTGGCTCACTGTCTCTCAGCTTCCAGAGGCAGAACCCCGCAGAGCTCCCCACCTGGGCAGACTAGGCACAGCCCCCAGGGTTCTGCACATGACTTGGCCTCAGGCAGTCTCTCCTATCCACCAGGGCTGGTCTGGTGCTCTGCCATAGCCCCTTCCAAAGAAGTCTGCCTCTGTGCCACCCCCATCTCTGCCTGCACAGCCCAGGGGGCTTACTGAAGAACAGAGGACAGCACAGGGCTCATGGTCAGGGCCAAGGAGGCACTAGGTACTACATGGAGGAAATTGAGGCCCCTGGAGCCCATCCCCACCTCAGTAGAATTTGGCTGTTCTTCCCAGCCCAGCCCAGCCCAGCCCAGCCCACCCCACCCCACCCCACTGTGTCTCCTGGGCTTATGGAACTCACGTTGGTTGGTCAGCGTGTCCTAGGAATTGACAAATCCGAATTGTACTTCCGGGACTGATGACTTTAACTGGTGATGTCAGCCTGGGTTGGCCCTAATGGAACCTGCCCCAATCTCTCACCCGCCTCCCCCTTCCCCATGATATCACAAGAATGTCACCCATAATCTGGCCTCTCCACTCAGGCTTCTGGGAGTTAGCCCTACAGAGCATGACAGGCCTGGATTCTTGTCCAGACTCCATTACCTGCTGTGTGACCTTGCCTAAGTCACCTCCCCTGTCTGAGCTTCAGTGCCCCATGTTTCTAACCAAAGTTTTTTATGTGCTCACCTAAAATTAGATGATTTCAACATGGCATTAATCCCTGACTGACTGCTACACATAGAGGTAAAGTGGTTTGCCTATGATCACACAGCAAAAGGGTGAAGGTGAAAGAGCTGGGATCTGCTCCTCACCCCATGGCTGGTTACATGAGCACCTTACCCTTTATAAGCTCTTCTCTGGCCCCTTGCCTCCATCTGATTCGACCTGAACTAACCTCCCATTAGCCAGGATGAACATCCTGAGCCGGCCACCAGAGTGGTCAGTCACTGCTATTTAGTCAGTAGCTCATCTGAAAACCATTTCTTAAGCATTTACTGTGTGAGGGGTTCTGTGCTCAGATGAGCAGGGTCCTGCTTTCTCCAGGCTTAATGTCTAGACTCCTGTAAGGCTGTACCCTATCCTGAAGCCTAGGGAACCCACAGACTCCTGGGGTAAGGGTGGACATAGGGTGGTGGCCCCAGAGGAAGAAGTGGTCTAAAATGTCTAGAGCTTCTCCCTGCCTGCTCTGGAGCAGAGCAGGTAGGGCGTGGCTGGCTAGGGTGGTGGATGCAGGGGAAACAGGTATTTGTTGCTGTCTGTGGTGGGTCCCCACTGGGTTAGGCTGGAAGATGGCTTTGATCCACCATCAAGGCCTTCCTGTGCTCTGTCCTGGCTCCTGCCTCCTTTGTTCACACCCACTCTAGCATCTGTACATTATTAGACCTTAGGCTTCTCCAGCAGGAGCTCCGTCTGTCCACCGGGGTCTCAGGGCCTCTCCTGGCACACAGAAAAGCTCAGGAAACATGTATTGGTGGCTGGATTTATGTTGTCTAGGCTGGCTTGGGAGTCAGAGTATGAATCCTGGCTCTGCCACTTGCTTAGCTGCATCCTTGAGCAAGGAACCCAAACCACCTTGAACATTTTTTTTTTTTTTTTTGGCCATCTGTACAGTGAGCTGCAATGGGAGGCTAAGAGGAGTAAGCAAGAGAATGGACAGAGAATCTCGGCTTTTTACAAGGCTGCAGTCAGCCCTCTGGAAATAGTATTATGGTGGATGGACTGCATGCACCAGACTGAGTAGGAAACACAGGAGAGATGGAGTTAGGCCCTGATCACAAGGCTTAGCCTTTGACAGGTTACAAAGCCCTGTCATGTCCTGCTTGCTGCATTCTCCCAATCACCCCACAAGGCAGACTGGGCCGATTGTAGAACCCCCATCTGACGAATGAAGATTCTTAGCTTAGAGAGGAGGCTGATCTGCTTTCCAGTGGCCAACCCAGACCCAGAACCCAGGTCTTCTGGCTCTCAGTCTCCTGCTCTCTCCTTGATACCTCTGTCCTCTCCAGAACCCAATTCCTGCTCTCTGTCATCGTTGTGAAAGATGCTAGGAAGGAAGGGTGGTGGGCAGGGAATGAAGAGAATCACTAGCCCAGATGTCAGGGGCTGAAGGTGCAGTCTGGTGGCTTTAGCCCAAAGGGGAGTCACTATAACCAGTAGGCCCAGAGTAAGGGGGGCAGGAAAGGGGCCTGGGTAGGGGAACAGAGGAGGAGAAAACCAGTTATGGGGGCCACAGGTCATTCACTTAGCCTGATGGCCAGGGGGCTAGCAGCCTGGTAGACCAGAGGCTGTCGGGCCCTCCCATCCAGGTCTCTTCACGATGGTGCTGGAATGTAAGGGACTTCAAGGAGCACCAGGTCTGTGGGAGATTCTAGTCAAGTTATGGTCACTGCTCTTGAGGGTATTTGAGTCAGCTCTGGAAATAAGGCCCACATCTAAGTGTGAGAACATTTCCTGTAAGAGCACTCCCTAAAAGGCAGACTCTGGGCAAGGCAGGGCTGGCTGGCAGCCCAGATGATGCTTAGCAAGGTGAAGTGACCAGCGTAGGTAGCTGGGGCCCCACAAAAGTGAGACCTGGTGGGCAAGGAGTGGACCAGCAAGCCTGGCCCGAAATTTGCAGGGCCCAGGACAAAAATACAAATAGAAGTCCCTATATCTTTGTCAGATATTTGAAGTTTATAAAACCAAGAAACTGTTAAAATAGTTTGCTTTTCCCATCTTAACAAATATATCTTCATAAGGCAAATAGAAATATATATGTAAAGTAATGGTTTTATATGACTGAAAGTGATAAAATATCAAGGAATTTATTATTATACATCTGGGTGTTTTGATGGTGGGCTGGTGATGTTCAGATGAGTAATAAGACTTATAGTTCACACATTATTTCATAAAATATATTTTTGTCTTCATTTCAGCAAGATTACTATAATTATATTATTATAATCAAGATTTTGACATTTGAAAATTTTGTATTGAAGGTAATAAAGGATTAAAAATAAAATGCAATTGTATTTAAAGTATATAGAATTTGAATATATTTTCATCAAAAATGTAAATTAAAGTAAATATAAAGAAAGAAAAATTTATATTTTCACAATTAATTTTAATCCTTGAAAGTGCTATAGAAATTAAAATGCTATGGAAATTAAATAATATAGAAATTAAAATGCTATATAAATTATAATTAATATCAGATTTTAAAATGAAATTATTTAAATGGAGATTAAATTTAATTCAAATTTTTGAAGATTTTATAAATATGAAACTATTGACAGTTTTAGTATTTAATATTTTATCTAGTTGCCAGTGTAAATAATTAGTATCGTGCTTCATGTTACATTGATTTGAGTAATAAGAATTTTTTAAATACAGTAGTCCTTCCTTATCCACAGGGGATATGTTCTAAGACCCCCAGTGGGTGCCTAAAACTACAGATAATACCAAACCCTATACAACTGACCCTTGAACAACTTGGGGGTTAGGAACGTTGACCCCTGTAAAGTCAAAAATCTTCGTATAACTTAAGTTGGCCTCTTCACGTGCAGATTCTCAACCTCATACAGTTGACCCTTGAACGACACAAATTTGAACTGAGTGGGTCCACTTATAGGATTTTTTTCAAATTTGCATATAAGTGGACCTGCCCAGTTCAAACCCATATTGTTCAGGGTCAACTATATATACTCTGTTTTTTTTCTCATACAAGTACACTTATGATAAGTTTAACTTATTATAAGTTTAACTTATAAATTAGGCACAGTAAGAAATTAATAACAATAACTAATAATAAAATAGAACAATTGTAACAACATATTATAATAAAAGTTATGTGAATGTGGTCTCTTGACAAACTAGCTCAAAGCAGCATAAATGTTTGTTTTTTTTCTTTTAAGCTGAAACTTTCACCTTTTTACTTACGACTTATCTGAATTACCAGCATCACTGCCCTTGCACTGTGGGGCCATTATTAAGTAAAATCAGGGTCACAAGCACTGTGATACCATGATAGTCAATTTGATAACTAGATGGCTACTGAGTGACTAAGGGTAGGGAGGGTACACAGTGTGGACAAGGCGTGTGGACAAAGGGGTGATTTGTGTCGTGGGCTGGACGGAGAGGTATGCTGTGAGGTTCATCATGCTGCTCAAAATGGAGTGCAATTTAAAGCTTATGAATTGTATATTTCTGGAATTTTTTTATTTAATAATTTTGGATCGTGGTTGACCGCAGGTAACTGAAACTACGGAGAGTGAAACTGCGGATAAGGAGGGGACTACTGTACTGTAAGATGGTCCTCAGCCACCATGTGCATTTATTGTGAATACCACGCTAATTCATAAGCACTTTCAGAACCACAAATTGGAACAGGGAGAAAAGCAAAAAAAAAAAAAAAAAAAAAAAAAAAAAAAAAACACCATCGATAGATTCTTGGAAATTGTGACTTTAAGTGAAACAGCAAAGGGCAAAACCAATTTTACCATAGGCTAGTTGGTATAAATAAGAGTTAAGTTTCTATGACATATTCCTGGTCATAAAAACATCACTAAATTTGTAAATAAAGACCCAAAATCCTTCTAATAGTAAACATTGAAATAAATATAAGCTATACATACATTTGGGAAAGATGAATTTAAAAAAAAAAAAAGTAAGATAATGAATTTCCAACTTGCTTATTCCAGTTTGGAGTCTCTCCCAGCAGCTGGGGTCTAAATCTAGGTATCTGCATATTCATTCATTTCATTCATATATGCATTTGTTCGTTTATTTAATACCTATATTCACTTTGTCCAATTCTTCATTTCATCATAGAATGCCAGGCCATAATAGTATTGTATGCATTCCCATCATCCTACAGATGAGGGAACTGAGGCTCAGAGAAGGGTACTGATACACCTAAGATCACACAGTAGAAAAGCCCCCTGACCAGGTTTCACAATGCAGAGGATGGATATTGTGTTTGAGTTTCAAGTAAAATCTGAATAAGTGCTGCTATATACCAATCTGCTTCCCTTCCTTCTTCAAACTCTGCTACCCAGGCCACCTGTCCCAGGGCTCTGGGGAGATCCTGCCGGGGGTTTTTGTTTGAAGAGCCACTTCCTGTTTGGGACTGAGCACTTCCTTTAAGTGACTCACAGGCTTCCACTGGCCCTGTGCTGGGAAGTCAAGGTGGGGGATGGAGGCCTGGCAGGCCCAGGCTGTGCCACTATCTGCCTGAGACCCCAGCTGGGTGACCTGAGACTGAGCAGTGACACAGATTAGGAGGTGAAGGAGATGGAAGGAGGATGCTAGACTGTTCTCTTCACCCAGCTTGGCAGGCAGGGCTCTGAAAGAACATGGAACTTGGGCTGCCATGGGCATGGGAGCAGCCTCCACATCCATTCATTCCCATATCTAGTTTCCAGGTGGGGGCTGACAGCAGAGCCAGGATCCCCCAGGGCAAATTTGTGACACTTTCTCTCCCTTGTGGGACAGTGAGGTGTGATCAAAAGAGCACTAGGCTTGGAGCCATAAAGTCATAGACTTGGATTTCTGACACCAAATTTCTGGTTATCTTGTCAGTTCCCTGCCCCTCACTGGGCCTCAATATCCATGTCTGTCTAGTTGGGGGAGGAGTTTCTGGCTGTGACATTTTGTGGCAGCTTGGTATCACAGGATTTACATTAAGAGAATTGGGTTTGACTTCTGGCTCTGCCACCTTTCTGGGTGTGTCTACCTCTCAGAGGCTCCATTTAAAAGTTGGAAATAATCACTTTAGGCATTTTACATAATTTAATTCTCACATCAACCCTATAGGATAGGTTTTTTATTATTGTCTTATACATAAGGTGATTGAGGCGCAGGGAGGTTCAGTAACTTGCCTAAGGTCACATAGTAAGAGCCAAGATTCTAACTTGGGCAGTTTGACCCCAGCGCCCATGCTGTTAACAAGACATTGCTAGTCTTCCTACTCAGACTGTGGTCCCTGTACTTACAGCATCGGCATCACCCAGTAGCCTGTCCAAAGTGTAGAGTCCCAGACCCCAACCTAGATGTACTGAGTCAGACTGCATTTCAATGAGATCTCTAGGTGATTTGTTGACATGTTAAAGTTTGAGAAGCCTTGTTCTATTTATATTCTCTCTGTCACTTAGGCCTTAAGATCACTGTGGAAGATGAAGGAAATAAGTGTATTTTGTAAACTGTAAAGTGTAGTACATTCAGGGCACTGTGAGAAACCTGGGGACTGGAGGTGGAGGGAGGCAGGGCTGCGGGTGCTTCAGGAGTCTGTTTTTCAGTAGCTGGATGTCATTTCCAAGCTGTCTCTGAGCCCAGCTCTGCCCCATTCCTGTCCAAGGCCGAGTCTGAGTTGCGTGTTTCTTGCTGGTATATGGCTCCAGGGCCCAATCGGATTGGAGAGAGTTCTCACTGGCATGGGCTTGGGCTGGACACCAGGCCTGAGCCACCACTGCCCTGAGTGTACAGGGCCCCAGAAGACCTGGGTTCCAGCCCTAGCTCTTCCTCTGACACTCCGGGTGACCGAGGCAGGCCCCTGGCCCTGCCAGCCTATGTCCCTTAGTAGGTAATGTGGCAGTATTCTCTGAAGCCTGCAGTCTGGCCCAGAGCCCCCTCCCCTCTCCTCCTCTCCCCGTGGCCCGTTGGCACCATGTCTCCTCCCAGTTCCTGGGCAGGAGGGCTGCCCTTCAGGTTATAAGAGCTGATGATGTGGGAGGCAGTGCATGAGTCAGAAGTCAGCCACATAATTGTGGTGCCCCAGATCCTGCCTCCAGCCCATTGGCCCTCCCTCAGTGGCTGCTTTAGAACAACTGGTTTGTCAGAGAAGCAAGTCCCTGGGCAGCACAAATGGACCTCTGCCCCCCAGAAGCTGGGCACAGCCCCAGGTCTTGCCCCAGGGTGGCTGGGCCTTGGATCATGTTTCCGTAGGCCCTAGGGTAGAGGGGGTAAGAGTGGTTCCTAGAGCAGGTTATACTGGGTTTGGGGTTGGGGCTGATTTGTAGGCAGCATGTGTAGAAGTAGGATTGCGTGTATGGGGTGTCATAGCCCGCAGCTCACGCACACAGCTCACCCACTAGCTTGGCAATTTCTCTAGGGCAGGGACTAGATATGACCCATCCGCGGGCCCCACATCCAACACAAGGTGGGCACAGGCTCACTAAGTGTCAGGTGGGAGGGGAGAAGACAGGGTGAACTGATAAGTAATCTGACTGGGTTTGTGCCCCTGCCCCTGCAGCTCTCTCAGTAAAGTGACATCACCATCTCCGTGGACAGGACACCTCCTGGGAGCCTAGCTCACTGCCACTGGTACCTTCTTCCAGGTAAAGACAAAAGAAGAGAAAGAGGCGGGGAGAAAGGAGTTAGAGACGAGCTGCATAGAGCAAACCACTGAGTTCTAAAATAATGTCTTTCTTAACCATGGGGGCAGCACTCTATAGTTTACCAAAAAAAAAAAAAAAAAAAAAAAAAGGAAAAAAGGCAGGAGAAACAGGGATTATTGTCCCATTTTACAGACAAGGAAAAAAACCTGAAGCTCTGAGTAGAGTTGTCTGTTGCTTACTCCAGTGTACCTGGTACTGATCTAAGCACCTCACATGGATTAGCTCATTTAATCTTCACAATAGCCCATGAGGTTGGGGCTATTATTATCTCCACTTTATAGATAAGGGGACTGAGGTATAGAGGCATTGAGGAGTCTGCCCTGTTAGTAAATGAGAGAACTGGGTTTCAGACCCAGACAGATTGGCTCTTGGGTACACATTCTCAACTCCTATGATTTACTGCCTCTCTAGAGCCAAGAACTGAACTAAGTTTCCTTGACCTCCAGTTTGGGAGTTTAATGGGCTCTCGTTTCCAGGGAGGAGATTTGTGTTTTAAGAGTGAATCCTAGAAAAAGTAACACTTCAGCCAAAGGAATAAATAGCAAATGGTAGAATTGGCATGAATCTTGAAGGTGTGCTAGCCACCAACTCCTGGGACTGTCTTTCTCAGCATTTGAGCAAGGCTGGTTTTCTTTGGTTACCAAAAGGAAACCCGGAAATTCGAAAGAGAAGAAGGAAAGTTTAGGCCCCAGGTTCTTAGCCTCGCCTGGAAATAGAGGGGCTACCACTTTTCCCAGAATACCACAATGAAGGGAGATGGAAATGACAGTGAGGAGATCAGCATTCTTTGCTAAATCTGAGGTCATCTTATACTAGGCCAGGGACAAAAATATGCAAGCGGATATCAGAGGTTTAAGAAAAAATCATGGAAGAAAATACTTAATTGAGACTTTTTTTAGTAACTTAATTTTCCTGTAAATAGGGAAAGGCTGATTATTATTCAGAGGCAGAATTCAGAGCAGGCTCAGAAGTGCCTCTGCAGTTGTGTGGTTTAAGAGGCTCTGATCAGTTCCTTCTTTTCTTCCTTTACATATTTAACAAGCTTTTCTGAGTGACAAATAAATGGGCGCCTCCTTGGTGCTGGCCCAGTGCAGGGACACAGGTCTCCTCCCCAGTGACTCCTCTAGCGGGGACTGAGCCTGGGATATCTTGTGTCCAGTGCAGGGCCACAGACACTGTGGCTCTTCAGAAAAGCTTGGCTGAGTGTATCAGAAGTTTCTGCCCGGGGAAGCTCTCAGCATGGTGGGCAAGGCAGCCATGGAAGTGGATAATTACTGTGTGCAGAGAGAGGCCTGTGATCATGTCTCACGAGTTCTGACAGATGATGTGAACACAAAGGGAGGAGGCAGTGGGCTTCCAGGGGGCGTCAGACCAAGCTTTGCACAGGGTCCAAATGGGTTGTGCATTGGGGTGGTGGGGAGTGCTTTCCTGGTAGAGGGCCCAGCATGAGCAAAAGCATGGCAATGGGAGGGTAGGTAATGTGGTGTGCTTGGAGCAGTGTGAGGAGGGAGTGGGGAAGTGAGGTGAGACAGGTAGGTGTGAGTGGAAGGAAACAAGAGAAAGCCTTCTTAAATGTTAAGACTGGTTTCTCTTCCCACCCTAGGGCTTGTTTGGCAAGCCTGTTTGTATAATAACTCTGCTATTTTACATAATAAATAAAATAAATCATTGCTTTCCATTCCCCCAGGGGGCAAAAACTAGTCAGAGACAAGTTTGCTCAGTGCAAGTCTCTGCCAGACTCAGCTTCCTCCTCCTCCTCTCAGTCAAGTGGCCCCCCTTCCCAGGGACCCAGGCAGAGGCATTGGAAAAAGCCAGCCTGACAGAATCCCTGGGCTCCTGGGAGGGGCTAGGGTGACAGCCCAGGGTGAGAGGACTGAGAAAGTCTCCCTGCTCACCAGGTCCTGGGCTGGCCTCAAGGCCCAGCCAGAGGCCCTACCAGAGGCCCTGGGGACATTTGCTCACCCTTTCTGCTCCAGTAGTACACTGTCAATGTCAGTCTTGGGGGTTTTTTTGGTGGCAGAGGGCAGGCGGCTCCTCTTAGGAGGGTCCTCTTATAGTCCTGGCTTAAGGTGTGAACCACTCAGGCCTCCAGGGAGGAAGGGGCACATCACAGAGTATGCAAGCCAATGCAAGCCTATAAAGGCCGCTCTGCTGGGGAACCACCAGTAGCAGCCATACTAGAGATTTCTGCATGGGAAGGGAGGCTGAATGGAATGCCTCCAGGTCTTTCCTGGTGCTGACATTCGATAGCTTTAATTGTCTGAAATCCAGGGATAGTTCTAAGATCTCTGTTGGATTGCACCAGGATTCCATGTTGTGTGAGTCTTGGGTGAGGTGATTCTAAGACTCTCATTTAGAGAGTTTACAGCTGGAGATTTTGAGTCTGAGATGCTAAGCTCTGCTCTGTGGGCAAGGCCAGGTCACACCTGGTGACTATTCAGCCCAAGCTCATAGCTCTGACTTGGGAAAGAGAGGTCCTTTCTGTGCCAGGAGAACCCAAGGCCACACTGGGCATGATCCTGAGCCTGGCTTCTGTGCAGCCTGTAGCCCCAGACATGCTGGTCTGTCCCCCGAGGATCTTAACTGAGGGCGTGGCTCAGTAGACCTGTCGACCTCCACCAGCATCCCGCCTCACCTGTAAAACAGGGATCCAGTACTTATCTGTGGAGTTGACGAGATGCTTCAACGAGCCAATATGTGGAGAGGCTCTTTATCAACTGTAAAGTGCTAGGCATGTGGTTATAATTGTAGCTGCTGTTGCTGTGATAAGATTGTCTCTTTAAAAGGAAGGTCCATATCTGATTCTCTGTGATTCTCTTTTGGCTCCCAGCAGTGCCTGGCACAGAGTGGATGCTTCTTAAACATTTACTGAATGATCTAAAGAGCCTTAGATAGGAGACAGATGGTTCCAGAGGCCGTAGTTCCCAGGAAGAAGCAGGGAGCATTTCCTACAGTGAGCAGCCAGGAGGGGCATGGGAACTGGAGAACCCATGACTGGGGTAAGCGAGCCTGCTCGGTGATGCCATCAGCCTTGGCCTGCTCCCTGGAGGAAGAGCAATCAGAGGTCTCTGGACAGAAATGTTGGGTAAATAGGAGGCTCCGACAACACTGTGGAAAGAGATTAATAATGACTAATTACGGCACGATTGATTCTTTGAGGGCTCCTGCTGAGCCCCAGCCTTGGCCACTGAGTAACTTTTTCCCCAAAAATGAGTACACGTGACATGGGGATGGGGCGCTGGCCTACCTCGTCTTTTTACCTCCCAGGCTTTCCTCCTGGCACCTCCTTTCCCAGCCTCTCCCCACTGGCAGCTGCCTCAGCGATTTCCTTCCTGCCCTGCGTCTGCCTACCTTCTCTGCTGATTTTATTAGAATCTAGGGCTTTCTCTGAGGCCCAGTGAAGTGAAGTGACATGCTCGGGGCCACAGTGTGGTGGTGGCAGCTCAGGTCTCTCAATTTAAGTCATCCGGTGAGGCTCACACGATAAAAAAAGATAGTAAATGGGTGAGCACTCCTCAAAAGTGAAGTGTAGAAGGCTGTGCTGGATGGTGGCAGGGTGGGGCCTGCAGCTGGTTGGTTCCACATTTCTCTGGGCTTTTCAAACCTCAAAGAATGTGAAATCCCAGAATTAGCCCTGTCCCTCGACCTCCAGCCTCAGTCCTGGGGCCAGGGATTTGTCTGGTTGATTTGTGTTAGATTGTTAGTTTGGGGGAAACAGCCCAGCTGGTGAGATGCTTGGGAGCTTCCCTGCTACCCCTGAGCCCCCAGAGGATGGGGAGGATCCTGTTGGCAGCAGACCCTCCCCCCCATACACACACCAAATGGAACCCACATGGGTTAACTTTCTGGCTGGAGCCCTTGGCCCTGGGAGAGGCTCTGCCACCAGATTCTTTCACCTAGAGCCCTCTTCTTACCTTTGTGCTACAAACCTCTCTTATTTCTGAATTCCACTTAGATTCTGCCCTCTCCATAAAGCCACTATGCAGTCTTCATTTCTGGGACCCGAGAAAGCATAGGAGCTGTGGGTCCAGAAGACCTTGACTCAGGCAGGGAGGGTTTGCTGGAAGAAGGGCCATCTAAACTGAGGAGGAGTTTGCAGGCCTGAAGGATGGGCAGAGGGGCCCAGAGCTACGGTTGCTTCCCAGGCACACCTGCACTGGGAGCAGGGGATGGGCAAGGCAGCTAGGAAGGACCACAGGGAGGCCCTGGTCTTGCTCCAAGGCCATGTTCCCAGGCGTGATGAGAGAAGTGACTATGGCCTTTTATGCCTTGAGCTTTACTCTAAGTGAAGTCAGGAGTCATTGTGAGTTATCCAGGCTGCGACTCCTTGTACCTTTGTTCCTGTCAAAGATGGTGGCGACACCTGGCTAAGGGCAGAGCCCTGGCCTGGGGCTCAGGATGACCAGGCCTCCAAACATGTCGTAGGCCTTCAGCTTTCATCCTCATTTTATTCGCTTCCATCCATAACAGGCTTAGGCTCCCAGGCATTAGCCCTAGGAATATAGAGGATTCTTCCCCTCAGACCAGGCAAGGACTGTGGGATTGTCCTTCCCTCCTTCCTGTGCCAGCCCATTGCAGCTTTTCTCTTGGGCATGAGGAGAGAGCAGGTGGTTAAAGTGTTTTAGAAGCTGAGTGCCAGAAGGGCCGTTGGAGATCATCTGGTGGTGTCCAGACCCTCCCATGATACAGACGGGAAGGCTGAAGCCAGAGGCTTATGGAGGTCACCTAGCCTCTTGGTAGCTGAGCTCAGCCTCAGCTCATCAGCCCCAGGCCTGGACTGGGGTTGAGATCCCAGGGAAGGCAGTCATAGCCAAGGAGAAGGGGAGTGGCCTCTCTTGCACGTGGGTGCCCTGCCTCCTTCCTTGGGGCCCTGGCAGACCACTAGAGAAGGTCAGGTCTCCGTCAACCTCAACCCTGTGCCTGTTGTGGCAAGGGGGTTCCCTTTCCTCCCCAGGGTTCTTGGCCCCAGTCCATGCCCTTGCTCCCCTGGTGCCAACCAAAATATTGAGTTTGGCCTTTCGAGGTGCAATTTACAGTGACACAGATGCTGTGGCCGACATAAACATGGAAGGCTACAGAAACATGGGCGGACTCTCCCTCTGGGGCTAGTGCCATGGAAGGACTGGGCTATAGGCTTGGCCACTCTGGGTTCAAATCCTCCTTCTATCCATATTAGCTGTTTGGTCTTGGAAGAATCACATCATGTCTTGGATCTGCTTATCTGTTGATCGATCGATATAATCTAAATTAAATACATATGTATTTCATTAATAGACATTATTTCTTTAAAGAATAGTTTTAGGTTTATAGGAAAATTGATCAGAAAGTACAGAGTTCCTCACAAATATAGAGGAAAATCCAGTGATGGCCAGAGGTGAGGGAGGTTGGGGGCTGGGAGAAAGGGGTGAGGGTTAAAGAAGGACAAATTAGTAGTTGATAGATGGTCATGGGGATGGGGAGCACAGCATGGGAAATGCAGTCAGCAGTAATGTATGGCTGTGTGTAGAACCAGAGAGAAGGAGTAATTGGGGATCGTTTCATAAGCTATATAAATGTCTAACCAATGTACTCTATACTTGAAATTAATAATAAAATAAAATAAAATTTTAAAAAATCTGAGTTCAGCTCCTCAACCAAGCAATGACAGTAAGACATGACCAAGGTAGCAAAACTAAGCTTAGCTAATTTTGATAATTTGCTTTCTTTTTTATAACTGAAGGAAAGCATAGGTAATAATTTTCTTTTTCATCCATCTATAATCATTTTGTATCCATTAATATGCTGTTGTTTTCATTCAGCATATTAATATTTTTCTAAATTAAAAAGAAGTACAGAGTTCCTACATGCTCTGCCTCCCCACAGTTCCCCCTGTTAGTAACATCTTACATTAGGGTGGCATGTTTGTTACAACGATGGGCCCACATTGGTACAATATTATTAACTGAAGTCCGCAGTTTACATTAGGGTTCATTCTTTGTGGTATGTATTCTATGGGGTTTGACAAATGTGTAACGGCATGTGGTTCATCATTACAGATCATGTAGAATAGTTTCACTGTCCTAAAAATCCTCCAATTGCTGGCAACCACCAGTCTTTTTACTGCTTCCATGGTTTTGCCATTTCCAGAATGTTATGTAGTTGAATCATACATTATGTAGCCTTTTCTGATTGCCTTCTATCACTTAGCAATATACTTTTAAGGTCCTTTTGTGTCTTTTTGTGACTGGGTAATGCATTTCTTTTTATCATCGAATAATATTCCATTTTCTGGATGGCCACAGTTTGTTCATCTGTTCTCCTGGGGCCCATGTTTCTAATCTATAACAGAAATCTATCATGCTCTACTTGGAAGGTTGTCATTAGGCTATGACACAGGTACAGTGCTCAGCATGGGCCTGACAAGCCCTATACTACCTTCTGTGACTGATTTCTTTCGCTTAGCGTAATGTTTTCAAGATTCATTCATATTGTAGCATGGATTAGTGTTTTATTCTTTTTTATTACAGCCTTGGGTCCATTTATGTGTCAATTTTTCTAGTTCCTATTTCTCAAATGGGTAAAGTAAGATTCAGAGAGTGCTAATGACCAGTCTTAGGTCACACAGCAAGTCTGCTGAAGTAAACCAGGCTGGAACCCAGGTAGTGAACCTGGCCTGACAGTTTCAGAAAAGAGGGTGTGCTTAGGGCCAGAGGCAGTGGGATCTGGGGGCAGTGAGGGCCTGGGGCTGGCAGCCTGGTGGTCATGGAAGAGAGGAGCAGGGAAGTATGTCAGGTGCCTTCCCAGGATGTCGGGGCGGGAAAGGCTCAATAGCAGACGCTCACTGCTTCTCAGGCCATGACTCTTTGAAGACCCTTCCCTGTGCAAACAGGAGGCTGTGGAAGTTCAGGGCAGGGACTAGGAATTTAGAAAGAAAACAGGACTTTGAGCTAAAGGGATCCCTCGAACATCAGACTCACTGGCTTAGTCTTGTTCCAGAGCCAGCAGGGGCTCCAGGCAGGATATTTCTTGGGAACTTGGCTGATATCAGCAGCCTTGGGAGGTGGCTTGGAGAAATCAATCCTAAGTCATGCCATTGCCCTGGCAAGAAGGGCAGTGGGGGGGTGGGAGGGTAGGAGAGTCTGGTTCCTGAGAGCTTGTCCAAATGCCCAGGTTCTGAGCAACACGTCTCTGTTAGCAGAACTTCCAGGTCTCCTTGGATGTGTAGTTTAGGAAGCCTCAGTGCCGCCTCCTCTTGCTTCCCTGTGCTGACCACCAGGGACATAGGGATAACTCAGGCCATCCCATGGGGGAGGCGGACATGTCCACAGCACTCACAGGATGCCCAGGAAGAATCAGGGACACCTAGGGCTATGGGAGGCCATGGAGAGCTTTCACTAAACTTGGGGCTCTGGGGAGGCTCCCTGAAGGAGGTAACATCTGAGCTGAGATTCGAAGGGTTGGGAGGTGTCAAAGGACAAGTTTTAGAGGGGTGAGATCCTGGTCATGTACCTGTTAAAAAGCTTGGTCTGGCTACAAGTGAGAGCATGGATTGGTGGGCCCTCCACTCCCTAACCTGGCAGTGGCCAAGGGAATGGTGAGAAAAGGGCTTTGAGGGATGTTAGAGGCAGGTTGGGGGTGGTGAGGAGGTCAGTGTGGCTGTACCAGGTATGTAGGGCCTGGGTGACACCCCCTAGAGGCAGCCAGGAGCCTGCTGTCTCAATTGAGAGGCAGAGATTGTGGCCTTGGCTGCACCTGGTAACTGAAGCCGTGGGAGTGGACAAGATGGCCCAGGAGAACTTGAAAGGGAAAGAGAAGAGGTCTGCTTCCAAAAGATGCCCCTGAAGTTATGAATAGTGTGAAAATTCCTTTGAGGAGAGGCAGGCCCAAGAGCCACAGTCAGCTGATTCTTGGGCCGAGGCCTGGTACAGGCAGTTCTACTTCCTTCTTTTCCAGGTTTGAAATGGAATTTCCATTCCTGGGTGGGCTGTAATGCTCATTTTTGGGGGTGAGAGTGGTGGAGGGCAGAGGACATGTGGGAACCAGTCCCAGGGTTGAGGGTCCTGGGAAAGGAATGTGAAGGCAGGGGAACCTGGGCGTGGACTCCTGCTGGCAGAATACCCACCTGCTGTACCTCAGTCATTGCAGCCATGTGCCCTCCTGGTACCCCTCACCTCCATTCATCTAGCCTCCTATAAAAGTCAAGGCAAAGGCTGTTACCTCATATTACAGATTCAAATAGCAAGGCCCAGGGAAAAGCTGAGAGGTCCCAGCCACAGGGCAAGTCAGTGGCTGACACGAGACGAATCCAGGCCTCTTTCTACATATCAGCTGCCTCTTCCCTGCCTGTGGAGGAAGGGGCAGAGGTGGTGTTCGACCTAGCAGAAGAGGTCCTAATCTAGGGGTGCACAGGGTACAATCTGGCTGAGTTAAGCTGACAGCTGAGTAAGCCTGCTCCCCAGGCCTTCCTAACCCCATAAGAGCTAAACCAGCTGCCGCAGCATCCCCATCCCTTACTGTCCCCGAAGGCCTGGGTTCGGCTTGGCTCAAAGAATGCCCAGCAGCTGCACCATATTCCACATGGCTCCCCTGGAACCATGGGCACAGAGGCTGCACCAGACAATATCCAGCAATTAGGAAGCACTGGGTCAGTCGATATTCCCAGCAAGCTGCCAATACATCTTTCCCCTCAGACCAGAGGCTCTAATCCCTGTGTTGAGGTTAGCTTTGGGGGAGGGAGGCAGGTAGGTAGAGGCTGTGAATGAGGCCTAAAGGTGGAAGTAGTGGGCGGACCTGAAGCCCAGTGTGCCCCTATGGTACGGCCCCTGGGCACTTAGATAAAGGCATCTTAGAACTTACCTTATAGGCCTCAGCTCAGCTGCCTCCAGGAAGCATGCCCTGACTCTCCCTGACCTGGATTAAGTGCCCGCAGTCTCCCTTTACTCTCTCCACTATGCATTGCACTTACAAGCCATCATAGCCTGGTAGTTTAAGGGGTCAGCAAATTCTCCCTGTAAGGCAGCGGTCCCCAACCTTTTTGGTACCAGGGACCAGTGCTCCTATGAGAATCTAATACATGGTGATCTGAGGTGGAGCTGAGGTGGTGATGCTAGCACTGGGGAGCAGCTGCAAATATAGATGAAGCTTCACTCACTTATCTGCCGCTCACCTCCTGCTGTGCAGCCCGTTTCCTAACAGGCCATGGACGAGTACTGGTCTGTGGCCCAGGGGTTGGGGACCCCTGCTATAAAAGGTCCAGGCAGTAAGTATTTTAGGCTTTGTGGGCCACGAGAGCTCTGTTTTAACTACTCAACTCTACACTTACAGTTAAAGCAACCATAGACAATACACTAACAAATAAGCCTGGCTGCATCCAATGAAATTAGTTTGCGGTCACACTGAAGTTTTACTCTCATATAATTTTTATGTGTCACATATGTGTTCTTGTTTTGATTTTTTCCTTCAATCATTTAAAAAAGTAAAAACCACTCTTAGCTTGTGGGCTATATGGAAATAGTTGGCTGGCCAGATATGGCCCATGAGTCAACATTTTGCCAACTGCTGGGTTACAGCAAGGCCTCTGGAGCCATACCGCCTGGCTCTGCTGTGTGACCTACAGCAAATGCCTCAGACTTTCTGTGCTTTAGATGTCTCATCTATAAAATAGGGACGATAATGATAATAGTTTGGGACTGTAAAATGGTGCAGCCATTTTGAAAAATGGCTTTTGGAAGTTCTTCAGAAGATTAAACAACTACTATATGACCCAGAAATTCCATCCCAAAGTATGAACCCAAAAGAAAACATACATTCACAGCAAAAACTTGTTCACAGCAGCGTTATTTGTAACACCCCAAAAATGAAAACAACCCAAATGTCCATCAACTGATGAATGGATAAATGGTATATCTATATAATTGAATATTATTCAGCCCTAAAAGAGAACGTAGTACTGATTCATGCTACAACATGGATAAACCTTGAAAATATTATATTAAGTGAAAGAAGCCAGTTGCAAAAGGCCATGTTTTATATGATTCCATTTATATGAAATGTCCAGAGTAAGTATATCCAAAGAGACAGAAAGTAGATGAGTGGTTGTCAGGGCAGGGGGGTAGAAGTGAGTGAATGGGGGAGTAACTGCTATTGTGTATGGAGTTTTTTGTTAGGATGATGAAAATGCTTTGGAATTAGATAGAGGTGATGGTTGCACAACTTTGTGACTATCTTAAAAATCGAATATGCTAAATACTGAAGTATAAGCTTCAAAAGGGTGAATGTTATGCATTGTGAATTATATCTCAATAAAAAAAAAAAAGATAATACTTACCCCATAGATTGCTGTTAGAGCTGGTACATGGACAGCACTTGGAACGGTGCCTGGTGCATAGTAAGGGCCTGGTTGTGCTCCTCACTAGTGCTGTGAAGGCCCTAAAGGGGTCACTGTGGGTCACTCTGTCTGTCCTGTTCACAGTGTCTCCAAAGCCTAGGATAGGGTCTGGTTCAAAACAAATGGCTTCAAGTTTCTGAAGTCCCACAGATGAAGAGTCAAGTCCTGACTTCTTGGGCAAATCATTTTGCTGCTCTGAGCCCCAGGTTCCTCATTTAATAACTCCTGTTATTAAAATGGACAATGATAACAGTAGTGTTAAGGGTCAGACGGTGCCTGACATCAGGGTGTGTGAGATGCCCAAGCCAATGCCACCTGACCACACTTGGCCAATGCTAGCCCCAAGAGGCTGAGCCCCGGCAGGTATCTCCAGGGCACCAAGCAGGGCTGGGGCAGTTGTTCCTGGTGGCAGCAACTGAATCCTCAAACCTCTATCATTGTCCCACCAATCTCCCATGGGACCCCCTGGGCTGGGTCTCCCTGATCCTGAAGGAATGAACACTTTGGGGCCCAGAGCAGGTTCTCAGGTTGACTGTATCCAACAGTCACTATATCCAACAGTGACGGCAGGCCAGGCACTGCTGCTTTCTCTCTCTGAACCTCAGTTCGATCAATTATCAAATGGGTTTAAACACACGGTACCTGCCACTTGTGGTGGTTGTGACAGTGAGATGGAACAATGAATATAAAGTGCTCACACAGTACCTGGAGTATTTTTAAGTGCTCAATAAGTGTCAGCTTTATGAGCCACGTGATAATTTATTATAAAATATTTATTTGGAAAGTCTATGTGTAAGGCACTGTTATAGTTATGTTGGGGATACAACAGATAATAAAACAGACAAAATCCTTGCCTTTAGGAAACTTATATTATAATGGGGTAGGCAGACAAGAAACAAAATAAGTAAATTACATTTGAGAACATAATCAAGAAAAAACACTGAGAATGGCTGAGAGAGTGTGGGAAGGAGTTGCAGTTTTACAGAAAGTGACCTGGGAAAGTCTGATTGAGACAAGGACATTTGAGAGAAGGAGACCACACGGGGTTCTCAGGGAAGAGCACTCCAGGCAGGGCAGAGGAAGCAGCAGCAGTATGCTGGGCAAGTGTGGCTGGAGCGGGGGTGCGTGTGGATTTGATCAGGGGTGGGTGGCAGGGGACTGTACTGGGAGACCTGCAAGGGTAGGCCTCTGACTCCAAGTGGGACTAGGACTCACTGTGGAACTCTGTGCAGAAGCTGGCCCACCCTGACCTAGGCCTCACTGACTTTTGCTGTGTCTGGTTCTGACTCCCCACCCCTCCTCTGCCTCACAGACCTGTGCTTCCTCCCGCAGGACCAGCCTGGGGCCTCCATGGGCTCCTGAGGGCTGGGCACCAGGGCCTCAGGCACGAGCATGGTGAGACACCAGCCCCTGCAGTACTATGAGCCCCAGCTGTGCCTCTCCTGCCTCACGGGCATCTACGGCTGCCGCTGGAAACGCTACCAGCGCTCGCATGATGACACCACACCGGTGAGCCATGCGGGGACTAGGTCAGAAGGACCTAGGGAGCCCCAGAGTTTGGGGAGAGGGATATCAGCTCTGTCACTGTGCTGCGTGGCTCTGGACAGGTCACTGCTTTTTCTGCGTTTTAGTTCACCCTCTATAAAATGGGCCTATGGCAGTTCTTGAATCTACCTGACTAGGTATGCACGGTTACCCGCCATGGCCAGTTGTTAACTCTCCTTTGACAGCATGGGGGCTGGGCTGCTCCTGAGCCTGGGCAGGGAGGGGTGCTTTAAGAGGGGCACTCCAAGAGGAAGGGGTCACCCCAAGTTGAACAGAAGTCCTCAGCTTGCTCGCAAAGCTGATGGGCAGGCAGGCAGGTGGGGGTGGCTAGAGGTGAGGCTAAGGAGGTAGGCCAGGCCAGCAAGGAGCCTGGGAGCTGGGATGACCGTGGCCTGGCACTAGGGCCCAGTCACCTGAGCCACAGGCCTGCCAGAGCTGGCAGCAGGTGCTCAGCCGGATAAAGAAAGCCTTCTTCAGTGTTCAGCTCCCCAGGCCAGACACTGAGCTGCACTTCATCCCTGGGGCACTATCAGCTGATAAATCTAGTTTCTTCTTTGAAGGAACCCAATTCCTTTAAGAGGGAATGAAGAAAGAGATAAATTGTATTTATCTAAAAGCTTTGCTGCCTGAAAAACAACTTTCCTCTCCCCTCCTTGTCTGAACAAAAAAGTCAGCCTCCAAATTCAGCCAGCCCAAAAATAGGCAGTAGTGACTGAGGGTGGGGTGGCAGCTAAGGTCAGAGGGCAGGCACACAGGGCTGTCTGGATGGGAATGCTGGGGAAGCTTGTCCCCTGCCTGCCCTTTTTCTCTGCCTGTGATGGTGAGGGACAGAGTGCT
The DNA here is from genome assembly GCA_028627145.1 of Eidolon dupreanum. Taxonomy (NCBI): domain Eukaryota; kingdom Metazoa; phylum Chordata; class Mammalia; order Chiroptera; family Pteropodidae; genus Eidolon; species Eidolon dupreanum. Next base: position 40,871,121 of record CM053510.1, on the reverse strand, counting down.
AGACTAAGTCAGGAGCCTGGGTTCATGACCCCCAAATGGTGAAAACCAGGTACCACCTTTTGGGCACCTGGCCTGATTCACTTGCATGTCCCCACTCCCAGCACAGAGAAAGCAATGTGCCACACTGAGGCAAGGGAGAGAAAGGGGCCAGCCCAAGACCACAGAGCAGGTCCCTGCACTGCTGGGACAGCAGCCCCAGTCCCCACCTCAGGCCCTGCCTAGACAGCCTTTCCCTCTTACATGGACATAGGGTCTCCCCAACAGTGGTGAGGCTGTGAGATCGGGAGTTAGGCAGACTTCAAGTTCAAACTGTGCTTCTTCTACTTGTACTGTCAACGTAAGAAACGTCTACACCTGTAGAGAATTTTTGTGAGTTTATTTGAGCCAAACTAATGACAGTGCTGGGAAGCAAGATCTCAATCCTCTGGAGAATAACAGCTTTGCAGCTTCTTTTATGCATTTGGAATTAAAGAGAGAAGATTACATGAAGGTGGGAGAAAGCAAGGCAGGGATTGTATTACAGGAGAGTTAACAAGATTATGTTCTCTCTTAAGGGTGGTTATCTTTCCAGGGGTCTGAAAAAGAGGCATTTCAAAGGGGTGTTAACCTAGATGCACAAAAAAACAATGGATAGGGCTGGCTTAAGGCAAAGATGAACCTTTTATTAAAGAAGTTATAGACCTGAGGCATGACTACCTACCTTGACTTGCCTAGTTAGGAATTTATGATCAGATCACCCTGTGAGGTTACTTTTGGTTAGATTTATTACAGTGCCCTTTTTATGCCCACAGTACTTACTTGACTTTGAGCTTTCTTGCCTATGAAATAGCACACACCCCTCTCAAGTAGCTGCTGGACAGATGGCTTCTAATAACAACATGAAGTGACCAGCACAGTGCTAGCTGTGACCAGTCCTTAAGACCAGTCATTCCTGACTCCCAGCCCTTGGCCTCACCATCTCTGATATGGAAGAGAGGCCGAGTTAAGACTTTAGAAATCCTTGGCCACTCTGCCTTGCTCCCAGCTCCACTTTCCTCAGAGACTTGGGGCAGGCAGCCAGGGCCTCCCTGGGTTGGGAAAGTCAAGAGGCCAGCAGTCAGCTTGTACCCCATGTGTCTTGCACCAGGTGAAGTGCTGAGCACTGACACGCAGCCATTCGTGTTTCTCCCAACAATTCGTGAGCTAGGTGTCATGGCCACCATTTCAAGTGGGGAAATAGAAGCTGGAGACATCAGGGACTAGGCCAAGGCCATGCAGCCAGTGAGGGGAAGAGCTTGGATCCGGACCCACCGTGTAGGAAGACAGCCGAGGCTAAGGAAGGGAGGAGAAGGATGGCTGAGCTCCTAAGCAGAAAGCCCTTGGCTGTTGGAGTAGACCCTGCATGAAGGTGTATCCCCCAGGATATGTCATACCCCTTGTTGGGCCTGGGGCCAGCCAGTCATAAGCTGTGGAGTCAGGAAGTGATGAGTCTTGGCTGTGGCCAGCACAGCACCCAGGGTGGAGGAAGTGGTGTGGGCTGAGGCTGGTTCTGAGCTGAGTGGGAGCCTGAGTGGTACAGGTTCTGCAAATGCCAATGTCTGGGGTGCCAGGTATGGGGCAAAAGCAAGAAGGGCCTCCTCAGGAGGCCACAAGCCATCTTGTCTGGGAGAGGGGAGAGGGTTTTGCACCAGCTCTAGGTGGCAGGGCTCCTGCCGAAAGAGCTGAGCTCACCTCAGGTGACCCCAGGCTCCCAGCTGAGGATGAGCATTCTCCCCCTTTCCTGTCTCTCCCTCTGCTCCTGTTTCCCCTCCCACTTCCTGAGCTCCAGTCTCAGCCTGCTCTCCCTTTTTCTCTCCCTCCTTTCTTCTTTTCTATTCTCAGTCCCTCCAGAGACAGCTATGTGAGGACCAGGATGTGGGGCTGGGCTCTCTGGCCTGACACAGTGAAGGGAACAGCCATCTGGTGTCTCAGAGTCAGGGCTGGTACAGAGAAAGTGCTCTGTAAATTTTGCTGAGGCCCTGGAGTGAGCTCTGGGAGCACAGTTTGAGTAGTGAAGGGAGAGCTGTTAGGGCCTGGGGTAGAGGAAAGGCCCCAGAAAGGGAATAAGGTCTAACTCTGGGCCTGTGCCTTTCCTCATCCCACCTTCACCTTCTCTTTTGGGGACTCCTTGCCCTGCCACCCCCACCCAGGTACTACCTCACTTCAGGTCCTCTTGGGGAAGTCCCCTTGCATCTCCCAACTCTGAGAAGCCCGGGGTTCAGTTCTCTGTGAAGCCGACCTCTCTGAGCCTCACCTGTTAAATGGAGTGACAGACCCGTGGTATGTCACAGAAGCATTTTACTCTAATCCGCAGACTGGGAAATGAAGTGTGAAAATAAGGATAACAGTTAACATTTATTGAGTACCTATTGTATGCAGGGAGCATACGACTGACATGCATTGCCCTGTTAACTGTTGTAACACCCCTGTGGGGCATGTTTAGTTCTTATGCCCCATTTGGATGGAGAAATCAGGCTTAGTGTCACACCTGGAGTCCGCGATAGATTTGCAGCAAGAGCATCAGGAGAGGGAGGCTCTGGAGGAGGACATGTGTGTTTCAAGTCTGAGTGTTTTACATGAGAGCGTGTAAGGTGAAGGAGGGGTGGGCAGGAGGAATTGGGATGTTGCCTGATGGAGGAAAAAGAGCACTGGACCAGGAGCATTGGGAGAAGATAGGGAGTTGCCTGAATGCCACATGAGGGACCGTCCGCGTTTCCCTGGCTGCGTCTGGCCCTGCAGTACTGGAGTGGATCCTGGAGAGGGTAGAGAGTGGCAGAGGGCTTGGGAGGGAGCCCCCTCCTCACTGTCCAAGCTGGCCTCCTTCCTTCCTGCTCCTCAGAGCCTTTACTCACACTGCCCCCTCCCCCCAGGACACACACTTGACAAATAAGGAAACAGGAAACTGAGGGCTAGAGAGGTGATATGACCTAGTCTCCTGTCCCCAGTACAGGGAGTGCAGGAGCCTGACAGCAGGAGGCCAGCTCACTCGACCTCTCAGAAGAGGAAGCAAAGCTTTTTATAACTGGGGATAATTAATTGGTTGTTGTCTGTGACTCATTACTCTAACACTGCCAATTAAGGACTTGGTAGGACAGAAGACAGATCTCAGGCCATCCCCACAGGACCCCCTAAAGACTGTACGTCTGTGGGAGGCAGCATAGTGTCAAAACCAGCTTCTCTGTAGCAAGAGAGGGATATAGGTCAGATACCTGGAGGAACTTTCCAGCCTGAGACGTTGAAGGTGACAGCCAACTCTTTTGCACTTTATAGAATGTTTTGCCCTTTGAATGCTGCTTTGAGCTTATTTGATGCCCGCCATCTTACAGATGGGGCTCCAGGAAGAGGAAGTGATTTATGTAAGCCAAGGAGTAGAAGGCACAGCCTGCTTTGCCCTTCCTTGTGCCCCCAGTACTGTGCCGTCTCTTCTGTTCCACATCAGTCTTGTCTGAGATGCACAGGTTACTTATTCAATCAACAAACCTATCATGGTATTTCCTCTGGGCCCCAGGGTCACAGGTTTATCAGCCCTGGTCCCCCTTGAAGGGCTCCCAGGTGGGCGTGGGAGCAGTCAAGAAGCAACACACCTAGACCACCCAGGTGATCACTTCCAAGGCCAGGAAACCCCAGGCAGGAAAGCTTGCCTGAGCTGGTGTCTGCGAGAGAGTTAGTCTTGTCACGCCAGAGTAGGGAAGTGTTCCAGGCAGGGCGGGGGATGAGGGGGTGTGCTGCATGTACAGAGCGTTTTGTGTTTGGGAACTGAAAACAGTTTGGCCCCAGTGTGGCTTTGGTGTGAGGAGGGAAGATGTTGTCTGGAACTGTAGGGGAGCCTGCACTCCATCCTGGGCAGTGGGAGCCCAGTCAGACTTGGGCTGGACAAGGACCGCTCTGGTCAAATCACAGAGAATGCATGCTGAAGGCCTTTGTGGAGGTGGGGAGGGCAGGGAACCAGTGAGAAAGGCTGGGGCCTCAGGTGGGGAAGGAGATGCAGGGAGGTAGCAAAGGGAGAGATTCTACAGATACCTAGAAATTTCAATCAGCAGAATGGCTGTGGAAGAGGCTGAGAGGCTCTGATGATGCCTCCCATCATCTCGTGATCTCCAGCTGGGCTGGAGGAGGCCATTCCTGGAGCTGGCAACCATACTATGCCCGAGGGTGAGTGAGACGGGCTGAGTAGTCTCAGTAGGGTCCAGGAATAGTGCAGTGGGTGTGGGTGGAACACAGACAAAATAAATCTCCCCGCCCCCAATTGCCTGCTTCCTATGATGGGAGCAGGAAGACACCTGCTGTGGGGAAATCCATCAGCAGTCCTCCTCTGTGCCCCTCCACACATGCCACCGAAGCCATTACAGGACCACCTCACCCTTTCACAGCACTGTGTCTTTGCTCACGCCATTCCCTCTGCCTGAAATTCTCTTCCTGTCTTGTTTCTGCCTCTCAAGGCTCATTGCAAATGTCTGTTCCTCTAAGAAGTTCCTCCATATCAAACAAAAAAAGTTGGGCCTCTTTCCCTTCTTCCCTCCCTCCCTGGGCTCTCGCAGCACTTTGGGCCTGGGCTGCCCATGTGGATTATGACTTTCTGTGTCTCCCACTAGACTCTGTTTTGAGTCCAGGGCCAGGCTTACAGGAGGGGCTCAGGCAAGGACTAGGGGTCTGACCGAGGGGAGAGCTGAAGAGCGAGGGAGGAAGCTAGTTAGGGATGTGCCTGTCATCGTACTGATCATGTGTGGGGAGGGAGGACCGCAGTGAGGTCTCAGGTGGTCTGGAAAGTGCAGGTGCATGCTACATTCCCCTGGTCCTGGCTGTGGCTGGCAGGGAAGGGTGCTGACTCAGCCGCGGGACCTCCCAGGCTACCCTTGCAGCAGGGGTTAGGCTCTGCCAATGGGCAGGAGGATTCCCAGCTGGCTCCCCATCTCCCTGTTCTACCAATACCATGTGGGCCTATGACAGGAATGTGAGACAGGGAAGAGTGGATCCCACTCAGAAATCAAGGTGAGCTCCCTGAATGAAGCAGCCTTTGGGATGGGCTCCAGAGTGTAACTGGAGTCAGCCAGAAGCACTCACCCATTCCTGGCCAAGGAAGCTGCAGTCTGAACTCTACCTTGCCTCTTCCAGTGACTTAGTGTGTGACCTTAAGCAAGGCCAGACCTTCTCTGGGCCTCAGCTTGCTTGTGGGTTAGATGGGGGTACAGGACGTGGTTCCATAGTGTAGTGGTTAGCATGTCTGATTTACATGCAGAAGGTTCTCGGTTTGTGCCCCAGTGGAGCCACAATCCATGGTCTATGGCCATGCCACCCTGAACAAGCCCAATGTCTGATCTCGGAAGCTAAGCAGAGTTGAGCCTGGTTAGTACTTGGATAGGAGAAGGAGACCACCTAGGACGATCAGGTGCTGTAGGCATAAATTAAAAAAAAAAAAAAAGATGGAGGTACAAATCCATGCCCCAAGGGCCCAATTTGATAAGGGATACCGATGTACCTATACCAAAGAAACCATTGCTCCAACCTTGGGGGACAATGGTTCTCTCTACAAACTGGGAAGGGATGGCTGTTCCCTTCTCTGATGCTCTGGAGAAAATGGACCCAGCAGGTCAGAGAGGCGTTCTCTGAAAATGGGAAGATAAGACTCCATTTTATCCTTTAAATGTTACAGAGTTGCTAAGACCCCATTTTATCCTTTTAACATTACAGAGTTGCTATGAGGATAAGAAAATGAGAGTCGATATTATTGCATCCATGAGAGGGAAGAGAGGCTGGCAGAGCCCTGGTTTGTTGCAGTGCAATTTATCTCTGCAATAAAGCCATGCTTTCAGGAACCCCCACACCCCACCTAGCTTCTCTCTGACTGTTGTTGAGGGTTTCTGGCATTGCCGTGCCATGCTCCAGGGGAAGTAGCTAAGCCTCTGTGTTCATGACACTCGTGACCACCTTGAGTGGCTGCTTAGGGAGTGTGGATGGGGCAGGATAATGATGGGGGAACAGCAGGGGGTGCAACTACCCACTGCCCTGTGGCCTTGGCAGTGTCCTCTGAGGGGCTCTGGGATAATCTCTCCTGAGGGCCCCCAGCTTTTCTGCTCAGATCTCCCAATGGGTCAGTGCAACCCACAGGATGGGCGGGAGAGATGGGGTACTCCAAGCTGGGCCTGGTTCCATTCTCCTGCCTAATGAGTGGCTCTGAGTGCCCCTCAGCAGAAGAAGGGCAGACAGAGGCCTAATTGCCCTGCTCTCTGGAGCCCAGAAAAATAAATCCATCCTCTTAGGCTGTCAGGAGCTGGCTGGGGGTGGGGATTTTAATCCCTTTGCCTGCTCAGCCCTAATGCTGTCATACATCTCAAACCTCCCCACACCACCCCTCCCCCAAATCTTCTGTGTCAGGCCCAAAGTAATCCTGCCAGGGCCTGCCCATCTCTCCCTTCCAGGAGCTCCCCACACCCTTCCCAGCTGACATTTCCTAGGCTTTTTCTGTGCATCAGTTCCCCGCCCCCCCATCTCTTCCCCTCAATACACACATTTGGAACTTAGTGAGGGTGAAACAGGCTGGTGATTGTAGGAACTGGGTGCCCAAGATCTGGCCTGCAGGTAAGCAGACTGGGTAGATAGGCACCCTTCAATCTATCTTTCCAGTCTCTGCAGGGCTGTGTGGTGCCAAAGATACAGCTGGACTCGGACCTCAAAGCAGAGCCAGGACCACAGGGGTGGCTCAGGGGCCATAGCTCAGCCATGTGGAAGGAGCTGTGCCAGACAGAGCCAGCACAGAGGGAAAGGGCTGCTTCGTGGCAGACTAGACAACCTAGAAACAGTCCACACACTCTGAGGATGTGCTGTGTGCTAAGTGAATGTGGGAGTTATTGCAAATCTCACAAATGGTATAGGGACAGCCAAAGGATCCATTTGGCAAAAGTAAAATTAGATCCCTGCCTCTTACCTCAAACCAAAATAAATCCCAGATGGATTAAAATTTATTTTGTTCTATTTTAAAAGTTTTTTTTTCTATTTAAGAAGCACACATTTATTGAGAAATTTCAAACAACGCGGAAAGATGTAAAGGAAAAGAAATTCTAATCTTAACGTTTTAGCAATAAGTCTTTCAAACCTCTCTCAATACATGTAGACATCCATATGAAGCTATAGATAGACGGATATAAATAGATGGGGTACAGATTTAAATGTAAACAATGAAGCTAGGAATTATGAGTATAAAATATGAGGTAGATATACAATCTCGGGCCACCTCCCATAAACATGATAGATACCAAAGGCAAAACCTATAAAGGAAAAGAGATAGATTTGACTGCATAAAAATTTAAATGTTTCTACAAAAAGCATGATAAAATTAAAGTCCAATGATACAATAAAAAATATACAATATATTTGGAAATTAATACTCTTACACAGAGAAAGCTTTTATAAAGCCCATAAGGAAAGAAACCAGTTCACCCAAACAAAGCCTGCCTAGCTCTGCGCTTTTGCACTTTCCACTCCCTCCCTCTGCCTGAATCAAGGTTCCCTAACCTTTTCATCCCAGCAAACCCATTTCTTCCAGCTTTGCTGCAGGTGTCTCCTCTTCCTGGAAGCCCTCCAGACCTTCACTCTTCCCATAACTGGCAATGTGCTCCTAAGCAGCCCATGCTTTCCCCATTTGCCCCGATCATTCCTAGGAATCGAGTTGCACATTGGCTGGTCAGTCATCTGTGCAGAGTGGAGTCTGGGCCTGATTTATATCCCAGGGTCAACACAAATGTGTAGAGAGTAGTGTCAAGGACGAGGAGGGGAAACACTGGAATTTAGTTTGGTATGGGGTATAAGATAGAGGTGTAATCATATTTTTTACCAAATTGGTGTCTAGATGTCCCATCACCATCTGTTGGATTCTCTATCATTTCTATACCAATTTATCATGTATAAGTCCTGTGTCCATGCTTCCAGGCCATTCACCTTCTTTGGTCTCAGTTTCTCTATTTTTTAACGGGACCTTTAGAGGACAGGGCGAGATGATCTCTAAAATCTTTTCTAACTCTGAAATTCTAGGGATCCCTCCCTGGCACTGCCTGTGATTTGTAGCATGACCTTGGGCAAGGACCTGCCTCCTGAGCCTGTTTCCTCAGTCAGACAAGGATAATTACACGTCCTGCTTCTTGTCGCTTTAGGACAGTTGGAGACTGGAGGCACCCAGACCTAGGTGTGAATTCTGGCCCCACCATTATGTTTGCCTGTTGTGACCTTGGGCAAGTCACTTCCCCTCTCTCAGTCCTGGTTTCCTCTGACTTTCCTGCCTATTTTGTAGAGCTTGAAGAGGATGAGATGAGATGGGCAAGTAGAGGGCTCTTAGGAGTACCCCCCAGCTCTATGAAGAGCTCACGTAGAGCTCTATCCCCCATAGCCAGCGAAGGGGGGCTGTGAGGCAAGGTGAGGCACCTGCTATGCCAGGGTCTTCTTCCTCCATCCACACTGGCTCCTAAGACTGCTGCCTGGAGAACCAGACCTGACTGCTGCATCTACTGACCACGGCACCCCCGAGCCTGGGCTGAAGGCGGTTGATCTACTGGCTGTCCTCAGCGGCCGGAAGAATTTGGTGTAGAATGTGGGGTGGGGGAAGACTTGATCACTGCCTTCACATAATTAAAGGTCTGTCAGACGCGAAATGATAATTACAGGAACGATCATGGATTTGGTGACTTACAGCTTACATCTGTAATCTTATTCGGGCCTGGCAGGCCTCCCGTGAGATAGAGGTGATGTCATCCCTGTGAACAGAGGAAGCTGAGGCTTGAGGTCCTGATCAGTTGGCCCATAGCGATGCAGCTAGTGGGTAGAAGGGCCGGCTCTTGATTATATTCCCCCACATCCTGGTCATTTGACCCCAATATTTCTTGCCCTTTTGCGGGACTTGTTCTGTGTGGTATCAGAGAACCAGTGCAGGGTGGCAGTCAAGGAGGCAGATTTCAGATGTTCCTCAGGGAGGGACAGAGGGAAAGGTAATAACTCATATTGCCCTCCAGTCACCAGACACTTTGCAGGTCCTACAGAACTGTGCAGCATTCCACCACTGTTGTCCCATTTTATAGAGCTGGAAGCTGGCTCTCAGAGAAGATAAATAAATATTTTCTCCAAGGCCATACATTTAGGAGGTGGTCAAACCCAGTTTTGTGGACTCCCAATTACAGCCTGCCTCTATCTGGCTGCTGTCTTAGAAGGAAGACGTTTCAGTCCAGAGGAGGACCAGGCAACATCCAGGGGGAGTGCCCACCCCTGGAGCTGCAGGAGCAGAAGCAGGGTAGACTCCTGTCCTAGAGGCTGCAGAAGCAGTCTCTGCCTGGAGGTGACAGGCAGGGAACAGAAGTCTAACAAGACAGCTTCGGCTCTGCGACTCTGTGAATCTGAAATCTGTGATGGTGTCAAGGCCAGGAAGGTGGCTCCTGCTCAGGTGCTGTCCTGACACGCAGAGTTCAGGCTCCAGCTTCTGTTCGGGAACCCAGGGGGTGTCTGTGTGCATCCTGGCTTGGAGCCGAGGTCTGGAGCAGCAAAGGCAGCAGCAGGGCCTGTGCCAGCACTTCCTGTGTGGGTCCTGGGTTTGTGGCTACAGCCGTGCTGAGCGGCTGTGTGAGCCCCAGCTGCTAATAAGCTCTTACCACACGCACATTTCTTTCTGAATGCAGAAGGCTCTGGAGTGGGCAGGAGAGAGAGGAAGAAGGGTGAGGAGAAGAGGTGACAATCAGCATGAGACAGGGAGGAGCAGCAGCAGCCTCAGGGAAACTGGAACACGTTACTCAGCACAGGATTGAGGGTCTCATCTTCCTGGAGCATGGAGCAAGAATAGGAGATGAGGCAGGGGGTGTGCGGCTGAACGCCCACAGCTTCTGGGGCTGGGGCCTCTGGGATTCTGTCACAGCCATCCCTGGGAGCAGTAATGGAGCATTCTGCCCCTTTCACAGCCAGGGCCCATTGCTTTCCCAGCTGCTCTCAGCATCCTCTCTGTGCCTGCTGCACCCATCAGCTCAGGAACTGCCTACCTTTGTCCTGTTCCCAGGTAGCGACGAGGCTCTGAAGGAGGCTAAGGAGTCCCAGGAGCTGCTTCCCTTGGTTCCCTAAGGCCCCCAGGCTCGGCCTGAGGTTAAGTCTAGGATTGGATGATGGCCTTGTCCACTGGTAGCCCTGAAGCCTCCCTGTATGACAGTCACATTCACACCTTCTGTTCCTCACACCATATCTGAGCACCACCTTGTGCCCTAAAGAATCCACAGTCCAGTGAACTGTTACTTATTATGTTCCTACTGTGTGCCACTTGACTTTATATCACCTCATGTAACACCAACCCTTTGAGATAGGGGTTTTTATTTCCATTTTATAGGTGAGAAAACTGAGGCTCAGAGGTGCTGAACAGCTTGCCCAAATGGCAGAGCCAGGTCTGTCTATCTCTCAAGCTTGGGCTCTTTCCACCTCCACAGTTCAGAATGTGGGCGAGGGTCAAATTAGTGGGTAACAAGAGTCTGTGCAGAAGTGGTCAGGGAAGGGGGGTCTTCCGGGGCTGGAGTGGTGGGAGAATTTCTCAAAGGAGAAAGGGGCTTGGCCTGGGCGTGGACCCTGGAGAGAGAGAAGAACCCCGGTAAGCCATGCTGCGCTGGGGTGACCATGCTGGTCCCAGAGGGCGAGGGTAGGTTTTGGAGAGAGATAGACAGGCCCCTGAGGGGCCTACGGAGGATTGCCTCCTGTCAGGACATCTGGGTTCAGTCTCACCTCCCCTCCTCCTTGACGTGGTGACTCTATGTACATTGCTCCATCTCTGAGTCACCTCCACTCACCCATACTGATCCTTTGTGCAATTAGCAAAAGGCACCCCTTCCCCAGGACTCTTGGCTCAGCATCTGTTGAAAAATTGTCATGACAAATATGCACACTGATGGTAACCACAATGTGAATGGTACTTTTTATCCTTGGGGTCCACAGCTTGCTCAGCTGTGCATGGTGGCCTTTCTATGAGGCTTGGTATTTTCGTTTGCTCTTGAATGGGGATAAATACCCATAAACAAATACCCCCAGGCATTGTGTAGACTGTGAGGGGTGACAGAGGGCCAGTGGACCCACCATCTCTCTCCTGACTCCTGAGCCCACATCTCCTGGGAGCAGGGCCAGGCTGGCTTGTTAATGGTGGAGCAGGCTCAGGCTGCTCTTCTGTAATGCCCTGACAAGGACCATTAGTGCCATTTGGAGCATCTTTGTCAGTGGAGCTGCTCTCTAGGCCACTTCCTCCCACCACTTCCCTGCCTTCCCCTCCACCCTGCCATTCAGTTTTTTCCTCTGATTGTTCTTAGAGTGACCTGCTGTCTCCTTCCCCACTATGTTGGGGTCTCTTCAATTCCATCTACAGGTTCCCTGTGGTTATGGGGCCTCTGGCTTCTAGCTCCCAGGACTGTCATCTCTAGGTGACCACAAACTCCAACTTGTGTTCAGTTCTGATAATGGGGTTCCTAGTTCCTTGTAGCTTAGGCCCTGCCCCCATTCATGCCATGCCCTGGGTGCCTCGCCCACCTGTCGTTTCTAATCTAGATGCTTCCCAGGGGTAGGGCAGAGTGGCCGCTCATTCCTGCCCTGTCCTCCCTGCCCTACTCTCAGGATCTAGACAAGTACAAACAGTGGTCCCTAGTGTACGAGACCTCTGTCTGCCATGGGCCCTCCCGACCCCTGCTGTCTTCCTGGCCACATATCAGCATTGCACCTGGTCCTACACCACACCTTGCCACAGGACATCTCCCAACACCTGTGGCACTGTCCTCCATCCCTGCAGCCAGCCCCCTGGTCCTGCTACCTATCAACTTTCAAGCTGCTTGCCTGGGATAGGACCTGTCATAGGCCAAGGCTTCCCCCTCACCTGGGCCCCTCTCAGAACTTTGTCTACTGGCCAAAGTTCAGCAGCCTTATGCCTGCTGAGGTTGAGTAATCTCTGGACAGATGGCCACTTACCATTGCCAGCTCAGCGTCCACAGAAGACTAAGGGCTCCTCTGTGGGGGTGGGGTGGTAAGCTTTTAGTGAAATCTCTCCTCGGTGGGCGTACTCATTCAGGGGTAGTAGAAAGGGTGTTTCCTCACCTACTGTTTCATTATAAAATCTTTCCTAAGTTCCCACCCTACCCCGGGAACATGGAGACCACCCAGATCTTCAAGGCTGTACTGTACTTGAAGATCTGTAGTAGGGAGACTACACATAGAGACAGTTACAGAACTTCGGGGGTATGCCCTAACAGACATGGGTAATGGCAGTTCTGAGGAGATAGGAGTCTCCCCGTAGGGATAGGGAAGCCTTCAAAGAGGAGAAAGGTTTGTCCAAGGGCCAGGTTGCTTTCTAGATGGGAGGGTATGGCTCATGAGAAGGCGCAGGGCTTGAAAGAGCCTGTTTGCGAGACTGGGTGATTTCATGCATGACATGTAATTGCATGTGTGGGGCAAAAGTGGGGGCTGGGGACACAGAGCTTGGGCCTGGGCTGAGGGGCTCAGGCCAGTGCAGCTCTCAAGCTAGTGCATGATGTGACCAGAGGTTGCTCGGGCTTGGGAGACCCAGCTGTTTAGGCTGGCCTGGGACCCAGCAGCTGCACTCTGCAGGAAATGTGGCAAAGGAATTTTTATTTGTGAGCAAAAAAGAATTGGAGGCAGCAAGAGGGACTCTTAGAAGGACTAGACCTGGGTGGGGGGATGCTAGATCAGCCAGGGTGGGGGCGCTGGCTCAGACATGGCAGTGTGGGCCAGCCCCTCCGGAGCCAGAGTCCCATGGCCTAGCTACAGGAAGAAGGGCTGAACTGTAGCCCTTCTCTGTTTCTTAAGACAGTATGAGCCATTTTCTGGCTGGTGGCTGCCAAGGTTCCATTGCTCCAGAATGGCTTGCCCTGCTCTTAGCCAGAGTTTCTCCATTCCTGAGCAAGGCTGGGTCTCGCTGGGCGCAGAGCTGGGGCTCATGCCATTCTGTGTCTGAGTGGGGCAAACACCAGTGGCCTACTGAGAAGCCATCCCTTCCACGTGCTGGAAACACGGTTTTAGAGTGTCGTCACCTTCACATCTCTGTTTTTGTACAAAGTGGGGCTAGGCAAGGCAGTCTGGTTCCTCACGTAACAGTGAGTGGAGGAGGCTGCTTTAATTACACCCAAGCTCGAGCCCTCCTTCCCAAGGCTAGGTCCAAAGCAGTGCTCAGTGTGTACAGTCATGGTTCATCAGAGCTTGCAGGCCTTTCCTGCATGCTGGGGAGAGGCGGAACATACTTACAGCTGCGTTGGTAGAATGCTGACTGCCTGACGTGGTTCTCAGCACTTGACCTGTACTACTTCATCTAATTCTCACATCAGCCCCATGGATCAATACTACTATTGTCCTCATTTCAAAGAGGGGGAACTGAGGCACAGGGTGGTTAACGTTAGCTTGTGATGCCCAAGGTAATACAGCTAGCAAGTGGTGGAGAGGGAGTCTGGCTCCAGGCACCAGCATGACCACCCCAGTGTGGTGTGTCTTGGTGGTATAGGATGGAGGTATCCTGGACAGTGAGTGAATTCTCCCTCCTCTTCTTACAGCCATAAAAACTAAGGCAGTGGTGCCAGGCTCAGTCCTTGTCCTTGCAGAACCCAAGGAGATGCAGGGTCATCATTTGGGAGATACAGTTACATGAGCCATATTGTACACACTGTGTACAGAGCATGACTTTAGGGACAGGGACACTGATGCTGTGGGAGCACTGAGGAGAGAGCATGGGTGGCAGGAGCATAGTCCAGATAGGCTTCACAGAGGAGGTGACATTTGTGCTGACTTAAAAAGTGAATGGGAATGTTAGGTGACAAAACCCAGGGGCAGTGGCCCTTCCAGAGTGAGGCGACTGGTAAGGGATATAAAGCTGGAGAGGTGGGTGGGACACCCCTAGAGGGGACCCCTGCTTGGCTAAGCACTGATGAGCATCAAGAGGGTAAATAGGATAGCTCAGGGCTGGCTATCCTATGTGGGTGGAGCTGGCTGCAGGGAGCATGGCAAGGGGCTTCCTGGGCAGTGCCCACATGAGGTGCCTGGCTGCTCTAAGCCCTCCGGCCCCTTTAGGAGGGTGCCTGTGGTCCTCTCCTGCACTGACTTCCCTCAAGGACTGTTGATTTGTTCTGATGATCTCAGCAGTTTTCCCAGAGAGCAGGATGTCCAAGCTTGTTGTGCTTCTGAGATAAGGGGACGGATGAAAGCAAGGATAAACCCAAGGGCCCAGAGGAAGCGCCTGCAGACCTCTGGGCCGGCCCTTCGGGAAGCAGCAGTGGAGGGTCAGAAGCCCCCTCACCCTGCCCCCTGCAGGAGACAGGGGTGGCCTGGCCCAGCCTTGAGAGGCCAGTGTCCTTCTTCAAATGTGGGGGTTAGGGGTGGGGGCTCTTAAATCCTCCACTAACTTGCTGTATGACTTGGGCAAATTGCTTTACCTCTCTGGGCTTGTTTTTTGTTTTGTTTTGTTTGTTTGTTTGTTTGTTTGTTTGTTTTTATCAGTAGCACTGGGCAGGGGTAGGGAAGAACAATACCTCCTTTGTAGGCCTGTGTGAGGAGAGAAGGAGGTGAGGGATGTGACCTCACAGACTACAGATCAATATGCCAGTAGGAAGACTCAGGGCAGATGTGGCCTTTGCTCCTGGAGCCATCACCAAAATGGGGAGACGGGCGCACACTGGAAATACCTCAGGCTGCAGAAAAAAGGGCCCAGCCCCTGGAGTCAGGAGGACCCTTGACCCTGCTCCTAGCTCACCACTATTTTATGACTCAGGCTCTGTGATGTTGGACAGGTCACTTCCCCTCTCTGAGCCTCAGGTCCCTACAAGAAGACAGCCATAATCCCTGGCTACAAAGGGGCAGAAGGGGGCACATTTGGTGGGAAGCAGCCTTGGGGGCCAGCCCCAGACCTCACTTGACCCCTTTCCTGCTCTGCTCTTCCAGTGGGAACGCCTCTGGTTCCTGCTCCTCACCATCACCTTCGGCCTCACGCTCACCTGGCTCTACTTCTGGTGGGAAGTCCACAATGACTACGATGAATTCAACTGGTGAGTGGGTGAGGGGTCGGCATGGGGACAGGCCCTGGGTCCCGGGCCCTGGGTCCAGGGATCTAGCAACTGGACCTGGGGGCTTTGGTTTGAGCCTCTCAAGCTGGCCCTCAGAGCTCTGCTACCTGCTCTCTGTGGCCTTGAGGGCAGGGTCCTCTGGAAAGAACAAAGCCTAGCAGGAGCTGAGACCTGCTAGGAAGAGCAGGAAACTCCTTCCTGGGGCTGCTATCTTGGAAAATTGGAATGGAAGGCTGAGACAGAACTCCAAGGCCCAGAGAGACCAAGGCCTTGGCAGAGAAGGTAGCCCCAGACCTGAGCACTACCTTGTGCAAGGCTAACAGATGCTGTGGTTCTGGGACAATTCAGGTTCTGGGTGAACACCAGCCCCAGATCCAAGGGCAAGGCTGTCTGGGCATAGTACCTTCATCCAGGAGGGTACCCATTTCTATCCCATCCCTACCCCCTCCGCCTGCCTTTGTCAAACAGTGGAAAGCCACAGGAGGAGGGGAACGACCCTGAGTTCTAGTGGGAACGCCTCCATAGACAAGTATAGAAACTAAGGCCCAAGGTCACACAACTAGTCAGGGTCAGAGTTGGGGATCGGAAGCCAGATCTCCTTACTCCCCCATTCAGTGCTGTGTTTTACTCTTGGTCAGAAGTTCAGCTCAGTATGACTCTGAGCAAATCCCTGGTCCTCTCTGAGCCTCAGAGTCCTTTTTTTGTAAAATGGCATAACTCCAACTTCATCAGGTCTTTTTCTGAGGACGAAATGAGATGATAGACTTGACAGGCCTCAAAGCTCTACCCAGGGCTGCTTCCTGGGAGGCTGATCTCTAGCTAGAAGGCAGCTGTGATGTTAGAACTAGGGATTTCTAGGACTCCAGGCTTCTGATGGGCCATGGTTCTGGGGTTCTTGATGATCCTAAGATTCTGCTCATGGAGTTGGGCATCTACTCCGCTCAGCCTGGCCCTAGGCTGTGCCTCTGTTATTAATGAGCACATTAAAGGACATATGTCTGTCCCACTGCAGCCTGGCAAGATGAGCCTGAGCCCCAGCTGAGTTCCAGAGGTGGCCTCTGGCCTTTATTAAATACCATAAATCAATTATTCATCCTTGTAGGTATCCACAGCACAGACACTGTTGTGGGTATATAGGAACATTCCTTGCTGACTCTTGACTACAGACCTCGGACAGTTCTGCCAGGACTGGAGGTCTGCTGCCTGGGAGATCATTGGGTCTATCCCCCTCATGTACAGATGGGGAAACTAAGGTTCAGAGAGGACCAGGACTCACATGTGGCTGCACAACCAGTTAGTACCAAAAAAACATATTGAGGACAGCATGAGGAGACAGAGGCTCGGAGAGGTTAAGGGGCCTTTCAAAAGTCACACAGTGACATGCAAACAGTTCTAGGTCAGGGCCTTGCGCATGACTGCATCATGACTACATCATGCTGTCCATGGAGCTAGCCCACTCTTCCCAGAGAGTGAGCTCCTTGTTCCTGGGTGGCTCAGAGGATGGGTGCCTGCTCTGTTGGGAAGAGTGCAGAGGGAAGGCCTGCCTGGGACTTAGGGATCGCCTGAACACCTACAGCTTCCTCAGCCTGTTACCACAGTTTCTTACAGTCAGTGCTGGGATTCAGGAGAGGCTGGCCCAGGCTTCATGCTCTCGAGTCTCTGGGGATGGTTCATGCAGTGAGAGGATGCAAGTGACCCAGGTGGACAAGGCAGGATGGCGAGAGCCAGGGAGGAGCTGTCTGGGCTGTCGCTGTACGGGGCCCCCTGCCAAAAGTGAGGCAGGACACCTTTCAGGAGTTGTTACCAAGAGCAGGTCCCACCCTCACTAGGCTTCAGTTTCCCCAACTGTACAGTAAGAAGAGAACAGTCAGTGATCTCCCAGGCAGCAGATTTTCCCCTGGAACCTGAGGGTGAGGGCCAGCGAAGGGCACAGGGGAAGGCAGATGCTCCACAGTGCCCTGCTGGTATCTCCTCCCAGCCCCCTGCCAAGACTCAAAATGGCAGCAGGCCTGAAACTGCCTGGCACCAGCTCAGATATTCTGATGACCCTGAGCAAGTTGCTACCTTCTCTGAGCCTCAGTTTCCCCAGTTGTACAGGGAGGATGTGGGTGGTTTGACCTTTCTGGAGAGCAACCAAGCAGTATCTATCAGGAGTCTTAAAAATTTCATTCCCTTTGACCTATATTTGTAGGAGTCTATACTAAGGAAATAATTACTAATATAGAAAAAAATGTGCAAAATTTTTGTTTTTGTGTGTTAATTTATAATAGTGAAAAATTGGAAACAATTAATTGCCATTAGTAGGAGATCGGCTACATATGGTACATTAATCCCAGAGGACCATGTGGCTGTTGAAAAATCACATTTTGTTAGGATTTTTTATCGATATCAGTAAATGCTTGTATGATAATAAAAAGAATTGATTACTTACCATGCGCCCTGCCCCATTCCTCAGGAACCCTATGAAGGGCATTTTATCAATCCTAAAACCCTTTATTTTCATTTTCACATTTTAACATTGAAATTGAGATGAATGTCATTGATGGATGGCATCTTAGAGTCAGTGAAGCCTATCACCTCCACAGGTCTCCCCTACAAGCAAGTAAGAGACAGAGTGGGGATTTGAATGTGCGTGCACCTCCCTCCAAGGCCTAAACTCTGACCACTATGCTGTATGCAGCAGGTCCCAGCTCTGCTGTTTACATAAATATATAAGCATAGAGGTGAAACCCAATGGAAGAAAAGTCAGCCAGGTGTTACTTCTGAACAGTAGAATTATAGGAAATTGTTGCATTCTTTGTGCTCTTGGCATGCCCAGGTGCCCACCATGAGCCTTCTATAGGCCTGACTGATGATGAGGAGCACAATGACATTACTACAGAGCAGGCAGAGCCTGGTCCCTGAGCCAGGCTGGCCCAAGGGAATGTTCTGTTTCTGGTGGAGGTCTGACCCTGGCCTCTTCTCCTGCAGGTACCTCTACAACCGAATGGGCTACTGGAGTGATTGGTTTGTGCCCATCCTCATGACCACGGCCGCTGCCTTCACTTACATCGCAGGCCTCCTGGTACGCGGGGGCTGTATTAGAGGGCAGGTGGCCCTGCTCTCAGGGGAAGGGAGACTTGGCCTGTGGTGGCTGATGGAGGGGTCCAGCCTGGTCTAAACAGGGAAGCTGCCTTTTCCCTGGGCCTCTTAGTCTGCTGCACCTCTAGGGCTTGGTTCCTTTGAGGTGGGAGTTCACCTTGCTTTTGCCCCAGGACTGTTTTCCCCTGACCCAGTTAGAGCCATCCCACTATTAGGACCCACAGGAGACTTCATCTATCAGGAACTTTTTCTTTGGTTCCTGCTCCCAGAACTTACTCTCAGACTCAAGTCAATCCCCATACTGGACTGGGGGCTCCTTAGGCACCAGGCTCAAATCTGCTTTAGCATCCTGGGTCCTGGAACTCCCAAAACATTAATTGGACATTTCAAGTGCAGCAGGGCCCAGTGACCTCTTGAGGGAGACATCCCAGAGGAAGAAGAGCCTAGAGGCATGGAATAATCTGGGACGAAGCCAGGCTTGGGCTGGGCTGAGCACTCCCATAACCTACTGAGAGGGTTTGCTGACTGCCCTGCGCCAGGCCCAGACAGCAATGGGGAGATGGGTGTCTAGAGAATTGGCAGAAAACTTTGAGTCACACATGGTGCCTGACTGTTGCCCTGTGGATCCCCTCTTCAGGTCCTGGCACTATGTCACATTGCCGTGGGGCAGCAGATGAACCTGCACTGGCTGCACAAGGTAAGGGCTGCCTCCATGAGGGTTAAGAGAGGAGAGAGGAGGCTGGAGGCCACAGTAGCAGAGGAAGAGCCTCTGGATTGTGATTGTAATTGTTCTGGTAGCTCACACTGAGTGCTCACTGTGCGCCCGCAGTGTCCTCACAGCTGGGCCTGTACTAACTCATTTAACCCTCACAGTAGCCCTATGATGTAGGTACTGTTATCCCATTTTGCACTTGGGAAAACTGAAATATGAAGAGGTTAAGTAACTTGCCCAAGATCTCCCACTTAATAAGTAGAAGATCCAGGATCCTAACCCTGTAACCTGCATGGGTCACAGCTCCAGCCCTCTGTTGGGGCTCTGCCTCTGGTCTCACACTCTCTTCATTCTTCTGTGAGCTCATTCCAAAACTCTGATCCAGTGATGTGATTCCCAGCTTAAAGCTCTTTCCACCACTCCCATTGCTCCCAGGATGATCCAAACTCCCCCACCCAGCACTCAGATCTTGCATGTCTAGGCCCCTGTTGATGTCTCCCAACTGTTATCATGGTACTGTCACCCCCAGCTTCTGCCACATGAGACTTCTCAGGGCGCGTAGGCATGTCTGCCTCTTCTCTATTTTACCTATTCTCTCTTGCTTCCCTTTCTCTCTGTTTTGGATCCTTCCTTAGTTCCCCCCCACCAGTACAGGCTGCTTGGACTCCTCCAGCTCCTGCAGTCTCCCCTACCACAGTCCTGAGCGTTCGTGTTGTCCATTTCCATCTAGCTCCTGACCCCAACCCTCCCAGGGGTGGCACAGAACTGACAAAGAGAGAGCCTCTCCCTCCCAGGAGCACTTAGGCCTTGGAGGGAGGGCTGAGCCATTTCTTCTTTTCCAGGGCTTGGTGCAGGGTGGGCATGCCATTTAAGAAGGGGCAGAAATGTCCAGAAATAACCATGAGCCCATGAGATGGGTCCAGAGGACTCTGAGGGGAGGGGCTCACATCCAGCTAGAGGGGGGACATGGAGCAGGAACCAAAAGAAAGATACAGTGAGCTCGAGTTGGGCTGTGTGGAGTGGGAGGTGCCTGTGGGCATCCAGGAGGGCCTTTGAGATCAGGAGCTGGGGAGTCAGACCTGGTTTTGGAGGAATGAAGAGCAGCCCACAGCCCAGGTGTCCCACCTTCCTCCTGCTTGTCACTCTATCCGGAGATCTCTTCTGGGCTTCTGAAGTCCACTCTGTGAGGCACTTTCTTCTCCCAGCTGCAAAGCTGACACTTGAAAGAACTGCACCAGCTGGTCCTCCAGGTGGGGCTGGTGCACACTGTGGTCACCTCCTCTGGGTCATGCCTGATTCTCAGCAGGCCAGGTGACACCTGCCTAATCCTGGTGAAGAGGCCTCCGGAGGCACTAAGCCAGCCAAAGTGACAGAGTACTGCAGGGAGCCTTCTCCTGGCTGGGGGGGAGTGGAGGGGTTGGGGTGCGGGGGGGTGAGGGAGTGTGGGGAGCAGATCCCTTTATCTGCTCCTGTGCCAGCTCTGGGTGCCAGCCCTGCCTTGCTCTCCCCTCTGCCTGCTCCCATGAGATATCAGCACAAGGAAGGTCATTCCAGGCATAGCTGACACATAGCTGAACCCACCGCCCCAAAAGGGAGGGAGCTCCTTGGGGTCAGAGTACTTAGGTAGGGACTGGATTATCTACTATTGTTTCCAAGATTCTATCATTTGATTCAAAGAGTCTGAGGAATCTTTATGCTTTTTTAATTTTAAACCAATTTTTGACCATCTGATACATTGACATGGTTCAATATTTAAAAGGTACAAAAAAGTACGCAATCTAAACCTCCCTACTATATTTCCAGAGATATTTTAAGTACATACAAATATACATTTCCTTTTTCCTTTTTCTTTAAACACAGCCTACTATGCCTTCCATTTCTGCATCTTAACAAAACTCTTGGAGTGCTTTCCGCTCAGTACATTGAGAGCTTCCTGTCAGTATCCAGCCCCTGCTCCAGTCCCCTGATCTAATCCCTGGGTCAGCCCTATGTTAATGGGCCTGATGACATCCCAGATGATTTCACTTCAGTGCCAGGACAATGTGGCAGTGACTTGGGTGAGGAATTCTGGGTAAAGAGTATGTACTTTTTTAACTGTGATAGTTCTTGCCAAATCGCCTCCTTGCCAAGTGACACCAGTTCATGCTCCCTCGGCAATCTGTGATTATGCTTAAAAAGTCGTCCTTGCCCATAACCTGTTCAGATTTCTTGACTTGTGCCAATCGATGAGTGAAAATGGTACCTCAGTGTAGTTTTGATTTGCATTTCCCTGATGACGAGTTAGATTCAGCATCTTTCACATACTCGAATCATATGCATTTTTTTCTATAAATTATGTCTTCATATCTTTTGCCCTTTTTGTTACAGGATTTGCTTTTTGCTTATTAATTTGCAGGAGCTCTCTATGGATTTGGTAAATTAGCCCTTTAGCTGATGAACTGCAAATAATTCTTTCTAGTTTGTCACTCATCTTTTTTTTTTTTTTTTTAATGCCTACAGCACCTGGTCTTCCTAGGTGGTCTCCCATCCAAGTACTAACCAGGCCCGACCTTGCTTAGCTTCTGAGATCAGACGAGATCAGGCATGTTCAGGGTGGCATGGTTATAGACTGTCACTCATCATTTGACTTTGCTTGTTGTGTTTTTGCTTAGGAATTTTTTTTTTATTCTTAAGAATGTGGACCTATCATTTCTTTTTATGGCTCCTGGGGTTTGTCTCAAGAATGTGTTCCCCATTCCAGGATTATAAAAAAACTGCTCTATGGTGTCATTTGGTGATTATATGTTTCCACTTTTTTAACATTTAAATTTTTTATCTTTTTGGAAGTTATTTTGGGGTATAGTGTGATCTTACATTGTTCTTCTTAGATGGCTTCCCACTGTTCCTGACTCTATTGAGTAATCCACTCTAATTTGAGATGCCACTTTATCATATACTAATTTTTTTATGTATTTAGAACTGTTTCTGAGCTCTTTATTTACTTTCATTTATCTCTCTGGTCTTATACCAGTATCATACTGCTTTAAATGCTACAGTTTTATACTATGTTTTAATTAAGATCTTTATTTTGAGAGTCTCTGGTTCCCCTAAGTCCTGAGGGGAGCGCTAGAGGACAGAAGTACCCAGGGTTTGTCAGGCACTGTGCTTCTTGTAACAGCCATGGCCATCATGAGCATGAACTCAGATCATATTGGGCACTGATTCTATGTATCAGGCGCTTTCACACAGTATTTTATTTACTCTTTATAATAATTCTGTTCATCCAATATTATGCCCACTTTTAAGAATTATACCACTAACATTTAGCAAGCATTTACTATTTTGATGCCAACCACTGTGCTGAGCACTTCATTTGCATTTTCTTATTTTCCCCAATCCCTGCTCAGATAGGCACTCATTCTCCCCATTTCACATCTCAGGAAACATGCTTTGAAAGGTTAACCTCCCCCGTTAAGCAGCAGAGCTGGGATGTGACTGACAGATATGATTCAAGTGTGGCCCTAAACCCTGGCCAATCATTTGCCATTTGGGCCACAGAATTCAGATTCCAGCCACCCCCAAGAAGTCAACCCGTGGCACTTCTGCAAGGCTGGGTTCCAATTCCTCTCAGGTCCTAGCAAGGTCCTCCAAGGCTCACTGAACAAACAGATATACCTCCTGTGTCCCTGTCCCTCCCACTGTCATCATAAACCACAGTCCACCAGTATGGAAAACCAAAGACTGCTTTCTCAGAGGACATTTGAGGTGGGAGGATCTCACAGACATTGAACCTTATAGCAATGTTGCTGAGCATAATGATGCCAGAACAACTGTAAAATGTAGAATTTTAAAAATTTAATTGCATTAGGTTTATGGGGAATTAGTTTTATTGAAAGTATTTCCACTAGCAATTAAATATTGCAATAAGATGCTCTCAAAAACAACCCTTCGGAGATGCTTGCTGTGTCCAGGGCTTGCCTGGCGGGGGCGGCAGGGGGCAGGGAGCCTGCATACTGAAGGGATTTTCAGGGTTGGTTAGGAGCCTGTTTGCCCTCCCACCACTGCAGTATGACATCCTAGAAAGAGCAGGACCTCTGAGACCAGCAGAATGGAGGTTTGGGCCCAGATCTGCCCCCTCAAAGCTACATGACCAAGCAAACCCTTGTGCTCTCTGAGCCCCGTTTCCCTATGTGTAAAATGAGGTGATAATACCTCACCTGGGATATTAGGAGAATAACCAAGAAGAAAACGGCAAGTGCCTTCCACAGTCCCAAGCACATGCAGACTCGCTGTGGACCTGCATTTCTCTCCTTCCTGTGTCCCCCAGGCCAGCATATCACAGTCCGTAAAGGCCTCTTATCCATCGCAACCTTATTACTGTTTCTTATTGAAACATTCGTTTCCTGGCTGATGGGCTGCCACAACCATCCTGCAAAGGAAAACTTCATCCCAGGCAAGAATGAATCTTCCCTGCCTGGCAGGGAACCAAGATAGATAGGCCCTTGTCTCCGCCCTCGTCATCAAGAAACTCATTTAGAGCTTGTTTAGTCATTGGAGGGTTCTCAGAATGCTACAGAGAGAGGGCTAAGAAAGGCCCTGCAAGAAGAGAAAAAGGGACAAGGGCCCTGCTGGCAGATAGAACAGCTTGAGGCAGCCTGTAGGAAGTCAGTCGGGGGCGGGGTGTGGTGGCCTTGGCTGGCCCACTATGGAGAGAGGGGTAGGGGCTGGGGCCGAGGTGCAACCTGGGTGTTAGGGGGACCTGGTACCGTGGGGAAGGTGGGCAGAGAGAGAACCAGGGCTTAAGGTGGGGTGCTGGGGCTGAGTAGCCAGAAACCAGGCTTCATTTACTTTGGGGGAGCGCCTTGTATTGACAGATCCTGTCTGTCCCCAAATATCTCTGTCCTGTGAAGGTTCCATCTAGTCTTCCATCAGAGCTGTGCTTGTTTCTCCGAGAGGATGGGGCAGCCCCCACGGCACAACTGAAGCTGGAAGCTTGGAGGCTGGGGCTGAGGGCAAGACTTGGCAATGGGACAGATGGGGCAGAACCCTCCCTTATCTTGGCTTGCTTTAGCCTGAAGGGCCACTGTGAGCTTGGCTGGCTGGGTGTAAGGCTGGGCTGGGTATCATGCTCCTACAGGAGACCTGGCTACTCAGCCTGGGGCCTGGCTCCTCGGCCTCCAGCCCCTGCAGTCTAGACAAGTCACCCTTGACTCCAAAGGTTGCTTGGCAGGGCTAGGCTTGGCAGGGCTGGGTGAAGCCTTGGATATGACCTGCTGGGCCCAGGAGAGGCTTGCACCCCCTCATTTGCTGGGTGTCTTTCCTCCTCACACCCTCAGTGGGGCTGAGCCCTGGGCTGTGCCTCCACCTTACACCAGCTTCCTTTCATGTTGTCTTCTCTCCATCTTCCCTTCTATTTCTCTTGCTGTCCCTTGGTCCTTCACTGGGTCTGCCTGCCTCCTCCTGCCTCTGTCTTTCATTGTCATCTGTCTGGCTGTCTTTGACTTCTTTAGGTCCATGCCTCTCTTTCCTGCTTCCCCCTTCCCTGCTTTGTCAGCCTCTCTTGCACCTTCCATTTCTTCCTATCAGTCTCTTCCCCCTCAGACGCACTGGACACCCTTGGGCTGTCTAGCTAAACCTGCTCTGACGCCCTGTTTGGTGGCTTTTCCCCTTCCAGATAGGGCTGGTGGTCATCCTGGCATCCACGGTGGTGGCCATGTCAGCCGTGGCCCAACTGTGGGAGGACGAGTGGGAGGTGCTGCTGATCTCCCTGCAGGTGAGTTGGGGAGGGGGTCCTGCTTCCCCCAGACCCTCAGAATAAGACAGTGCCTTTTCATCCCTTCCTTTTCTTCACACCCAGGCCCAGAGGGGGGCAGGGAAGAGTCCAGGCCACATAGCAAGTCAGGCAGGGAGGGTGCTACAGCCCAGAGTCCCTAGACTCCCAGTTTCCTCCAAGACAGTTTGCCTGCCCCATGGATAGAGATGGGCCATCAGGATGGTGGTGACCAAGAGGGTCTGGCATGGCTGGGAGTCAATGGTCCCTCTTGCCCCTTCCCACACACAAGGGCACAGCGCCGTTCCTGCACATGGGGGCCCTGGCCGCCATCACTGTGCTCTCCTGGATCGTGGCAGGACAGTTCGCCCGCACAGAGCGGTCCTGTAAGTACGACTGGGCAGGACCTGCCCCGCCACAAACCCTCGAAGTGCCAGGCCAGCTTGTCCTGCCCTCACCTAGACGTTACCTGGGTGGCCTGGGGATGAGGTGGGGCCCTCACTCTCAGGGTGGGAGGTTTCTATTCAGAGGGTTCCATAGAGGGCTGCAGCCTCATTCAGCCTTGCTTGTTTCCTCTTCTGCATCTCTGTCTGTTTCTGTGTGTGAGTTAGAGTTCAGGGTCATCTTTCCAGAAAGGATGGGGGCTGCCTCTGGTGCAGGGTCCCCTCAGAGCATCTGGGTCCTGACAGGTGGAGGAAAGAGGGGTCCCCCCACAAGCTCCCCAGGGCTCATGTTTGGGCCTGGTGGGAGCCGAATGCTCACCAGGCAGTGCTCACGGCCTGTGTCTACAGCCTCCCAGGTGGCCATCCTCTGCACCTTTTTTGCCGTGGTGTTTGCCCTCTACCTGGCCCCTCTTACCATCTCCTCTCCCTGCCTCATGGAGAAAAAGGACCTGGGCCCCAAGCCCTCCCTCATCGGCCACCGCGGGGCCCCCATGGTGAGTGTCATCTAGGGGCCCTAACAGATGGGGGGAGGGGGAGAGGAAGGGAATGGGGTGGGGACAGAGAAGACATTCTAGGGGGAAATCACAAAGACCTATCTCCTTATAGGGAGGAACTTGTAGGGAAATTGAATACATGTAATATAATAGCAATTTTTAGTCTTTTCGGGGGGTATGTGGGATGAATTGATGAAAAGCCTGGATGGGCTTAGATGGGAGCAGATACTGAAAAGACCTGAAGGCATCTTGCTAATAAAATGATGTAACTTTTATCAAGAGGGCCATGAAAAGACACAGGAGGGTTTTAGGCCAGAGCCAGACACTGCCAGCGTGTGGGTTAGGAAGGCCCATGAGAGAGGAAGCTGCTGGGTATAGGGTGGAAGCAGGGCCCATGGGCTGTGACCAGGCAGCAGGAGAACCCACCAGGCTGTGGGGTCAGGAAAGGGATGGGGTGCAGCTCAGAGCCCACTGCTGAAGGGAGGGCAGTTGAACTGAGTTGAAATGGAGAGAGGAGAAGTCAAAGTCAGTGACCTGCTCCTCCACTGATGCCCTGTGACCCCGCAGTAGACCTTCCCCTGAGAGGGCACACTCCAGAGCCAGGCTTCCTCGGCCCTTCGACAGCTATGGGAGCGTGGACCAGTTCCATCTTCTCTGTGCCAGCTTCCTCATCTTGTACCCTGGGCTAATGAGAGTGCCTGAGCCGGAAGGCCCTGTGAAGTGCTTAGTGAAGTGCCCAGCTATGAGCCTGGTAGACGGTCCTGTTATCTTGGGCAGGCTCTCCCCCTTCTCTGGCCCCAAGTTTCCTTACCTTGAACCTTGGTTCTCATAAGAGGCAGTATCACTCTCCACCCCCAGGGGGCACTTGGGGATCCTGTGAGCGATTTTTCTTGGCAGTCACAATGATTGGGAGTTCCCAGGTGTCGCTGAATTTTAGAGTGATCAAGGTGGCTTCACAAAGTAACCTTTAAAAAGAGGTGTTAAGTTTGACAGGGCTACAAATCATCCTAAGGTCCTGCCCCATTGCATGTGGTGGGCATTATTATGCCTCGTTTCTAGGTAAGACTCAGAGACCTGTATCTCTGAGCTGGATGCTGGTGCCTTCCAATCACACTGACCACATTGTGTGCCAATACCAGCACCTCCTGGAGGCAACCAGCTGGAAAGGCCATGGCTTTGGAATTGGAGGGATTTGGGTAAGGAGTCCAGGTTTGCCATATGCTGCCTGTGCGTCTCAGAGGATCACTTGTCCCCTCTGAGCCTCACACCCCTGTCTATATGAGAATAATGGGAAGCACAGCCTTCTTCCCAAGCAGCAGGGCCAGAGAGTACAGCTCCTCTTCTCCCCATGACTCAGATACCCACCCACCTGCTCTGGAGGCCAGGGAACAGGAGGGTGTACTAAGGCAGAGGAGGAGGGGTAAGGGGAAGGAGTGAGGTGACCCAGTATGGATTGTTTTTGATAGAAAAATTTCTAACAATCACTGAAACAGAAAGAGTAGTATAATGAAGAATTGCATAATGAATCCAATACTACCTTAAACATCTACCAGTGTTTTGCCATTCCTGTTTCTTTTTTCTGCTGTAATATTTTAAAGTGAATTTCAGACATCAGGTCACTTTACCCATACATACTTCAGGATGTTTTTCTAACACATAAGGACTTTTTCTTAAAACATAACCACAAACGCAATGCTTTTATTACACCCGACCAAATTAATAAAAATTCCTTAATATTATCTAATATTGAATCTGTGTTCACTTTCCCATTTTCATTTCAAAAGTATCTTTTTACAGTTGGGTTGTTAAAAATTAGGATCCAAATGGGGTCCACATAGTGTACACGGTTAACATGTCTTCTAAGTATCTCTTAGACTATAACAACCCCCCTCCCCTTTTTTCCATATGTAGTTTATTTGCCGAAGAAACAGTCATTTTTGCTATAGAATTTCATACATTGTGCATCTAGCTGATTGCGTTCTTGTTTCTTGAGAGTTGGCAAAGGTATCTGGCACAACTTCTCCATGTGTTACTGTGACTGCACGTGTATCTATGTCTATACCTGTGAACGCCCTGCCCTCCTGTGGGAGGTTCTGACTTGGTCCACACATCTATGTGTGTGGTAAACCCAAGTGCTCATCCCTGTCTTGGAGACGGGTGTCCATGTGCCCTTGGATATATCGCGGTCTGTGTGTGTGCACTCATACTTTAATATTTGGTTGGACTAACTCCAAAGCTTGGACTTTTTAACCACAGTGGCCTGCCCACCTGAGTTTGTGACAACCTTCTACACATACATACATACTCCTGACAGCAGAACCATGCATGGGCTTAGGCTTGAGTCAGTGGGAGCCCTGAGATGAGGATTAATAAGTCACCCTAGAATCCTGTGTGCTTCTTGGGACCCTTCTAGAGTTCTACCCTAAGGCTGGCCAAGGAGGGACCAAATTTCCATGGCTTTCTCTAGGCGGCTACACCTAACACAGGGATACCTGAGTGGAAAAAAGCTTCTAGAAAAAGTTTGCCCCTTCCAAACTCATTTTGTCTACCCAGTCTACCTTCTGCAACCCCAGCCAAGGCAGGAGAGTGCAATGTCACCTCTTGGATGGTCACTCGTGGGAGGGCTGGCCACAGAACATTTACAGACCAAGTGGGTGGGAACTCCCCTGAGTCCACACCTCTCTCAAGATGCCTCTTTGTCCCACTCCACCTCTGGATGGGGCCTCACATAGCCCACTTGACTGGGAGACAGCACACTCACTAAGGCTGCTTTGCACCACGGAGAGAAGAAAGGAAACCGTGTTATGGAAACTGCTGACATCTGTTATCTCACCTATGAGGTTGATAACATTGACCCATTTTATAGCTAAAGGAACTGACATTCCAAAACGTGACTGTGAACTGCTCCTTGTCAGCTCCAAAGCCCCAGCCATGCCAGGTTGCCTCCCAGAGGAGGGGAGTGTGTTGCATGTTGGGGAACAGCAAGGCCAGAGGGAGAGAGGATGCAAACAAGCGTATCCTAATGGGAATGAGATCAGCTATGGGGACCCTTTCCACCCCGTCCCTCACTGTTTAGAGTCCTTCCTCCCTCCATCTCCTAGCCCAATCCTTGGTATGGTGCTGACCCCCAGTGGCAGCAAAGGGCACGACAGGATCCTCAGACCAGACAGAACTAGGGAGACCTAAATCTGCAACTCTCTCAACTGGAAGGACACTCAGTGAACAGTGACTCTACACTCCCAAGGGGAGAATGGGGGAAACTGAGGTCCATAGGAGAAAGAGATGCACCCAAGGTCACAAAGTTGGTCAATAGCAGAGTCAGGGCTAGAACCAGGATCTTCTGATGTATATGCTTTAGGGTTAGCAGTTGTCATTTATTAAGCACTTATCGTATATCAGGCAACATGCTAGGGGCTTTTAATCCATGTAATGGTCTCAGAGATGGTCTTCTTATTTCTGTGTAGATGAGGAAACTGGTCACCCCTTTGAAACTGCCATCCTGTCTACCCTCTCCTCTCCCCCCTCGATCTCCACCTGGACTCAGGGTATAATAAGGGGAAAACGGCATTCAGCCCCAGCCCAAGACTAACATAAGGCAGAGGACTATAAAAAAGTCCTTCCACCCCACATTTATATACATAAACACTAACCACACCTGCCTCCCTTCCCCCCCCCCAAAAAAAAAGCTGTGAGGCAAGCATGATTTAACAGATGAGGAAACTGAGCTTCAGAGAGGCTGCGTGAGTGCCCAGGTCACATATCTACTGCTTGGAGGAGTTGGAATTATGACCAGGCCCAAGACAGAAGATTTTCCATTGGCTGGGGAGGTGTACATCAGCTAGACCTCGGCTCTCCCCTCACCACACCATTCTTCCCCCAGCTGGCCCCAGAGCACACACTGATGTCCTTCCGGAAGGCCCTAGAGCAGAAGCTCTACGGGTTACAAGCTGATGTCACCATCAGGTAGGTGTTGGGGTTGGGAGGGTGGCACCACCTCCCATCCTCACTGCATCAACATCTGATTTCTGCCAGAGAAACCTCAGGTCCTAGAGCCTCAGAGATGGAAGGGCAGAGGCTTGGATTATCCACTACAAGGCAGGCACCTGGTTCATGAAAATAAATCTTGAGCCAAACTCCAGGATATAAAAGAGAAGAGAACAGCTGCTCTTGGTTCAAGCAGGGATGGGGCATTGAGACCTGGAGTCCTGCCATAGATCCACTTGAAGAAAAGACTAGATCTATGTGGCTCAGAAAAATGGAGCTCAAACTCTCATAAATGAAATAAGCATATTGCAAAGCAGTACATTCACTGTTATGTCAATCATATTTTAAAAGATCACATTAAAATGATTTATACATTTTCTACATGTAGATATATGAGTATACTAGTATAAAGGGCAGGAAGAATCCACACCAATCTCATAACAGCTTATCTCTGAGAGGGGGAGAGAGGCAGGACTGCCATGTACAGTTGTACAGCTTGTGTACTGAGCAATGGCACCACACTGCCTTCTTAAAATTATGTATTTATGTGTTCTATATCACAAAATTATGTATCTATTAAAACTTTCTTGTAAATGGTGGTAAAATGCCTTGAGGAAGGGGGCACAAATCCCTTTTACTGTTTCACAACATATAAGCTATTGGCAGCTGCAGTGGGGTAGACCAGATGGTGGTGGAGTAAAATTTGTCAAAGGGGCCTGCATTTGGACCTTTCTCATTATGGTATCACATGGAATGGGTTCTAAGCCAGGTTCCACCACTTACTTACGGACCTTGAGCTAGGTACTTCCCTCTCCCCAGCTTCATTTTCCCCATTATTAAATGAGGCAACACCTACCTTCCAAGGTTGCTAATAGCCCCAGCCCTCCGTCCCTCGAGACCCCACCCCCATCTGACCTTCACAGAGAGCCTGGGGGAGTCACCCAGCAGCCCGCTGCCCTCTTAGCACAGAGATCTTGAGGCCCAGAGGGGCGGAGCCTGCTTGGGTCAGCAGCGGGTTGGTGTAAGTAGGTGGGGAACAGTGGGGACGGGGCGATTATTGTGGGCAGGTGACAGTCCTGGGTGGGCAGGGTCTCAGCGGCCCCACCCTCCCGCAGCTTGGACGGCGTGCCCTTCCTCATGCATGACGCCACCTTGCGGCGCACCACCAACGTGGAGGAGGAGTTCCCGGAGCTCGCCCGCAGGCCTGCCTCCATGCTCAACTGGACTGTCCTACAGAGGCTCAACGCTGGCCAGTGGTTCCTGAAGGTCTGGCTGCACCTGTCCCAGTCGTAGGCACAGAAAGCACAGGCAGGAACCCCATGGAGTGAGAGGGCGGGGGCAACCATCAGCTCAGTGACCCCTCCTCCCCAAGCTTTCCTCACAGCCAGGCCGATTAGTGGCCTCCTAGGGATCCTGCCACTGTAGTCCTAGTATCATGGTTGTCATTACTTGTGCTGGTTCTGTCTCCCACCTCAAAGTTTCTGGTGATAATAGTTAATAGTTAAAATTGTCGACTCTGTAAATCTCTAAAGGGCGGTTGGTTCTCTGGTTTGAAGTGCTACTAAAGGTGAAATGTGCTGGCGTCTGGGAGACATTCCAAGTAAATCATTCTTTTGGTAAGGAAGGTATGGGGTAAGGAGGTTAGGGTTGGGCTCTACTAGAGCCCCCACAGGCCCACAGCTATCAATCCGCCTGACATACATGCACTAGTAGATACTGGCAGCTCAGAGGTCTCCATGCTCAGTAACCAGGAAGGCACACAGCCTTCAGAGGGCTGGTGAGGCAGCCATGTGTGTGTCCTTGTCTCTGCCAGACGGACCCCTTCTGGACAGCCAGCTCCCTGTCACCCTCCGACCACAGGGAGGTCCAGAACCAGTCCATCTGCAGCCTAGCGGAGCTCCTAGAGTTGGCCAAGGGCAATGCCACACTGCTGCTCAACCTGCGTGACCCTCCACGGGAGCACCCCTACCGTGGCAGCTTCCTCAACATCACACTGGAGGCTTTGCTGCGCTCAGGCTTCCCCCAGCACCAGGTGAGTCCTGGCAGCCCAGCCCAACCCAGCCACGCCCCAGGGGAGCCCTGCCCAGCCCCACTTCCCCCTGGACCCAGGCCTGGCCTGGCTCCAGCAATAAACTCACTATGTCCCGTCTCCAGACCTCAGCTTCCACATTTGTAAAATGGAGGTAGCATGCCCCTCTTTTCCCTGACAGGACCATTCTGAGGTCAAGAGTGGAACACGAAAGTCCTTTAAAATGTACAAAGGGTAGGAACAGGTCCAGGTTCTCCAAGACACTACTACTTCCATGAAGCATTGCCCACATCCTTATTGTATGATATTTGGAGATCAAAGGAATCCCATACCAAGTTATGATGCACACTAGATGTTGGTGGCCATGTGCAGAACTGATGTTTGGGTTATCAGTCTTGTGACAAGCATCTAGAAGGGAAGCTCCGTGAGCTGTTGCCAAAGCAATTCAGTCTTCCCCTGGGACCAAGTCTTCCCCTGATGGTGATTCTTATATGTAAGAATCCGTGTGCCAGGTCCTGTCCCTTTTAACCTTTTCAGGTGCCCTAAGAGGGTAGACATTTTAACCCCATTTATAGATGAGAAATCTGAGGCCACCCCCTCTGCCTGCAGGTCTTGTGGCTCCCTAACAGGCAGAGGCCCTTTGTGCGGAAGGTGGCTCCTGGCTTCCAGCAGACATCAGGTTCCAAGGAGGCAGCCACCAGCCTGCGGAGAGGCCACATCCAGCGGCTGAACCTGCGGTACACTCAGGTGTCCCGCCAGGAGCTCAGGTGCCCACCCTACCTACCCTGGCTCACCCAGAGAAGGGCAGGACTGAGTCCCTCCATTCCTGTCATAACACACGCATGCACACACACCCGCACACTGGACAGAGGGCTAGAAGCACAGGGGCTTCTGGTTCAAAGAAGAGAGGTAGAGAGCATTAGACAGACCTGGGTTTGTCCCTGAGCTTGGCCCTCTGGGAGTAGAGAGTCCTTCCTTTGTGGACAGTTGTAAGAGTGGCATTAGGCTGTAAAGGGGACATGCTTTATAGGCTTCCCGCACTGGACCTGGAGGCCCAGATCTGTGGGCCAACCAGTCTGTGTCCCCTGCCCCACAGGGACTACGCGTCCTGGAACCTGAGTGTGAACCTCTACACGGTCAATGCGCCATGGCTCTTCTCCCTATTGTGGTGTGCGGGGGTCCCGTCTGTCACCTCTGACAATGCCCACACCCTGTCCCAGGTGCCTTCCCCTCTCTGGATCATGGTGAGTTGGAGGAGCAGAGAGCTGTCTGTGGCACACAAGATGGGGCAGGCTCCACACTTGGGGCTCTCTGGTGAGGTCTCAGGGTGGGGGGGGTGCATGGGGTTACAGGCTTGAGGCATGAGGCCTCTGGGTCTGCACTAAAGTGCTGGGAGGTGGGAGGAACCCAGGCCCGACCCACAGGGAGAAAACATCACTAACTCCCCTATAGAACTAGTCAACAACTATGTGGGTTTTTGGTTTGGTGTTGTTTATTATATTTCGTTTTAAAGGAAAGGAAGGCATTAGAAAAACAGGGTAACAGGATAAGAATAGGGAACATTAAAATCTGCTCAGATGCTATAGCAAATCAAACCAGTTTTCAATTGGTTGACCGAACACCTGCAGACAGACCTAAATTTCAGTCCCAGCCCTGCCACTGGGGGGCTTGGGGAGCCGTTGACCTCCCTCCTGTGCTTCCACTGCCAGCAATCTGAGGAGGTGCAAGGGTCTCATTACGGCTAAGACGGTGCGAAGGTCGATGAATCAGATTTAGGTTGTAGACAGTTAAGTCCATCCACCTGCTCATTGTTCTTTAAAACTTCCAAAAGCTTAGCTCAGATGAAATAACACTCAATGAAATAACACTGTGGCAGCAATAACAATGAGCATACTTGAATTTGGGGTTAACAGGAATTGGCCAATAGCAAGGGTCCCCCGCCCCACCACTCCTCCACAATTTACCTGAGGTCCAAGAGGTTTGCCCTCCTGCCCCTCTCCACTGTCCCTGAAGGGGAAACCCCAACTCTACAGTGACACTTGTACACTTACACCCACATGGATGCCACACACCCACACACCATGTTGTACCTTCACACTCCTCTGTCTTTCATTATTCACCTTTGAGCCCCCTTTGAGCCCCCTTAAGCACGCAAACCCTCCAGTCTTAACACAAACCACCTCTACCCTAAATACTGCACACATCTCTTTTACACTGTACACACATATACACACACACCAGGCCCACAGTGCCCACTCCTCCAGGTCCTTCCCTGCCCCTCCCTAGTGGTGACTGGGCCCTCCTGCCCATGGACCCTTAGTCTGGAGCCTGGTGTGGACTGGCCATGACTGGAGGCTGGCCTTGGGCCATCTCTCCACAGCCCCCGGATGAGTACTGTCTCATGTGGGTCACCGCCGACCTGATATCCTTCATCCTCATCACCGGCATCTTCGTGCTCCAGAAGTGAGTAGGTTCTGACCACATTCCACAACCTTCCCTGCCCCAAGACAGGCCCCACCCCAGCCAGGTGACCCTCCTCCTGAGCCAGGAGGGCTGACCATATGGCCTGTGCAGGAGAGAAGGAGGACTCTCCATGGCCCCCAGCCCATCCCCCTTAGCCAGAGCTGGGTGGCTTCTGGAATGAGTACCCAGCTGGAGCCCTGAGACATCTGCCATGATTTGCTTTGTGGACTCTGGTGAATTTCAGCTCCCCTCCAGCTTGTCTCCTCAACTGTTACCCAAGGCCATGGGTTCCCACCAGCACTGGGTCGTGCCATACTGGAGACCTCCCTACCCCTCAGGACAACAGTTGGGATGGTGGTTGCAGTGGGGAGGTGGGGGTGGCCCAGGGGATGGTTCAGGGCCAGGCTGGCATTCCCAACCCAGCCATGAGCCAACGGGAAGGGGTTTTATTCTTGACTGACGTTCTTTCTCTGTCCCATTCTGCTCTGACCCGGCGCATGTCCCTCCTCTCTCTCCCCAACCTCCCCCTCTCTGCTGCACTCTGGCATCTCACAGCTATCACTTGATCAGGTAATTCTGGTGTGGTCTTCCTCCTCCTGTTCCTCTTTCTCCCTCCTCCTCGCTACCCCTATCTCCAGTTCCTCTGAAAACCTGCACCAAGCCTCGTGCCTGAGTCAGGCTCCCTCACCATCCCCTCCCAGACACCTCGCTCGCCTGAAGTCTCCTCCCCTCGCCTGCCATCCTCCCTTCTCTTCCCATCCTGCCATGTGTGCCCCTCTGCTCTCTGTTCTTCCTGGTATTTCTGCAGATGGGGAACCAGTGTTTCCTTGCAGGTTGCTGACCTGGCTCTCAGTTACCAAAGCATCTTTCTCCATGGAGGGGGCTCTGCCTGGGCACCTTGTCCCCAAGTCTGTCACTTGCAGAGCATTCAGTACTGCCCAGCACATGCCCTACTAAGTTCTGTCTCTCCTTTCCCATCTGTCACCTTCCCCTTCTCTGAGTTTGCCTCTCTCATAGCTCTATCTTTCTCTGTATCTCAACTCTTTTTCACTTTGTCTCTGACTTTCCCCATACACACAGCCTCCCTCACTTTCCCCTGGGAAGGGCCTCAGAGTGGTTGAGCTTCCTGTCCTAGATGTGCCTGGTTGCAAAGACCCTGGCCTGACACTTTCCTCCCAGGGTCAGCGTTTATTTCCAAGATGAGACCTAGGTCTTAGAGATCCCCTTGGTCAAGTGCCTCGGGCCCTCCTGGGTCAAGAGGCTTCACTGACCAGCTAGTAGAAGAACTTCTGTGCTCCTTGGCCATGGGACTGAGCCCAGTGAAGGGGCTTTTACCCAGTCTTTTCCCCATTCTTAGTTGGCAGACATCCACATGTGCTGGCTGGTGCTGTAATGGGCCTGCAGCAAAGCCTCAGGCCTTCACACACAGAGAGCCCCAGTGTACTGTGCAGGCTGGCCCTTGATGGCCCAGGTCCTGGGACAGACATGCTGGGCCCCCTATACAGCTAGGACAGTATCACTGTCTTCCAGCTAGGGCAGGGCAGGGGGGGAGTGGGGATGTCAAGAGAGGCCTGATGGAGAAGGGGACCCTTGGGCCTCATGCTTCCATTCATTCACTGAACAAGTACTTAGGGCCCCCACCCCCACCATAGCAGGCCTTGAGGTTGGTGTCAGGGACACGGTGATAAAGAAGAGACCTAATCACAGCCCTCAAGGATGTGTAGGGCACTAGCCTAGCCAGAGCGCAGGCTGCCTTCCCCTCTGCTTCCCGCTTTCCCGTCTGTCTGTTCTGTTCTTCCACCCATCTGCCTGTCCGTCTGTCCATTTCTGCTGCACTGACCCCATCTGGAAACAACTGATTTCTCATGGAATCTGGACTCCCTCCATCCACCCCAGCAGGGCTCAGTGCCCTGGGGGTTGGGCCCTTGTTTCCAAGCTGACCCTTGCTTTTCTTGGAGGGAGTCGGGGTGGTGGTCCAGTGAATCCTTCTGTCCAAGTTGCAGGAGAAGTCTTAAGTTCAGAAACCAGGGATTTGGGGCTAGTTCAGAGGAACTAAAACAGGAAAAACAGCGCCCAGTTCTGCCTGGCTCCTGTATGCCTGGGCAGCCCCACTTCTCAGCCCACTTGATTAATTTTACACTCCCACACCCTGGCCTTGCCCTTGCCTTGACCATCAGAGGGATTAATGCTCCAGCTTTTCCCTCCGCATTAAGGAATATATGCCCTACTCTTCCAGGGTTGCTGGAACAGAGTAACAGCATACCCAACCTCAAGTCACTCTAATGCCCTTGGCCCTGAGCCTGTGACCTGTTCTGAGCAAAGCCCCCTGCCATCTCCCCTCATCTTCCTGCTCTATTCCTTCAATTCCTCTCTGGAGTTTCCCTCTTGCTTCACTCAGCCTGGTCATGATAGTGGATAGGAGACAGCAGCTGCAATTCCCCAATATTGGTGTGTACCCCAGGGCAGGTCATCAGAGTCATGCCTGCTGAGTCCTCCCCCACCCCAAATTCATTCCATCCAAAGAGCCAGGTGCATAACTGAGGGTACCTGAGACAACTAACCAACCTGAAAACATCTTGGGCAAGCGGAGGTGACTTCAGGTTCTGGAGGTAAGAGGGAGGCAGGAGACTCTGATTCAAGCCCGAGCTCCACCTATCCCCGGCTCTCAGTTCTCCCATCTGTATAGTCAGACAAGAGTCTTGCTGGTCTCTCAGGCCAAATCCAGAGGGGCAATGGAAGTGGGCAGGATTCCTGCTCCAGGGAAGGACCTGATGCCCATGGGGCCATCTCTGCAGGTGGCGCTTGGGTGGCATACGAAGCTACAACCCTGAGCAGATCATGCTGAGCGCAGCAGTGCGCCGGACCAGCCGAGATGTCAGCATCATGAAGGAGAAGCTCATCTTCTCAGGTATGCAGCCATGTGGACAGGCACTAGGCTCCCTGGTGTTCCACAGCCCTCTGGCCAGCCTGGGGAGCTCCTGGAATAAAGGACCAGTCCAAGGGATCCCCAAACCCCTGTATAGTGCATGGCTCAGAGAAGTCAGAAGGGGCCAGCAAAATGAATGGAAAGCAGGAAGCCCGCCCCTAAGCCTGGCAGGTTCTGCCTATCCAGACCCCCCGTCTCTCCTATGGTGCCAAAGGCCATTCACTGAGCATCTTCTGAGTCCAGGCTCTCAGAAGTCAATCACAGTCCTCACCCCCTGCCCATTCCAGGTTGAGAGATCCTCTCAGTGACCCTTAACCCCATCAAAGCACCCTGAGTCCCCTCAGGATGGGCTCAGCTCTACTCAGCAGTCCTTTCCTGAGCTTCAGCTCTATGTCCAGTACTGTGCCAGGCACTGGGGACACAGAAGCCCAGACCTCACCCCTATTCTCAAACTATACCAGATGATGGAGGCCAGCCACAGTGACAGTATAGGATGTGAGGAGGCACCATTCCAGCTTAGGGGGATCAGGGGAGGCTTTCAGGAGGCTGCAATAACAGAGATGAAAGGAATTAAGCCAGATTTTAAGAAAAGGTGTTGATGGGGAGGTCATTCCCAGTATGTGCCCTAAGGAAAGAAAACACATGGATGCCAAGCTCAGGAGGATGTAGATGGTCTTCTGTGGCTAGAAAGTAGAGTTCCAGGGTGGAGTAGACACCAAGGGCCTTGAATACCAAGCTCAATACCAAACCTGCACCCAGTGGTTTCATCGGCTTCCAATCGCCTAACCAGGAGTTGTTGCAGGATACCCTTCCCACAGCATCTGCCAGCCATCCTCATTACTCCTCACCTGTCCCCACTCACATTCTCCCTCCCTCTGGCCCAGCAGAGATCAGCGATGGCATGGAGGTCTCCGATGAGCTCTCTGTTTGTTCAGACAACAGTTATGATATGTACGCCAACAGCGCCACCACCTCTGTGGACCCCCGAGGGATTGGCAGCCGTGCCAAGACCATTACAGACCGGAGTGGCCGTTAGCTGAAGACCTGTCTTCCCAGGCTATACCCAACATGGAGACCGGGGAACCCAGGAGATCTGGCAGGAGTGTGTCTGGACTTGGAGTGCCCTGGGAGCTGGCTCCATGGCCTCCTTCTTGGTTCCAGCCCCTTGTCTGCCATAGCCTCTCTTGGAGGGGGCACCACTCTCCCCTGAGGCCCAGCAGGGCCAGGACTCCAGCTTCTCAGATGCCCCTGCAGGCCTGGGGCACCTTCTCCTGGGAAATGGTGGGCCTGAGGCCTAGTTCTCCCCTGAGGCCCTCCCTTGTATCCTGACCTAGAAGCTTTGATGGGGTCACTGGGCCATGCCATGCCTGTGGCAATGGAGGCTGTCAGTGCCCACATGTGACCATTGTCCTATCTGTGCTGTGAGGCAGCTGACTTCTCTGAGTTTCTCCTCCCTTGAGGGCCTGGGCTGGGCCCCTGCCCCCAATAGCTCTACTCTTCATGTCAGTCTCAAAGCACAAGAAGGTTCAGCTCAGAAGGAAAGCGTGCCCCAGTGTGGATACTCCTCATGACCAGCCTCCCACTCTACTAGTCCTGCCCTAGGAAAGGGCCTGATCCATGTCCTCTAGGAGCAGCTGGAGATGACCAGAAGAGCAGGCTCAGGGCTCAGTCCCATGCACAAGTGTCCAACAGGCCTCTGGGGCAGAGTGGCCTGGAGGCCCTGGAGATCCACAATCTGACATGACCTCAGTTCTCAAGTTGGCCACAGGGCAGGGGCCACCTAAGAAAAGTGCTTTGGGCATGGTCAGGGGTTGGTGTGTGGCCCAGGAGGCCTGCAGTAGAGGGAGCCTGAGGGGCCTTGGCCAAGATGATTAAAGCTGCCATCTTGACATATGTCATCTCTTAACTGGCAGTGGGAGGGTGGGAACAGAGCTTGCTGGGTATGGGATTCAGTCTTGCCCCCATGATTTGAGGAGGAGCCATTTTCAGAAATGAGGAGAGTAGCAGGATAGGTGAGTCCCTCTCCCACATTACCAAGGCTCCAGGGGTTTCTTAACAGCCCTGGGGTTGGGTACCAGTATCCCTGTATTTGGCTGGGGGAGACAGTCTTGGAGAGGTAAAGTAACCATCCAAGGCCACACAGTTCAGTACATGCAGAGCCAGAATCTCACCTAGGCTCTGGCCCTAGAGTGTGCACATGCCTTCTGTTACCAGCCAGGAATGGCACAGCAGATGGGGAGGGCTCTTGGGCCTGAATGTAAGGGTGGGCAATGGGACCAGGAGGTGCCTTCACAGCCACATGGAGGCTTTCTGAAGTTCCTGACTTATGCAGGGACAGGCCCTCAGCCAGGAGATGCCTTTCCCCCATGGCGGAGGTTTGGCTTGGACTTTGCAAGGTTTTGGACCTGACTGAAGAGGGCCCACACCATTCCTGGTACAATGGAGTGCCTCCTAGCTGAAGGCCCAAATACAGCCCGAGACCACAGATGTCCTTTCCTGTCTTTCAGTCTTTGGAGCTCTGCACTCTGTGAAGGTCAGTGGCAGAATAGAGCAAGTCTGTAATTCCCATCTTTATCCTGAGAGTCTCTGTGGTCTTGGGTGTGTCCTAAAGGGGAAGGAGGAAAGTTGAACTCTGGCACCAGCCTGCATTAAATAAATGCAGTGCTTCCTGGGAGCCAAGGGATGTATGTGTCTTCTCCCAACAGGGGTCTTTTGGATAGAATTCTTGGGGTCTGAGTGATTCTGGCACCTTCTTGAAAGAAAGGAAGAGAAACCCCTCCCAAATGTTGGAACCCAGAGGTGACCCCCACATTAACCTATAGGACTGCCCCTCAGGAACTGTGAAGGATTCACCCTTCCTTTCCTCCTACTAAGCATCTGCTAAGTGCTTCCCTTCCTGGGGCAGAGGTTAGCTCCCACTTCTCCCTCGGGACAAGGGAATATAAATGAAACCTGGAATGGCTGGGTCAGGGTTCAGGTGGGGTACACTGCCCTACCCAGAATGCCCCAACTCCTCTCCAGCCTCTGGCAGGCCCACCAGGAAAGTGGATCTGATCTATCATGCCAACCCCTCCCTGTCGAATCAGTATCCTTGGCCAGGATGTCCCAGGCTCCGGGCCAGACTTGAGCAACTTGAGACATCCTGGAGTCTTCAGGAAGGGGTAGAAGGGGCTGGGAGTTCTGAGTGGAAGACCCAGAGTCCCACACTGTACCCCTCCAAATTCCCAATGCAGAGGTAGTCCAGCTGCTTCCCCTCACCCCAAGCAGTGTAGGGAGGACAGTGGGCAGATGGCCAGGCCTGTCTCCACCCTCAGCTGAGTCCACAGTGTGTGGTCAACTCTGACTTCTATCCCTTGACCTAAGGTGTAACTGAGAATCCCACTTTCTTGATGCCCTCCCCTTATCTGCAGAGGACAGCCTGACTGCCCATTCACAGGGAAATGAGTCAAGTCCCCTTCCTTTCCTGCCACCCCCTATAGACCCATTCCCCTTCCTCCCTTGGACCTCAGCAGCTGAGGCCTTTTCCAGTCTGAGTTCACCTTCCACTTCCTCCAGGGCCCTCCATGAACTTTCAGCCCCTCCTTCCCAAGTATAGATATAAAGGTGCTCAAATCTAGAGATGGTGGCAGTGTAGGAGAATGCTGAACTCACCTCTTACAATGAGAAAAATCAAATATACGCATATACAAAAAGCAATTACTCTTATGAGACAACTGAGGACTGAGTGAACAACAAACGAGAGAAAGAGACAATAGAGAAGGCTAGGAAGCTGTGAGAGCCCTCTGGGAGCTATGGAAACTCCCAGCCAGAGGAATCTATGAACACTGTTGTTTAAGTCCCCCTCCACTTTGATAGGGTGGGTGGAGCTCTATTTGGGGGCTTTGGCCTACCTGCAAGATACATTGCCTGCAGCCTTTT
The DNA here is from genome assembly GCA_028627145.1 of Eidolon dupreanum. Taxonomy (NCBI): domain Eukaryota; kingdom Metazoa; phylum Chordata; class Mammalia; order Chiroptera; family Pteropodidae; genus Eidolon; species Eidolon dupreanum. The sequence continues at coordinate 40,830,254 of CM053510.1, read as the reverse complement.
TACTCCAATGAAAAGAGCAACTAGGAACAACAGGGCAACACCACATGTACTTGGCCTCCCTGCCTGGCAGGAGGCCACTCAGCCTTGAAGGCCAGTGACCCAGGTGCCATAAGCACCTGCTCGGCTGCAAACCAGCTTGCCAAAACTACAGGGCACATAAAGCCTACACAGAGGTCGCTTCTACACAGGACCACTTTTTTGTACAGAGAGAAGCTGTATAGGGAAGACAGGGGAGCCACAGGAGCTTTCCTGGGGCTGCAGGAATTCTCCAGGGTTGGAGGGGCGGGCGAGCACCATTGTTTATGTCCCCTCCACCTCCACAAGGTGGGCAGGGGCTTTAACCAGGTGCTCTGACTTACCTACAAGGTTGTTGCTGTGCATTCCCAGACACATCACCCAAGCCTATTTTGGCCCAGAACAAAGGGAGCAAACACAATTAGCAAGATATTATTACATGCACCTGGCCTCCCTACCTGGAGCCACTTCAGCTTGGTAGGCCAGTGCCCCAGATGCTTTAGGCATTCACTCGGCTCCTATCAGCCTGCCAAAACCACTGGTACACACAACCTAAACAGAGGCCTCTTCTACATAAGGCCACTTTTTTGAGTCTAGGAGAGAGACCTATTTTGTCTAATTCATATAAATAAACATAAAAGTCAAATAAAATGAAAACATAGAGTCTCTACCAAATGAAAAAACAAGAAAAATCTCTGGGGGGGCGGTGGGGAACCCCTAAGAAAATGGAGATAAATAACTTGCCTGATAAAAAATTCAAAGCAACAGTCATAAGGATGCTCACCAAACTTGTGAGTGGAATAGAGGAGCTTACAGGGAACTTCAACAAAGAATTAGAAAGTATAATAGAGAACCAATCAGAGAAAAAGCATACAGTATCAGAAATGAGAAACATATAGAAGGAATCAACAGCAGACTAGCTAATACAGAATAGATTAGCAACCCAAAAGACAGACTAGTGGAAATCAACCAATCAGAACAGCAAAAAGAAAAAATGTTTAGAAATGAGGTATAGTTTAAGGGACTTCTGGGATAACATTAAGTGCTCAAGCATTCACATTATAAGGATCCCGGAAGAAGAGAGAAAGGAACAGAAACTTTATTTAAAGAAAGAATGGTTGAAAATGTTCCTAATCTGGGAAAGGAAACTGACATCCAGGAAGCACAGAGAATTCAAAACAAGATGAAACCAAAGAGACCCACAAGAAGATATATTGTAATTAAAGTAAAAGTTAAAGAGGTAGTCTTGAAGGAATCAAGAGGAAAACAATGAGTTACATACAATGGAAATCCCATAAGGCTATCAGTTGATTTCTCAGCAGCAACTTTACATACAAAAAGGGTGTGACAGGACATCTTTAAAGTACTGAAAGAAAGGAACCTACCACCTAGAATAATTTATCCAGCATGGTTATCATTCAGAATTGAAGTATAAATAAGAGTTTCCTGGACAAGCAAAAACTAAAGGAGTTCGTCACCATTAGACCAGTTTTATAAAAAATATTAAAAGGTCTTCTTTAAACTGAAAAGGGAAGGCCATAACCAGAAATAAGAAAATTTGGCTACATATTTAATAAATATAGCAAATCAGACATTTAAAAAGCTACTACAAAAGTCAAAAGAAAAAAGTATCAAACACAACTCAAAGTACAATAAGTACATAGGAGATACACAACACAAAAAGATCTAAAACATAACATTGAAAACATAAATCATGAAGGGGGGAGTGAAAATGTAGTCTTTGTAGAATATATTTGAACTAAAATGCCTATGAACTTAAAATAGACTGCTATATAGGATGATATACATAAACCTTATAGTAGCTACAAACCAAAAACCTACAAAAGATATACAAAGAACAAAGAGAAAGGACCCAAAGAAAATACTAAAAACAGCAAACCACAAGAGAAGAAATTAAGAGACAAAAATGAACTGAGAATTATAAAAACAATCAAAAACAGTGAACAAAATGGCAATAAGTACATACATGTAAATAATTACTTTAGATGTAAATGGATCAAGTGCTCCAATAAAAAGACATAGGGTGGCTGAAAGGATTAAAAAACATGACCCATCTGTATGTTGCTTACAAGAGACTTCAAATTGAAAGACACTTACAAAGTGAAATCAATAAGGAAACAGTGGCCTTAAATGACATATTAGGCCAGGTGGACTTAATTGATATTTTTTGAACATTTCATCCCAAAACAGCAGAATATACATTCTTTTCAAGTGCCCATAAGCATTTTCCAGGACAGACCACTTGTTAAGCCACAAAACAAGTCTCAATAAATTTAAAAAGACTGAAATCGTATCAAGCATCTTCTCCAATCATAATAGTATGAAACTAGAAGTCAATTACAAAAAGAAAACAAAAATACACAAACACATGGAGGCTAAATAACATGCTACTAAACAATGAATGGATTAACAATAAGATGAAGGAGGAAATCAAAAGACACCTTGAGGCTAAAGCAAATGAAAACACAATGACCCAAAAATCTATATGGCACAGCCAAAGCAGTTCTGAGAGAGAAATTCATAGCATTACAGGCCTACTTCAAGAAACAAGAAAAATCTCAAATAATCTAGCCTTAAACCTAAAACTAGAAAAAGAACAAAGCCCAAAGTGAGTAGAAGGAATAAAATAATAAAGATCAGCAGAAATAAATGAAATAGAGACTAAAAATACAATAGAAAAGATCAATGAAACCAAGAGCTTGTTCTTTGAAAAAATAAAAAAAAAATTGATAAAACTTTAGCCAGATTCATCAAGGAAAAAAAAAAAAAAAGAGGGCCCAAATAAAATCAGAAATGAAAGAGAAGTGACAACCGACACCACAGAAATTCAAAAGATTAAAAAAAAAAATACTCCAACAATGATATGCTAACAAATTGGACAACCTGGAAGAAATGGATAAATTCCTAGAAACATACAATCTTCCAATACTGAATCAAGAAGAAACAAGTCTCAACAGACCAATAACTACTAATGAAATAAAATCAGTAATCAAAAAACTCCAAACAAAAGTCCCGAACCAGATGGCTTCACGGGTGAATTTTATCAAACATTCAAAGAATTAACACCTACCCTTCTTGAATTATTCCAAAAAATTGAAGAGTAAGAAGGCTCCCAAATTCATTTTACAAAGCTAGCATTACTCAGATACCAATACTAGACAAAGACACTACAAAAAAGAGGAGGAAGAGGAGGAGGAGGAGGAGGAAGAAGGAAGAAGAAAATTATAGGCTAATATCACTGATGAACATAGATGCAAAAATTCTCAACAAAACATTAGCAAATCAAATTCATCAATAAACTGAAAAGATCACACACTGTGATCAAGTGGAATTTATTCCCAGGATGCAAGCCTGGTTCAATATCTGAAAAACAATTAATGTGATATACCATATAACCAAAATGAAGGATAAAAAATACATGATCATATCAATAGATGCAGAAAAAGTATTTGATGAAATCTAACATCTATTTATGATAAAAACTCTCAGCAAAGTGGGGACAGAGGGACCATACTTCAACATAATAAAGGCCACATATGATAAACCAACAGCTAACATTATGTTCAAAAGCTGAAAGCTTTTTCTTTAAGATCAAGAACAGGATGAGGATATCCACTTTTATCATTTTTATTCAACTTAGTATTGGAGGTCCTAGCCATGGCAATCAGACAGGAAAAAGAAATAAAAGGCATCCAAATTGAAAAGAAGTAAAACTCTCATTAGTTGCAGATGATATAATACCACATATAAAGAATGCTCAAGATTACACCAAAAAACTATTAGAATAAATTAGTTCAGTAAAACAGCAAGATACAAAATTAATAATCAGAAATAGGCTGCATTTTTATACACCAATAACAAACTATCAGAAAGAGAAATTAAGAAAGAAATCCCATTGACAACAGCATCAAAAAGAAGAAAATACCTAGGAATAAATTTAACCAAGGAAGTAAAAGACCTGTACTCAGGAAACTAAAGACACTGAAGAAAGAAATTTAAAAACACACAAATAAATGGAAGGATATACTTTGCTCATGGATAGAAAGAATCAACATCGTTCAAATGTCCATACTATGCAAAGCAATCTACAGATTCAATATAATCCCTACTGAAATGGAATATTACACAGAACTACAACACTTAGTTCTAAAATTTATATGGAACCACAGAAAACCCCAAATAGCCATAGAAATCTTGAGAAGAACAAAGTTGGAGGTATCATGCAAATTGATATCAAACTATACTACAAAGCTATAGTAATCAAAATAGCATGGTACTAGCATAAAAACAAACAACAGATCAATGGACTAGAATAGTAAGCCCAGAAATAAACCCATCTCTATATGGTCAATCTATGACAATGAGGCAAGAATACACAATGGGTAAAGACAGTCTGTTCAACAAATGGTTTTGAGAACACTGGACAGATACACACAAAAAAATGAAATTGGACCACTTTCTATACCATATACAAAAATTAACTCAAAATGAATTAGAGACTTAAATGTAAGACCCAAACCACAAACCTCCTAGAAAAAAATAGGCAGTAAACTGACATTGCTCTTAGTAATATTTTTTCTGATATATCTCCTCAGGCAAAGGAAACAAGTAAAAATAAACAAATAGAACTACATCAAACTAAAAAGTTTTTGCAGTGAAGAAAACCATCCAAAAACAACAAAAACCTACTGAATAGGAGATCTTCTGAAATGATACATTCAATAAGAGATTAATATCCAAAATATATAAGGAACTCATATAACACCAAAAAACAAGCAGTCCAATTAAAAAATGGGCAGAGGACCTGAACTGATGTTTCTCTAAAGAGGACATATAGATGGCCAACAGGCATTTGAAAAGATGCTCAACATCTAATCATCAGAGAAATGCAAATTAAAACCACAATGAGATACCACCTCGCACTTGTCAGAATGGCTGTCATTAATAAATCAACAAACAAGTGTTGGTGAGAATGCAGAGAAAAAGGAATCCTTGTGCACTGTTGGTAAGTTATTAAATTAGTGTAGCTGCTATGGAAAACAGCATGGAGATTCTTCAAAAAATTAAAAATAGAGTTGCCATATGATCCAGCAATTCCATTTCCAGGTATTTATCCGAAGGAAACAAAAATGCTAATTTGAAAAGATATATGCAGCCCTATGTTCATTGCAGCATTAATAGATCTGGAAACAACCTAAGTGTCCATCGACAGATAAATGCATAAAGATGTGATACACACTCAGCCATACAAAAGAATGAAGTTTGCCATTTGTGACAACTCGGATGGACTTAGAGGGTATTATGCTAAGTGAAATAAGTCAAAGACAAATACCATATGATTTCCCTTAGACGTGAAATCCAAAAAAAACCCGAAATAATAAAAGAAACAGACTGACAGTTGCAAATGGGGAGGGGGGAATAAATGAATGGTTAAAAAAAGTGTCCAAATAGTTCACATCCTTTAACAAACAGCAACACATACCATCCTTTTTGTAGGCTGAAGGGGAATACACCATTCCCTGGAGTAGAGTCCACAGAATAGGCTCTCCACCAGGCCTCAGGACACATATACTTGACCACTGTCACAGTGACCCCTCCCATCACAGCTCCTTCCACAAATGGCCTGCCTGAGTCTGGCTGGGGTGGGCTCCTGCAGTACTCTGGCCTCAGTGACTGCTCATGGCACATGGTAATCAGAGCAGGAATCTTGATTATCTTTCCTACCAAGATGAAAGGCCGGGGCCAAAGTGAGGCAGCGATTTGTGTAGGGCTGAGGAATATTTCAAGACAGTGCCAGGAACAAGCCATGGGTGCCCCAGGCCCATGCGGGCTCTGTCAAGGCAATCTCCTTACAAATTGCTGTCCTCTGTCCATGAAGCCAAATCCCCTCAACCACACCATGAACACCAGGCCCTGAGCCCTTTGTAGAGACAGCAAAGACCCAGCACCAGTTTATGGAGTCGCTTCCCTCTGGCCACAAGCCAGTGCAGAGCTGCCTCATTCTCCCTACCCCACCAGGCCTGCTCAGGACCACCATGCCAGTCTCATTGTGCCCCCTCAAAGGCAGGTACATTGTTGAGTGAAAACCACTTCAACTTAGACCATACCACAGACAGAGGACCACATGCTGTCCATATACACCACATTGTCTAGAGACACAGATGCCTGTCACAAAGAAATGAACAATCACATAGAGACAAAAAGAGAGGGACACGCAAGGCATATAGCCAGATGCACGGTCCCACAATGACATGTATGCTATTAGCAGGAACAGATATGACACAGGAGGAAAACCTAGACTTCTAAGCCATGCAGTCACATGCTTAGTCACACCTGCAGCTGCACAATCATACACCCACCCCGATGCTACACAGCTGCCGAGTCCCAAGCACTTCTGTACTCTCACACAGGTACCCTGGAACACCTGCATGTTCACAACCACCAGATTACACACCATCTCCCCAGAGCAGGCACTCCCCTCCACACACACTCCCTCACACCTGCGCATCATTCAGGGGCACAGCGACTGCCAGGTCACCCCATTCCAGGCACATGGATCCCGGAGTTGCACTGGCAGTCAATCCAATGCTTACTCCTGCCTCCTCCCTCTTTCTCTCCCTTCCAGGACTGGTCTAAAAGCAGAACAAAAGCCCAGTGTCCCCTCCTCCCCTCCCCCTCCTCTCCCCTTCCTTCTGGCGTCCAGACCCTTTGTCCTCCTGCAGCAGCTGAGCCTGAGCAGCAGTCCAGGCAGAGCAGTAAGGACATTGGAGCTCAGGCTGCCACGGGTGCAGGCAGAAGGACAGGAGTGGTCCGTGTAAGAGCAGTAGCTGCAGGGCACCTGCGAGAGGGTGTGGCCAGGTAAGTGCCAGGTACATCTGGGGTGGGACTTAGGACACAGGGCTGCCTCAACTTTGTGGTGTGTATAAATCTGAGCATGTCTGTGTGAGTGGGTGTGAGTACGAAGAGACAGGGTGGTACGTCAACTTTTAGGGGCTGGGTCCCTCAGTCTGCATCAGGACCTACGACTTAAAGTGTCAAGACTCTTAAGTGGGATGGGAAAATGCCAGATTATGCTCTGCCTGAAATTCCTTCCTGCGCATCCTCTAGCCCCCAGACTGAGAATCTCCAAGATGGAAGTTGGGTCTGATGTCCCCCTGTGTCCACAGTGCCCAGAGCAGTAGACAGCAGCACAGAATGAATGAAAAAGTACGGGTGCACTTTCCAGGAGGTGACACCTTTGCTCTCTCAGACAGTACTTTCTGCTATGAGACATCTCTGCAGGGGGAAGTCCTTCCTTATGCTGATGAGAACTATCCTCTTGGATTTCAAAGTGCTGCTGCTTTCTCAGTCCGAGGAGAATAAAGTGGGGCAGCATGCTCTGATGACTTCTCTTACCACCCTCCTCTGGTCCTGGGTTGCTCCTTGGGACATGCCCCCACTCTAGCAATGTGGCTGTGCTGCTAGGCATGCAGAGTCAGAAGGCAGGTGCAGCGCCCAGCCCCTCTACTTAGGCAAAGTTGTTAACTTCTGGGGAACCTGACCACCAAGAAGCTCATTTCCTATGATTCTGAGGGAGGGGATCCACTGCCCAGGATGACCCTTCCATGAGTAGTAAAAGCCAGGCTGACACTGGGCAAGATCTGACCTCCAGGGCAGAATGGTCTTAGAGGAGGCAGAGCAGCTGGGATCAGCAGAATGGAGGGACAGGCAAGGGACAGAGGCCAGAGCTGCACTCCTGTAAAGTAACCACATAAAGGAGTAAGCTCCTTGTCCCTGGAGGTGTGCGAGCTGACACTGTATGTTCACAATGGCCAAATCATGACCAGCACCATACAGCCCTTCAGTTTATAGAGTGCTTTCACCAACACCCCTCCTTTGATTTTCACAGCAACCTCTGAAGGGCAGGTTCTCTCGGTGTACTTGTTTCCTCAGACAAATTAAAAGAGGATGGGGCTCTAAAGAAACTTTTCAGGGCCCTGAGGATCAAATGAAATTATTTACAAAAAAGCAATGAGGTGTGCTCCTTTCCTCCTGAGTAAAAACAATGTAAGGAACATTTGCTGCGTTGGTACTTTGCACCTAGCACTTTTCATATATTCCATTTAAGAGTCACAAAATCACACTCTGTGGGGTAGGCATTCCCATTTTGGATGATGAAACTGAAGGGGAGTGATTTGCATATGTCACATAGAGAGTAAATGTTAGAGGCAGGATTAGAACCCTGTCAATCTTTAGGGCTGGGCTCTTTCTGCTTCCCCACGGTGCTTCCTTGAGAACAGAGGGCCAGTTTGCCTGTTAGTCTGGACTCTAACCTCATGCCCTCCTTCCCCTTGAGCCTTTGCACAGACTGTTCTCTCAGCTGGAGACTTCCTCCCTCCATTCCTTTCCTGTCACCTGGCTACTTTTACCTGTCCTCCTCAGTCTGAACGTCCCCTGCTCAAGGATGCCTTGCCTAACTCCCCACCACTGGGATTTAGTGTCCCTTCTAAGAGTTCCCTTAATACTCTGTACTTCCCATGGGACCCCCACCAAGCTGTGAGCTCCCTGAGGAGAGGGACCAGGAATACCTACCTACCTTGCTCACTGCCTGGCACAATACATACTTGTTTAACACATTCACTGGACCTTGAACAGGTATTGAGTGCCTGTCCTGTTTGGAGAGGGGTGGGTATTAAACAGAACAAAAGGTCAGGATTTGGTCATTTCGGAGCACCTACAGGAGATCAGCAGGAGACAGAACAGGGTGAGGAGGAGGTAGAGTTATACCCACACACACACACTGGGTCTCTGTGGGATAGCCTAAATCCCTTGACCAAAAGCTACACCTCCTATCAGGAGATACTTTGTGCAGGTTCCAGAAGCTTCCCAGCCTTGAAGACCTTGAAGAGGTAGAGGCTCCCCGGAGTTGGTAGCCACGTGGCATGCCTCTATCCCTTGTGGGAGTCCCTAAACACCGTTTATGCTTTTGCAAATCATTTCTTTATTAGAATCTCCTCAAATTACCCCAATTGAGAGCGTGCCATCTGTTTCCTGCCGATACTAATTGGAAACAGCTTCACAAGTTTGAAGAACTGGAAGGCTAATATGGCTGAAGTGGGTAAGCGAGGAGGTGCTACAGCTAAGGCAGGCCCAAGCCCCTCAGTTAGGCAGGGACTAGATCCTTGCAGCCATTAGGAATCTGGGTGGATGGGTGGATGGGTGCATGGGTGCATGGGTGCATGGGTGAATGGAAGGACGAGCAGTTGAATGAATGAAAGCACAATACTTACATTCATGCAGCCTGTGATGAGGGGCCTCCTGCCTTCAATCAGGCCTCAACCAGGATTTCCCAACGCTGTTTGTGTTCTCTACCCAGCAGGATGCTGGAGGGAAATGAGGCGCCGTGCACGGGGTCCTGCCACGCGCAGCGCGTCCTGCAGACCCTCAACGCATATCGGCGGAGCGGCACCCTCACCGACGTGGTACTGCGCGCCGGCGGCCGTGACTTCCCATGCCACCGAGCTGCTCTCAGTGCGGGAAGCACCTACTTCCGCAGCCTATTCGCGGCCGGGCGGCCGGAGCGCGGCCTGGCCATGGTGCCCGTGGTGCCTGAGACACTGAGCGCGGGACCCGCCGGGACCGCAGCAGCGCTGTCTGTGGTGCTAGACTACGTGTACGGCGCAGGAGTGCGGCTGTGCGCGGAGGACGAGGCCGCCGCCGTGCTGGCGCTGGCCGGGCGGCTGGGCGTGGAGGGCCTGCGCGAGGCCTGTGCGCGCTTCCTGGAGAGCCGCCTGCGAGCCGCCAACAGCCTGGCGCTACGCCGCGTGGCCACCGCCTTCTCGCTAGCCTCGCTGGCGGAGCGCTGTGGCCGCGTACTGCGCCAGGCCTTCACCGAGGTGGCGCGCCACGCGGACTTCCTGGAGCTGGGGCCGGACGAGGTGGCAGCGCTTCTGGCCGACCAGGCGCTGGGCGTAGCGCGCGAAGAGGCCGTGTTCGAGGCGGCCATGCGCTGGGTGCGTCACGACGCGCCGGCCAGACGCGGGCAGCTGCGGCGCCTGCTGGAGCACGTGCGCCTGCCCCTGCTGGCGCCCGACTACTTCCTGGAGAAGGTAGAGGCTGACGAGCTGCTGCGGGCCTGTGGCGAGTGCCGTCCGCTGCTACTGGAGGCCCGTGCCTGCTTCATCCTGGGCCGAGAGGCTGGCGCGCTGCGGACCCGACCGCGGAGGTACTGATCCCACCCTTGCGCCCCCCCCCCGCCCGCCCCCCGTTGCCTCCTGCCCTTCGTTATTCCCGCTTTCTTTAACCACTCACTCATTCCTCCGTTATCCTTTGATTCAATTACTTAATCATGCCTCTTGAATGAGATTCATTCATTCAACAAACATTTCATAGGCTTGGTGCTGGACAGTCTGCCCTTGAAGAGTTAACAAACAATCCAGTAAGGAAGGTGCAGGGATCTCATACCCTATGCACATTCTTTCTCTTGCCTATCCATTCATAATTCTGAGTGCTCCCTGTGCAGATCTTGTGCTGGGTGCCTAGCACTCAAGAGTGATTTGGAAACACCCTATGCATTACAGGAGCTCAAGTTAGTAAGGCATATAAATAGCCTGGAATATCACACTGGGAGACTGTGCGGTGGATTAGTCCAAGATGGTCTGTCATCCTCCCAGAAATAGAAGACAGGGATTCCTCTGTCTTACCACTGTATCTCCAACACTAAGCACAGGGTCTGGTACAAAGAAGATGCTCAATATTCGTTAATGGAATTAGGTAGGAAACCAATGATTTTCTAAAACTAAAGGGTTTGGGAATTCTGGTGGGGTCAGAAGCTCAGTGGGAGGAGAGAATGCTTTGTGGAAATGGTGCATAACCTGGTTCAATGGGATTAATGTTTAGGGTATGAGTTTAGGAGCTGGTTATAGGAGGAGGGAGGCAGCAAAATTAGGTCACAGAACCATGAAGAGAATGGGTTAGCGTCAGACAAATTTGAGCTTGAATTCCAGCTATTTCACTTGCTTGCATGACTTTGGATAAGCCAAAGTCTGAGCCTCAATTTCTTCTGTAAAAGGAGTAATAATTCCTGCCCAATAGAACTAGTATAAAGATTAAACTAGGTGGTTTTTCTAAGTAAGGTTAAGGGCCTATGTAAAGATTATTTCTGTAACTAAGACGTCAGTAGAATGGAGGTAAGATTAGTGACCCTCGTCCCATCAATACCCAGAGGGAAGGTTGAGGGTGACATTGTCCAGCATGGGGATTACAAAAGAGTCAAAAGGGCATGGAAGGGTAGTAGGATGGTACGGTGTGGGCAATGAAAGGGTGAGAAAGAAGCGAAACTTGAATATGGATCAACGGATATTGGGCTTATCCCCACGCCAGATTCATGGATCTCGCTGAAGTGATCGTTGTCATTGGTGGTTGTGACCGCAAGGGGCTCCTGAAGCTGCCCTTCGCAGATGCCTACCACCCGGAAAGCGGGCGCTGGACCCCACTACCCAGCCTGCCTGGCTACAGGCGCTCAGAGTTCGCCACCTGTGCTCTCCGCAATGACATCTACGTCTCCGGTGAGGGCAGGGCTGAAGTAGAAGCCCCACGGGATTGGCTCATCACCTCCCTTGAACCACCCCTTTGCTTTTCCCTCCAACTGGGAGATAGGGGCGGGATTTTTCCTGATACTCTACAGTTATTGGCTGAAAAGGTATGTAGTCTTCCTGAACCGGTCAGTGGTGTGACTTCCCCTTTATTTGGTAAAGAGAGGTTAAGAATTTCCCCACTGTCTCAAAATTGGCAAAGCTAGGAAGAACACAGATCTGTTTGATACCAACAGACTGTGCCCTCCCAAGATTCAGGCCCTAGAAACTCAGAATAAAACACAGCCCCTGCTTCCCTGGAATGCCCTAAAGAGGGGAACACAGACTTCACTTTATCACCAGGCAGAATTTGATGGGGAATCCCACTCAGGGAATCTGGCCCAACTTGGAGGGAACAACATAGGCAAAGGCAGGAAAGTGTGGAAAGGAACTCAGGATATTCAGCGTTCTAAAATGCAGATTGAGTGTGTCTGGGAGAGGAGGGGAAGCCACTGTAGATGAGGTAGGAAAAGGAGTCTGGAGTCAGATCAGAGAGGCTTTGACTCCAGGCCTAGGTATACTGTACTTGATGTTGTAGGGAGCTATGGCTGCCTGGGAAGGATGAGCAGAAGAATGAGCCAGGAAAACCTGAGACCATCCAGGCTACACTTTATCACTGACCAGCTTATCTGAGGCCACTGATGACATTTGAGCAACATGTGAGGCCCCTGCTGGGTGCCACTGGAAATACAGAAGCAAGGACTACAAAATAGATGTGGCTCAGACTAAGGGATGCAGTCAAGATTGTCCCTGGGGAAGCTACTCCTGAGATGTCAGTACCTAGTCAGCAACCCTGGGGCAGCCAGATGCGGGGCACCCCACCGCCTGCATCCCCAGTGCCTGACCCATGGGGTGTGCTGTATCCTTCACTAGCACCAATGTTGGGCTTGAGGGCTGGAGGCTCTGGTTCTGATCAGTGCTCTGGCAGTGAAAGGCCATGTGATCTTCAACAGGTCCTTCCTGGTGTTTTAAGCCTCACCTGAGTTTCCTATCTGGGAACTCGGTACAATAATCCCAACACCTCACAGAGGGAAGAGAATAGACATAGAGTCATGAAGGTGAAGGCAGAAGTGAGACATGATTATTGGGTCACCCTCTACTCCTCCCCATCCTAGTGCAGTTGGCTCTGCTTTCTCTCTGCCCCCGTGCAGAGAGACGCTTGTCTTGGGCACCCTTTGCACTCTTACCTTCAGTAGAATTCTCAAGTGCCCTCTTCTTTGCCTCGCTGAGCACAGAGCCTGGCACATCACCAGAAGGCACCCAGAATAGATTAATTCCTTATCCCTGAATCTCTTAGGCCTCTCCCCTCAAGAGTCCCTGCCTGTTGTCCTAACTCAGACCTTCCCAGCACTCGTTCAAAGTACACTGTCTGCGTCAAAGGCCTGAAGTCTCACTTGAGCCCAGAAGGATATCCTTCCTGCTGTCTACTCTTAACCATTCCTTTGGATCTAGGGGCCACAGCTGTTTCTCTCTCCGCAGGAGGCCACATCAACAGTCGTGATGTGTGGATGTTTAGCTCCCATCTACACACCTGGATCAAGGTGGCCTCACTGCACAAGGGCAGGTGGAGGCACAAGATGGCCGTCGTGCAGGGACAGGTAGGGATATGCAGCAGCTGCAGCCCTGGTGCCCGAGGTATAGATCTATGGATATCCTTAGGGAAGGCCCTCTAAGACCCTCTTTTTGTAAGAAGGGATCTAAGGCCTCAAAAAGGAAAGGACTTGCCTAAGATCACATAATAATGCTAATAGTAATTACTGTAATAGTACAGCCTAATGGTCAAGGGTGTGGGCTCTTGGACCAAAGAGCCTAGGTTTGAATATTGACTCTGCCACTTAAGACTGAAAAACCTTACAGAACTGCCAATTATCTTTGTAAGCTACATCCCCAAATCAGAAATGCAAATAAAAGTGCTTCTTAGAATCATTTAGGTAAGGTAGTAAACCCTTAATTACTAGCTATTATTAAGCATCAGCTTGGGGCCAAGTATTTTATAGATCAGTTCAGCATTCAGTACCCATCCTAGAGACCCATCTTATTTCCTGCTAATGAGAAGAAATCTGCTAAGGGAGATTCAGTAACTGGGTAGTGGTAGTGCTGGGATTCTCTCTGGGTAGGTTTGGCCCTCATCCTAGAGTGGGATAGCTTCCGTCTTGGCATTAGGAGCAAGATACAGCTGGCCCTGACTCTGGGTGGGCTCTGTCCTCACCTGCAGCTTTTTGCCGTGGGCGGCTTCGATGGCCTGCAGCGACTGTGCAGCGTGGAGCGCTACGACCCCTTCTCCAACACCTGGGCGCCTGCAGTGTCCCTCCTGGAGGCTGTGAGCTCTGCTGCCGTGGCGTCCTGTGCCGGCCAGCTCTATGTGATCGGGGGTGCTAAGCAGGCCGGCATCAGCACAGACAAGGTGGGCATGGAGAGGGTATTGGGGGCCTGCTGTGTTCAGGTCTTGAGCAGGCACATTCCTGTCCTAGTCCATTTTCTCACTTAATCCCATCAATGATCCTGAGGAGTAAGCCCCATGTTTGAGGCAAGAAAGTGAGTTCAGAGATGACCCCAAGGTCACACAGTGAGTCAGCAGCACAGCTGGGCCCAGATGTTTGGCTTGGTTTTACAGATTAAAAATTAAGTGAGGGCAACAGTAGGATTAAAATGTTTCTCTGCCCTTCAAAAAAATAATACACGGATGTGGTTCCGTAATGTAGTGGTTAGCATGTCTACTTTACATGCAGAAGGTCCTGGGTTCACACCCCAGTGGAGCCATGGTTCATGGTCTTCAGCCATGCCACCCTGAATAAGCCTAATGTCTGATCTCAGAAGCTAAGCAGGGTCAGGCCTGGTTAGTACTAGGATGGGAGACCACCTAGGAAGACTTGGTGCTGTAGGCATAAATTATAATAAATAATCAAAATAATAATACACTCATAGAAAATTTAGAAAACAGAAAAACAGAATAACAATCACCAATAATCCCCCCCTACCTCAGGATAACTACTATTAATATTTTGGTGCATTGCCTCCAGCCTTCCTCTGAATTGACTTTCACTTTTCTGTTTTAGTTTTGTGTTGTTAGTAAAATTTGGCATTTTGCTTTTTATTCTTCTTTAAGTAGAAACACTTTACACATACTTAGCAGTTTTTCACAGCCATCATTTCAGTGTCTGTAATATGCCACTGAGTAGATGAACTATAGTCTACTAACTTAATTTTCTGTTGTTGGACATTTAGGCTTTTTTGTGAATAAAAATTAATCATCATAACAGCTCTCTCCTACCCCTGATGGCCTCTTTGCAGCTTTCCAAAATCACTCGCTCCTCCTTATCCCCTGACTTCATTCCCCCTGCACACCTCCCTGGGGCTGGCTGGGGAACTGCCCCATTTAGCACCCTTTCATGCAGCACTGTTTGTTATAGGCCATTTTGGGGGGGGGGGCGGGAGGGGTTTCCAAAGAAACAATGGAAACAGAATAAAGGTGAGCAGGCATGAACAGGTATGAACCCTCAGGCATTGTAAATGGTGTCTTAAACACCTATGGGACAGGGAGGCCTGTGGACAGCTGTAGGAATGTGAGCTGCAAGACACTGAAATCTTGTCATGACATCAGAGCACCAGGAAGAAGGAAGAGGGTTGATTGACGAGTGACGATGTATGCAGCCAGGAACATATCTCCATGGGGACCTGCTCTGAGGACCCTCTACAGTGCTAATGCAGATGGTACCTCCATCTCCTGGGATGGAGGCCTCTCCTTGGACCTTGAAAAATGAGGAAGCTTTCGACACAGGGAGTCCAGGGGTAGGGGACAGAAGGTGGAACTAGATTGAGCATACTTGAAGGTAGGGACAGTGGGTTTCCTAACCTCTCAGATGCCAGCTCAGGTCTGTGGGACAGAGGCACATGTTGTGTTGGATGAGTTCCCCTGACAGAGAGAGGTGGGAGTGCATGGGCAACAGGGCGGTTGTGGGGTAGGGCTTCACCACTAATGATCCTCCTGCCCCTCAGGTGCAGTGCTTTGACCCCAAGGAGGACCGGTGGAGTCTGCGGTCACCGGCGCCCTTCTCACAGCGATGTCTCGAGGCCGTCTCCCTTGAGGACACCATCTATGTAGTAGGGGGCCTCATGAGCAAAATCTTCACCTACAACCCTGGTACAGACGTTTGGAGAGAGGCAGCTGTCCTTCCCAGCCCTGTGGTAAGTGGAGACCCTCAGGTATAGCCCTGGTACTGCTTCCATTGAAGAGAGGAAAGACTTACTTCTAAGGATCTGGATCTTGGAGGTAGTCAGTCTTGTGTCTGACCCCATGCTAAGCGGTTTTACATAGTTCTTTAGCTTCGTCCTCATGATAATGAGCCCTGCATTTCACAGATGAGACTAGCCCTAAAGAGACTGAGGCCCCAGTCCAAGGCCACCAGTTACGTCATGTAAAGGCAGAGCCTGGCCCCCCAGTCCCAAGTGCTATAGCCTTGGATTGGGGGGGGGTGTCTAAATGACCCTGCACTTTGTTTTGAAGGGCACCAGCTGGTAACCTTTTGTGGGGGTTTGTGGGGCATGGAGAAGGGACCTGATAAATTACCCTGCCCCAGTGATATCACAGAAGGGAGGCCCAGGCCCTGGATGCTCTGGCCTCTGCATGCCTTGCCTCTCCCACCTTGTCACCTCTCCTGAAACTCTGGGGAGACTGTATAGGGGTGTGGTTACACTGGTGGTCCCTATCACTTCTGACCTTCAGCGATTCTAAGAGCCTGAGATTTCTGGCTTCTCTGAGTCTGAGATCCTAAGATGGTGGTCATGGTAATTATTACTGTTGTTACTGAAGTGCTTACTGTATTCCAGGCACTATGCTAAATGCTTTATATGCTTAACCCCATTAACTGTTAAGGGAACCTTATGATAAAGGTACTATTGTTCTCATTTTTAAAGAAACCAAGGCCCAAAGAGGTTAAGTGGCTTGTCCGAGGCTATTCATTTAGTAAGGGTCAACCCAGAGCTTCCTGCCTTCTATCCAATTTCTTGTCTACCATCCAGATTACATGCTCATTCTGTGGGTCAAGGTTTTGTTGTTTGGCCTGGCCAGCTAGGGATAAAGGAAGCCCCAGGCTGGACCCCATAGCTGACTGTCTTTTTGTTTGTCCATCCAGGAGAGCTGTGGCGTGACTGTGTGTGACGGGAAGGTCCACATCCTTGGTGGGCGGGATGATCATGGGGAAAGTACCAATAAGGTCTTCACCTTTGACCCCAGCAGTGGGCGAGTGGAGGCCCAGCCATCCCTGCAGCGCTACACCAGTTCCCATGGCTGCGTCACCATTGTCCAGAGCCTAGGCAGGTGACTCAGACTTGAACTGCCTGAGTTGGGAGGCAAAGAGAAGAGGGAGAACTCAGGCTCACTACTCTGCTTCTCTCATGGCACCTCCATGGAAATAGCCCCTTGTTGCCCGCCCCCTTTTTTGTAGAAATAAAACCTCATTGAAAGGTTTAGTCTGTGTTCCAGCTCAAGCCTGCTTTTCCTGGAGTATCAACTCCCTGCTTTGACTCTGTAAAGCACCTTCATACGTTACCTCATTTATTTTCATAATAGAAGTGTGGACATTTTTTTAAATTATGAAATATTCCATGCATAAAAGAATATATATATTTTTGTACAGTTTAAGAATAATAAAATGTGTTCTTACCATATAGCTTAAGAAATAGAACATTACAAATGTCTTTTTAAGCTCCAGTGTCAATTCTCAAACCCATGCCCTTCCCACACTCCTCCCAGAGGTAATCACTATCTTCACTTTGAGATTATCAATACTTTTAGCCAGAAAATTATTAGTATCTGTATTTTACAGAGAAGGCTTTGCTTTGAAAAGGTAAGGAGAATCACCCAAGGCCACATACTTAGTAAGTGGCAAAGTCTTTGATTCTTAAAATTTCATGAATCCTCAGGATCAGTGAGGCACTTGTGGTCAAGATGGTTCTCTCTTTCTAAACCACCCCACTCCAATTCAAACACCTAAGCAATGACAGACAAAATTCAAAGCCAGACAACTGAAAAGACAGAGGCATGGGCTCATAGGTAAGCAAACATGACTAAGGATGAGAAACAACAGAATTACGAACCCAAGAGGAAAGCACAAGTTTAAGCTCTGGGGTGCAGGCTCTGTGGGATAAAGGCCTTTAAAAATAAGATTCTAATCCAGGCGCACTGCTAGCAGCCAAGGCCAAGGCCATTCAGGAAAGAAGCTGAAATAAAACAGAACCTGAATAGCCTTGGGGTCCGAAGCTTACGGCAGGGTGGTAGGCACCAGAGTCATAGTCAGCCAGGCTCTGCATCTGGACCTGTGAGATCCCCAAAGTCAATAGAAGGCACAAGTCCCTGATGCCGTTATAAGCACCTTGGTTGGCCTGTGACTCTAGGGATAGCAACATAAAACTGCCGGATAGGGAGGGGTGAGCTCAGAGGAGGAGAAAGGGAATAAAAGATGCCATAAACAGATTCTGTGAGGTGGAGGCCCAGCAGTTCAGGTTCTGTGCCTGTTATTTTTAAGGCCCGGACCCGATGGAGGAGCTGGCCAGACTCCATCTGGGGCTTCCTCTCATTTGCACTCAGATTGCCTTTTGTAGAGCTATCATCTGCTCCTTGTAACTCCCCCAGCACAGAGCCAGCCCCACGCCCCTCCCATCTTCCAAAGCCCCAGGGCTATTCTGCGAGATCTTTCCAGCTGGGGTTGACCCTTCATAGCCCAGTACAAAGGCCCAGGTCCCAGCTGAGCTCCTACTCTCTGATTATCCCAGATTAAGGAGCCTGTGACCATCTGGACACAGCTGATAATGGCAGAGGGAAGAGGGTAATGCAGTGGAAGCCCAGCCCCTCAGAACCTGCCTGCCCCCACCCAATGGATAACACCCACCACAAATCAAAGGTGGTGCTGTATTACTTGCCTAACCCAGCAAAAGCCCAGAGTAGAAGATAGGGATAAATCCAGGGCCAGCTCTCCTTAAGTATATGGGCACCTCACCAGGGATGGGCAATTTCTGTGTGCCAAGCAGACTGTGCATACCCCCAATGCTCTTTCATGCAAGTGCTGATGCGCTTTCCTGCTGTCTGGGCAGACTCAACACCCTCCGCTCCCAGAGTTTACCACTCTTTCCTTCCAGCCCTTCCTTATCTCCCTCTCTTCTATCATATTACATATGGTCAGGTCTTTGTGTCTCCCAGCACACCCATTTGCCCTTTGAGGCAGGATAGGTGTCAACTTCTTCTGTGTCCCCCAATGCCCAAAATAAGCCTCCCACTGAATACATTAAATCTAAGTTCCCTGGTTTTCTACTTTAGAATGCCTGTGAGTTGGTACTAATGCCCACCTCCTTGACAAATGAGGAAACAGACTGAGTTGTGAAGTGACTTGTTTACTAAGGTCACTGAGCTGGTGAGTGGTGGGAGCCGGGATTCCAACCTGGGCTCATCTATCTCCAAAGCCTGCTCCTTCCCTCCTGCAGCCTCACCCAGGCTCTGCTAATATGAGAAAGCAAATCAGAAAATGAGTGCTGAGTGAAGCACAGTTGTTGAAAAGGAGATACATCATTTTCATCACGGGAAATCCCAGCCTGATAGAATATTGTTCCTGCCCTTAGGGCCCTCCTTGGATGAGGGGAGACATGGTTCATGTCCCTGGTGAGTGACGCTCACAGGAACACAAGCAAAAGATGACACCCCGTATGTCCTAATTTCCTAGGACTATTGTTTAGACCCAGTATATTGATATCTTGGTTTACATAGTAATCCATATGTGGACGGTCCCCTGGCCCTGGTCCGCTGCTTCCCCACCACAAATCCAGAGCATGGCCTCTTAGCCATGCAGGTTTGCCAGAACAAAGACTTGACTCTTGGTATATCATCAGAAGCCACTGGAGCCAAATTTAGTCTTTGGGTTTCTTTTTTGGGCAGTTCTAATTATTTGTAAGGTTAATGTTTTATGATTTATTCTTTCTTAGTAGGCTTCCAAGGAACAAGAAAATTTATTTATTTATTTGGACATTCTTCAAAGTTTTCATTAACTTTAAGTCAAAGTCCCAGAACTGTTTCCTGGTCAATTTACTATCCTTGCATGACTTCCCAAATGGTAGTACCAAAAGATTTGTAGGTTCAGGAGACCTTTTTAAGAAGCACTGCATTTTTATTCATCTTCTACAAGGCAAAAGAGTTGGGCATCTGTTCAACAAAAACAAAGCTTTAACAACATTTGGGAGGGCGGGCAGGCAAAATCAGACCAGAGAAAACATACTCCACACAGATATGAAAGTTATCACCATTCACCTTTTTCTGTTGCTGCAAGTTTTCTTCTTTTAATTATATCATGTGGTTTCTTAAGTCCTTCCTTTAGTCCATCTCCTATGATTGCACAAGTGGGCTGCAAATAAATGCCAGGGAATTGATGAGCTCTATTCACCCACTGCTGACAATCTCTCAATGAGTTCCTCAGGTCTTGTTAGCAACTATTAGTACAGGGACTCCTTGATTTTCTCATATCCTAGTTATTTTATGAAGTTCAGTTTTGGCTTTTTCCATCCTTTCAACATCAACAGAGTCTACAACAAACACAATGCCATCTGTGTATCTGGTATATGACTTCCACAGTGGCCTTAATTTCTCCTGATCATCTACATCCCAGAAGGGAGAAGTGACTGTTTTAGAATTTCCCAAGGTTACCTTAATTTTTTATTAAATCCTTTGGTTGGTACAGTATTTACAAATTCATTGAACTGCTGCCTGTATGATACAGTTGTCTTTCCAGCACAGTCCAAACCCAGCGTTGCAATGTAGGACTGAAATAAAGGCAGGCTGGACAGAGAAGTCTGGTCTGACAGTCTGTTCCCTATTTCCAGTTACAAATGAGTATTCAAAATTGACATGCTTTCTTACTGCTTTAAAATTTCTCTTCTTAAGGGATCCAGCTAGAAGACCCTCAAATTGGAGTCTGGGTCCAAACAAGAAAGCTTTGGTAGGCGTTTCTATGTGGTGGGGGAATGCACCCTACATCTGCTGAGCTTAGCCCTCCATACAACTCTTTACTTACTTAAAAATAGAATAAAACTCACTCTGTCTTGTAATCACCATATTTGGATTCTTTTATAAATCTTCATTGGATTCTTTTATAAATCTAAAATACAATATGAGATCTTGATGAATTTATTTTTCCTATATCTTGAAAAACTTTGCTATTTCATCATCCTAAAAATTAGTTCATATTACTCAATTATTCCTAACGATGCCAAACAAGTGTAAGAAAATGGGAGAATGATGGTATTGCCTACAGATAGATGCAATGAAATAAATATCACTATTACATCATCCTTCAGTTTCTATATTGCATTGCTCAAAGTATTATCTTTCAAGAAGGTATAAGTCTAGAAACATCAGTTAAGAGTTCAGCATTTTTCACTTTTCACCCATAATGACAATTGACAAAAGACATTTTACTATTACACAAATTAGAAAATAATGCGGAGGTACATAGCAGTTCTCTAGTCTCTAAGGATGAGGAGGAAATTGGTCACATAAGGAAAATCCTTCCTGGATAAATTTTCTCAAACTCACAAATTAGTGTATGAATATTTCTAAAAACTGAAAGAAAATATGGTATTTTAAGTAATTAAGGCATTCAACAGGAAAGATTTTTATGACAAAAACCTGGACCATCCTGCTTTGCTAAAAGGTGGTGTGACAATGTTCTTTCAACTTCTATGATACTTATGCTCCCAAATTTACTTGATACAGTTTATTACACTTCATAAGTGGAGACACACTTCAGACAGGTGTACAACTGTGACTGACTGGAGGGAAATAGATGCTGCAGAAAATTTTTTTAAAATTCATTAGTTTGGGCATTCTCATGAATCTAAAAATGAAAATGTTTTAAAATTATGGAGCAAAGAAAATGGTTGTCCTTTCTTACACAAAATTGTGAGCCATCAAATATATTCCATATTGACAATGCAAGTACAAAACTAAACCAGAAAACCCCCAGAAGCAATAATAAACTTGAGTTTATGAGAGATGTATCTGAAATCTGGAATCAGGAGTTACATGACTAAGTTCCAGCTTTACACATAGCATTGCATTCAAAGAAAGTTGCTCATTTTGGATATATATACCTTCAAGACCAAGAAAATTTGAAATTGTTGAACTCATTTATATGTATGCATACACACATTTCATATATATATGATAAAATAATTCACATACCACAAGTCACCCATTTGAAGTTAATTCAATGGTTTTTAGTATATTCAGAGTTGTGCTAAGTTAAAATTTATATTGTTTTTCAGTATCCTTCTGTAAATTGTTTGTAAAATGACTTAAAATATAGGAGTAAATAGTGATGACTCTTTTTCTTGGTATACTGAGGGTAAGACCAGTGATTAAAAGATCCATCTCCTTTGGTCCCCTTCCCTCAATGTGAAAGTGGCCCTATTACTGTGCTTTACTGTGCTCTCCTCTCCCTTCCCCTCCAAAAAAGCAAAAATATTCAAGGCCAGGAAAGCCTTACCCTCTCTCTAGGCAATAAAGAAGATTCAAAGGGTCCAGTTCCTCTGGCTCACCACACAGAGGGCTGCCTGGTGCAGGCTGTCATGGAGGTAGCTGATGGTCCACCAGTAAGGGCAGAATGAATCCATCACAGGAGTCCTCCTTGCTCAGTGGACAAAGGCAGGCTGAACCTGGTTGGCTGAGCTGGTACAATACAGGACTGAATAGCAGAAGCCCAGTGGTTTCATTTGAATTTCAGAGATACTGGGCTCCATTTTATTTGTAAATGAGATCAGATAAATTGTTCCCAACTTAGGGTATAGGATAAGTTGTTCTCAACTTAGGCTCTCATGTTACTTGTTCTCAAATTGGAAGTGAGAATCCTGAGATACTCTAAATATTTTTCAAAGCCTAAGAGAAATCACATATTCCCCCCCTAAGATGTATTATATGAGTTAATTAAAATTGCTGTAAAATGGGGTTAGTAATGCAATCTGCCCATTACGGATATGTTGGGAAGATTATATGTGATATGCTCATAGCAGGCTCAGGAAACATAACAATTATCTTCGCACCATGGTCATTCTGCTTATGAAGCTATAAATATAGTTTTAATAACAAATATGGAAATGGTTTCAAAAATTAAGTAACATAAAAAATCTGATGTCCCTGTGGAACATAACAGCAAGAAAAACAATCTTTTAGGTTGAAAATGTTGACTCTGAAGGATACTTAAATGTTTTCCTGCTATGATGTTGGCAGGCTCTGACACAATAGCTGCATTTATACACAGCAACATTAGAGCTCTGAAACAATTACTGGATGGTACATGGAACAGTAAAAGGTCAAGTTCATCACCTGTAAAATGAGGATACCTGCTCAGCTATGCCCACTTCACAGTAGAAGCAGAAAGCAGAGTCCCTGTCCCTGTGGTCAGGTCCCTTTATAGTTAGGATTGGGAGAATCTATTACCATGTTAGTTTTAATGATTTCCAAGAGAATATCCTTAATTAACTAGCATTTACTGAGCACTTGGTATGAGTCAGGACTTGTGTTAAGAACTCTACATATAGGTCAGCAAATTGAGGCAGAGATATAACTGAAGTGCACGTGCTCATACTGCTAAATTATAGACATGGTTTTGAATCCAGAGTCTGATTTGAAGGCCTGGACTTTTAACTATTCTGTCTCAAGAGATATTAGATGATAAATACTAGAGAAGAGACATGTATTGGCATTTAGATATCTTTTAATTCCCACAGCAGCCCTGTGAGATAACTAAGGATTAGAAAGGTCCAAAGTCAGCCTCTCAGTGAATCAGTACTGGTGCCAGGATTTGATCCTAGTTTCTGATTGCAAAGCCCTTTAGTCCCCTTTGTAAAATGCTCTGCAGAGAAAGGCATCCTCTACCCCACCCATTCCTGGCTGACAGCCTCATAGCCTTTGCCTAACTTCCCAGCTGGAGTGGGGAAGGCTGGCTGGCTGGAGGTGGTGAGCTAGGGTCTGTGGCTGGTTTCTTAGACCTGCCCTTGGGCATGTGAAATCATAGCTAGGGGATGGGGACAGGATCCACAGATTATCTCTGCTGTGAGATCTAGCAGCCTTTGCAAGTTATTTGCAAGCCAAGATTCTGGAGGCAGAAACCCCACCTGCAAAAAACCCTTCAACCATTTCCTCTGATCCCCCTCCCTCCCATTCCCGTGTTCTTTTCCTGGTTCTCCAGTGATGTCTGTTGGTCTCCAACTCTTGCTTGTCCTCTGGGCCTATTCCAAAGTTCTCAGATTTCAGCAGGTGTTCTTTCCTTGCCTGATGGATCAGCTCCCAACTTGTTTGAGACCCCATCACCAGCAGCCACATATCCTAATAACCAGAACTTAATTCTTCAAAGACTGGCAGTTAACTTTTTGGTTAAATCCATAAAAGGCTTCAGTACTTGCTTCCATATTGCCAACAGCCATATTTCTACCAGCGAGTCCTAAGGGCTGTTTCATAAATTTTGGCTGCCCAGCATCAACACCTTGCCCATTGAGAGGAGAAATGTGTAAATCTGGACCTCATCTCCACTGTGAAAGCCAAAGGGGCCAGCTATCTCTCTCCTCACTTTTGGCAGCTGGGTCAGATACTATACTTGGCCAGTGAGATGCTCATACCCGGCTTGACTTTAAAGAAGTGACGTAGAGAAAAGGACAACTAAAAAATTATTCACTGGGAAAACCTGGGGGATAGTGGTGATACCTCTGGGTAGCTTGCATCTCTTGATGGGCTGTGGTTACTGAGTGCTCACCTAACCTCTACATTTATTTTGTGTGGTTTTCTGAAATAGTCTTAAAAACCTCTCCCTTTTATATAATGGCTTTATCTTAAA
The DNA here is from genome assembly GCA_028627145.1 of Eidolon dupreanum. Lineage (NCBI taxonomy): Eukaryota > Metazoa > Chordata > Mammalia > Chiroptera > Pteropodidae > Eidolon > Eidolon dupreanum. The sequence continues at coordinate 40,805,737 of CM053510.1, read as the reverse complement.
GCCTTTTCTAAGCAACATAAATACAAGGGTATTTCAAGCTGTACACTAATTTGCATACTTTTCTGCATGTGTGTTAACAGTCCCTGACTTATTTTTTCAACTTAATGACGGTGCAAAAAGCAATACTCATTCAGTAGAAACTGTACTTCAAACTTTGAATTTTGATCTTTCCAAGGCTAGCAACATGCAGTACAATATTCTCGTGATGCCGGGCAGTGATGGCGAGCTGCAGCTGCCAGTCAGCCACACAATCATGAGGATAAACAACCAATATTCTATAGTGTCCTGTGTTGTTTTTTGGACAGTGTTGTTTTCACATCCCATCATGTCTACAAAATGCCAATCTGTGTTTCCTGCTTCTGGTGAGATGAAACTCAAGATAACTGCAGAACTGTAGGTTAACCTAAATGTCCTGAGCATGTTATAAGGTAGGCTAGGCTATGATATTTAGTTGGTTAGGTGCATTAAATACATTTTTGATTTATCATATTTTCAACTTATGATGGGGTTATCTGGACATAACCCCATTTTAAGTCAAGGAGAATCTCCAATAAATTTATTCTTCTCTTCGCAAGATGCTACTATGGTGCACTTTTGTTATAGCACCACCTGTGGGAAGTTAACAGCACTACTGAACCCCACAAACTTCCAATTTTAGTGGACTGAGCTTTGCAGAAAACTCATTAGGAAAGTTAGGAATTTAAAAGATCACCTAATAATATATAAAGACCTGTGACTGGCTGTACCAGTACTAAATACTAAGATCCTAGAGGACCAGGATTGTCTTAACCTGTTGCTAGCACCCAGCCCCCTGGATGCTCAAATTAGCTGAACTAGTTTCACTAAAAAGAATACCCTCAGAATCAAACTGCACAAGTCCAGGAATAAAGCAAACACATTTCCAGTAAACTGCAAAATGTCAAGAGTTTACCCACAAGGGATAAATAAAGCCTTATAAAGGGAGTACCTCTATTGAGATGTGGTCTCAATTCCATCAATACCGACAAAGATGTTAGCTATACAAAGTCAATATAAACATCAAAGGCTCCTTTTTAAAAGTGGGGGTAGGGGGACCCAGAGGTAACATATCAGTGCACTCCCAACATAATTAATTCTCTCATATATTAAGCCCTGTCCACATGTGGCTCACAGTCTAGTCAAGAAGACAACCAAATAATCAGAGTACCCACTAAGCAGTCTTGTGAAGCCAGGGTATTTCGTGGCCAGGCTTCATCGCCAGGAAGATGTAGCTATACGAGTTGGCCTTCCAGGCCCGTGAAAGCTGTTACTAGGAAGATCCTCTGTCATAAATCAATCTAGTTATCAGTCTTGTAGAACTATGCCAGTCTGTCCCTCACTAGTTTCACCTGAGTATACCAAGAACACCCAACTACTTTGTAAACAGACATCAGTAAAAAAACACTTCAAAATATGACAGATAAAACGGTAGTCAACTTAAATGTTCTTTCCTTCTGTGCTTCAAGCTCTTCACCAATGGCAAATTCCCTTTACACTTTATAGAGATGTTGAGGATTAAATTAAAAAGTATGTGAAGCACAACACCCAGAGCTTAGTACAACCCAAAATATAATGACCAGTGTATTTATTTTCTATCTGCAGTGTAGATTCCCTTATGCATCAAGAAAATCGTCTTACAAATATCTCTCTTCTAAACCTATAATCCTGAACTACAGATGAGTTAGTCAGCCCTCACTGTCACCATTTACCCCCAACAGGGTAACTCTGTAGTTAGCTCTGCTTGGTCTGCCTGTTCTGGCATTGCCTCATAAGTGCAGTTGAAACCAAGAGGATTTCAGGGAAATCCTAAGGCAACCCTAAGATCAAGTAAGGCTCCGATGGGGCGACATGACCCTCAGTCTGAATACTGGATGTACAGTCTAATCAGGCCATGCATCTTTTAAAAGGATTTTATTTAAAGGTCTTAATAGAGCAACATCCAGACTCCAGATCCAGCTGCCAAGGAGACCCTAAAACCAAATAAAGCACAACAGTAAGAAAAGAAACTTCATCTGAATATGGGGCTCTTTCATTTATTAAATGGGTATACACTACCACTTATAGAGTTTGCATGTATATTAGTAAGCACATGCAGAACATTTAAAAAATATAAAAGGTGTTCTGTTTCAAGGGGATTGCTTAAGGATAATTACTAGCAAGAGTGCCTTGAAATATCTGAGCAAATAAGGGAGGACAATAGGGAAAATTCTTATTTCAAACACCCCTAACAGCCTGGGTTCAAAGGACTCTGGCTCCAACCTGCATTCTCCCATGTAAATCCAATTATTGTTCACCAAGTGCTTACTACAGAGAGACAAAGGAACAGGGTCCTATTCTGCCCAAGAGGCTGCTACAGACATACCTGTTATGCTGTGGGTACTGGCTGGGGCATGGCAGGCGGCTCTGGCTTCCCACCCTTCTGTTCTGAGATGGGAGTGGTGGGCAGTATCTCATCTTTGGGTTCCACAATGCTCACATGGTCAGGCAGGGGCTTCTTAGGGCCAATCTTACCACTTGGGTCCCAAGGAAGCATGATCTTCACTTTGATGCCCAGCACACCTAGAGGATAGGATCATGGTTAGGACCCAGCTGTGGTTTCACCAGCCACCCCCCTACACAATAGGATAGGGTAGAAGAAGAGAACGTTAAGTTACTTTAGCACCCCTGATTCTGGTCCCTTCTCAGACAAATGCCTCTAATCAATCAATGAACAGGACACTTTTGCAAAAGGAACCCATGTACAGTGCCACAGAACGTTGCACCTACAAGGACCAAGAGCAAGATATGACCTTTCTGACTCGTCATCGTGTCATCACTGAAGGGTACATGGTGGCTGAGACAAAGACAAACCAATGCCTGGATCTGACTGATCTCTCAACAATTTACTTCTGACAGTTTAGTGCAGCTAATCAATAAATCCAAGGAGTACAAACATGCTCTGCTACTCCCAGAATGAATTCCCCAAACACCGAGGCATGTATGGAAAACCACACCTATCCACTAAGGCTGCTCACCCTGCCTGAGCAGCACATGGCGTACAGCAGTGTCAACGTAGTAGTTAACGGGGTCCCCACTGTGGATCATTAGACCATCGACAAACTTCATGGATTTAGCTCTCTGTCCTCGGAGTTTCCCAGACACCACGACCTCGCAGCCCTTGGCCCCACTCTCCATGATGAACCGCAGTACACCATAGCAGGCCCTTTGGGAGAGTAAGAGACAGATATCCACTTATCACCAAAGACAGAATCACCCAACCGCACCCCCGTTAAAATAAAAAGAAAGACTACACAGTTTTCAATATTCCTTTAATAGAGAATAAATCTGACCAGAGCCTGGTCCAAAAGAAAAATTTTCTTTCACTTCCATAAAATCTAATGTTAGGCTAATTCATTCTAACCAAATGTTTTCCAACAATAGCTGCACATTAGAATCACCTCACGATTAAAATAAAAACAAAACAACCCCCATTCCCACCCCTGAAGCCTAGGGCCTATGCCAGGCCAACTGACAATTTGGGAAGGTAGGCATGGCACAGCTCAGGCGCGGGTATTTAAAAAAAATACTCTCCAGGTGATTCTAATGTACAACCGAAATTGAGATCCGTACTCTTGAAGCCATAATTATCATGCTGATTTGCCAGCTGATTATCACCCTCCATCGTCCTGGAGCAAGCCTTTCCAGTCCAATCCATCTCTGCCAACTCAGGATTTCTGAATCAGGCAAGCAATCAGTAAGAACCCAGAAGTACCGCAGTTACCGAGCGACCCCTTTTGTGGTTTACTAAAATATTCCTCAATCTCCAGAATTCAAATTCATTAGGAACCCTAATTACTAATTAGGTAACTATTAACATGCTGGGAAAAACATTTCTAGGTCTATAAAACTGATAGTAAGCCTTAAAATATCATGTACACTTCATTCATTAGTTTATACCTGGGAGCCAGCAGCCACTTTCAAAAGGAAAGGAAAGAAGTAGGATCTACCACTATGCCTCATGCCCTTACACACTGTCTCATTTAATCATCACAAAAAGAGGGGTGAATAATGATCCTTAGAGATAGGAGATCTAAGGGTCAGAAGTTCATTTAAGTTGCTAGATTCTCAGAACTTCCAAGTCAAATTTTTCAGTGTGTGCAAAGGGCTTGGTAAGACAGACTAGCTAGGCTACACCCTCACTTTCCAACTCAATGGGTCTGAGGTATAGACTAAAATTATTTTCATAACTAGTCCTCAGGTGATGGCCCAGGGACCAAACTTTTGAGAGTCACTTTTCTAAGTGGTGAAACGGGCATTCAAACCAGGTAGGTAGTCTTCTACATGTCTTTACCTACAGCCTTTTCTACCCATCATACCTGCCTACAGCACAGTCGTCATATCCCTCCTCTGCTGAAAAACCTTGCAGGGATCTTATGACATTAAGCACTGACTCAATTCCAAACACCCAAGTAAGGCATTCCAATCACGTCATAATCAAACTGCACAAATGCCTACTAAAATATTATCTGTAGCCCCAGCTTCAGGGCCAATCTAACTACCTCATGTTCTTTATAGTCCATGCTTCCTAACATTACTATCTATATGCAGTTTATAAAGCGACTTCGTAACATTACTATCTATATGCAGTTTATAAAGCGACTAGATTGTGAGTTCTCTCCCATTTAGACTGTCTCCTCTCCTTATAGTCCCCAGAAAAGTTAACACATGATGGAGGTAAATCCTAACCTCCCTTCCCTGGAGCTTTATTTTTTAATCTCAAAGCATTTTGAACAGTTCTCCATCATAACAGTAATCACTTTTTAAAAACTTGCTTCTTCACCAGTCTTCCTTGCTAGACTGCCAGTTCAGCGAGGACATGAACTGGCAATCTTGTTAACACCCTCAGAGACTAGCAGAGCCTGCGATGTAGAGAGTTCATTCGTTTAATTAACACAATGGCAGACACACTATATTCTGACCCACGAAAAACGGGACACTCACCTCCGCACAGCAAGGCCTCCTAGGAGTTTGTAACGCAGAGACTCTGCCTGGGCAATGGCACACAGACCTCTTGTGGCTACCTTTTCAGCATAAAGCTTTAAAGAAGAAGCAAGGTATACCTTTTTAACTTGTTACTTTCACCATTGTTTTCTATTAAAATTCAGCATTTTCACTATACAGGTATATCATTTGTATATATATCACTGTAGCATCCCTAAGTACTAAAGCACTTCTACTCACACCCAGCACACTTGGTGACATAGGCTTAGTCATTTCTCATTGCCCTCCCACCCCCTACCTCTTCCTACAGCCACACCAAGGAGACTAATGGGGCAGCCAATCCAACATAGGTATCTTTACTATACCCAAGATGAATATAAAATCTCTTAACCACCAGAAATGAGCAATATTTAGGGTTTTAGGAATAGCAACATAAAGAGCCAGTTTTAGGTTCACAGTAATCTCTGGCATAACCCAAGATCACTCACCTCTACACTACCCTCAGGGAAGCCAAACCTCTTCTGAACCACAGCAGTCAATTCTCGGATCCTCCGACCCTTCTCACCAAGAACATTCTGTGTCCTAGGGAAAATAAGTGACAATCCACAGCTCTCACGATATCCTAGACGTAACTTCAAATCTTGCATGTAATAGTAAAATCTAGTCCATAGGACACAAGCAAGTATAAAGTTTAGATGACAAGTACTATAGTTAGATTTCAAAATGAAATAAATAAATAAATAAATAATTCATTCCCTAAGGCCAAATTCATTTCATTGGTTGTCCTCTTGAGTTTACAGAATAAAGGATGTTAGAATATGTAACAATTATAGATGACTGCCAGGAAAATGAGTTTTTACCTGGTTGCCAAGATAATGATTTCTGTTCTGGTTGGTGTAACTCGGACCTCAACTCCAGAGTAGCCATCTTCAGCCAGCTCCCGGGTGAGAAACTCATTCAGTTCAGCTTTGAAGATGCCATCAGCAACAAACTAACCAAAAAGTAAAATTCAAATAAGGACATGGGCAGGCTCACTTTTTCCTTCAGTCAATGCAACCCTCATCAAAATCTGACACCTCCAATAAATGCCCCATCATCATATTACCCTTATAGTCCAACAGGAATGTAACAACCCTTCTCAGACAAATGCCTCTAGGTCATCTTTTGGAAGTTACTTTAACCCAGGGCCCTTAAAACTGTGTCACAGAACGCAACACAGTGCAGGGACACCTGGACAAAGATAACACTTCCAGTCAGACTCGTCATCTTCTCTTCACTGAAGGGTTAAGGGTGTCTTTATATGTACACGCATTAAATGAAAAACTGTTTTAAAATGGCACAACTCATTCATTCAGCACAGCAGGGATGCCACACAAGTGTAAGCACTTTCATTGTAGACAAAACTTTAATCATTAAAAGAATCCCAGGTATGTTTATCTTGCCTTACTCAATGAACCTGTTTTACAAAGTTGGGAAATCCTAACTTACGGAAGCGTGTGAATTTAATTTTAACATGGATGTACTTATACAAAAAATGACTAATTGATTATTTCTAAAGCAAATGGACTTTAGACTTCTCTCTTGTGGAAAGGCGAAAAGTAAAACTCGAGGAAGCGTTCCCCCCAGGTCCTCTACCTCCATTAGCCCATGGCTTTTCCTTGGGCCCTAGATGGATCAAGAAATTATCAGTAGCCTTTCCAGTTAAGGTCTTTGCAGTCAAAAGACTGCACACAGACAGGACTAGTAAGAAGGCAAAAATACACTGCTACCTCCTCTTCCCAAAGCCATGTTGTTAAGACGTAAAGGGAATAGTTCATGCCCTCAAAATACCACACGTTTACTAATTTAATATTTATTGACCAAGAAATGCTCACAAGCGCCTTATCCGGGGGAGGTGAGGTGCCCGATGCTTCATCTCTGCTTTCCGCTCGGAACCGACAGAAATCGTCTCACCCTTCCCCCGCCACACTGTGCTCGGCCGGCTCGGGCCCCACACTCAATCCACCGCCATCCGCGGCCCGCGAGAATGCCTCGCAGCCCAAGCCACTTCCTGGGGTAGTGCACAGAGCTGCAGGTCTCGCAACGGCACCTCAAGAAGCACCTGACCCGTGCGGCGCTATAATCCCCTGGACTCGGAGTCCAATGTCTCACCTTCCTCTTCTTGGAAATTTGCACCGCCATCTTGCCGCCGCGCGCCGCTGAAAAGAAAGGAAGGGGCTCCCGGGCGGAAGTGATTATAAAGGGCGCGGAATGACGACAAAAACCGCGACGTCGACACCTGTGGGTCCTCATGGGAAATGTAGTTTTTACTTTCAGAAGGCGGTCAGGGAAGAGTAATAAAGGCATCTATAAGCAGAAACGGCAGCAGCAGACCAATCAGAATTTCGGAATTGCAACGGAGCTTAGACTACAATTCTCATTACTGTAATTTAAAAATTAACAGCGTGAGGCGCAGAGATGAAAATTACAAGTATAAACTCGTAGAGCAACGGAATTTATCCAGCATGGAACCCTACACTTTACACAGTAATGAAAATTGACTGGAAGTCCTCAGTGAAATTCATTTAGGCACCCAGCTCTTCCAATCTGTTTTCATTTCCTCCGTTCCAAATGATAATATCCAATATTTATTAAGCATGCTAGGGACTGATCCATATTCTTTATATTATTAACTTGTTTACCCCCAACTCACTTTATTGAAGTCCGTTGCAACTTGTAACAGAAGTAACAAAGTAGTAGCATTTGGGCTCACAGTTCTTCCTCAATTAAAAATATTTTCCCCCACATTTCACCATAGACATTTTTAAACATTTCCAAGCGTACAGAAAAGTTGAAGGAATTGTACAGTGCACACACATATATGCATCACCTAAGGGCTGCAATGAGTATTTTTGCTTTATTTGCCTTATCATATATCTATCCATCCCTCTATCTACTACCAATGCATCTTTTGATGTATTTCGAAGTAAGCTGCAGACATCAGTACACTTCACCCCTAAACAGTTTTATTTTAAGTTTGGATAGTTTGCCTGCATTTCAAAATCAGGAGATTTCTCTATAAAGTTATTTTAAGTTTTTCTTAAAAATATAGAAAGATCTAGCAAAATACCAGGCCCATGTTTCCTCATGACTATGCTTTCTTTCTCTGTTAGATGGCAAAAGGTTTTGTCATGTGTCACAGTCCCTGGCAGCTTCATTCATTTTTTGTCTGGTCCTAGAAACCATTTGAGCTTTCCCCAGCCCTAAAACAACTCTAATACAAAGATCCGTCCTATAATCATGGAATTAACAGAGTTTGGGGGCGAGCTGAGCAGAGGGACCAGGGAAGATGAAAAGAAATGGATGAACCAAAGATACAGTCTATGGATCTGATGTATCTTGATGATGGATTGAGGTTGAAGGGGTTAATTGAGAATGGCACCCCACTTTCTAACTCCAGTGTTAGATGCTTAGCAACAACCCTCACTGAGATGAGGAACCCAGGGACAGGTTTTTTCTTCATGTGTCATCTTCCTCTGCTCTTTACTATACTCTTCAGCCAGCTCTACAGCCTTTAATTCAGTGGTGCTAGGCTGCTTAAATCTCGACCTGGATTAATCTGCCTACCTAACTTTACTATGCCCTCACTTGGGATATGAGCACTGTGGGAGAGCATCCAGCCTTATATGCTGGGGCCAAAATATTTCTTTAATCATCTATGACCCCTCATTCTCCCACGGTTCCTATTGTAATCTTTGTCAAATCAGAATCCCCTTCTCTTTATCAGCAGTCAACTTGCCTCTTAACCTATTGCCCCCCAAATAGATTGTACAGGCAAGAACTGCCTCTCATATAGGAGTATAATTGTATGTGTCCTTAGCCATTCCTCCCTTCTTTCCTCCCTGCTCAGGAAAGAGACCCTCTTTTTGACCAAGGTCAGCCTCCCCTATGTGTTCTAGTTCAAGTTTAATTCCATTCCTTTGAGACCTCGTTCCACCAATCATGCCTTCCCTTTCCTGTGATATTCTTCCTTTATTAACTCTTTCTTTCACCACTCTTCATGTTAAATATGTCGCTTCTTTCAAGGTTGTATCCATCCTGGTTGCTTCTAGCTGTAAACAAATTTAAAAAAAAAAATTTTTTTTTTTTACCGTTTTTGTGTTATTGCTTAGGGACTCACATTTCATATACCCCTATGCACAATAAAAATAAGATTCAGTGTATGAAAGGGTGTGAGAAAACAAGCATCCTCATACTGCAGGTGGAGTGTGAACTAGGCTTCTTTTTGGAGGGCAGCTTGATGGTACTCACCATAACTTAAGATCTAGATTCCCTCTGGTGTGGCAAATACATTCCTTTTTATCTACTCCAGAAAAACATCCACACAAATATACATGGAAGTAGATGCAAGAATGCTCTTTATAACCCTATAAGTATTAGTGGCAAAATAAATTAAAAACAGCCCAAAGGCCCTTCAGTGGGGAAGTGTTTATGGATTATTGTGTAGTGATTGAAAAGAATGAGGTGGCTGTATGTTCACACGTGAAAAGAACACCAAGAAATATCGTTGCATGAAAAAAACAAGTTGTAGAACAATAAAATAAAACACATATGCATGCAAATGTATTGAAGAATCTATACCCAACTAATAGATAGCTAAGCTTACTTCTAGGAATGGAGCAGTACTTGCAGAAGTTAAGAGGCAATTTATTTTATTGCTCACTTTTCTTATAATAAAAATATATTCATGTATTACTTATGAAATTGAAAATGAATAAAAAAGGAAAAACATACATATATGGATTTCTGATCATATGGCTACTTGTGAAACAGTGTGAATGGTCCAGCCTCCAATACCAAATCCCATAATCCTTTCTTCTGAAAGCTCAGGGTAAGAAAAAGTTTATTCCCTTAATCAGACTATAAATCTGTACTGTCTGATACAGTAGCTACTGGCCTCACTGGGCTGCTGAGTACTTGAAATGTGGCTAGCCTGAGTGGAAAACAGCTTTATGTATAAAAAACAATCCAGATTTCAAAGTATTAAAAAAAAGAATATATCAATAATTTTTATATTGATTACGTGTTAAAGCAATAACAAAACAATAACATTTGAGAAGTACTGAGTTAAATAAAATAGGCTATTAAGTTCATCTGTTTTATTTTGCTTTTTTTTTTTTTCATGTGGGTACCAGAAAATTTAGAACTACATATGTGGCTTATATTTCTGTTGGGCAGTGCTACTGTAATCTTTCCACTACAGAAATCAATAGTGTTTTATTTTTCTTTCCTTCTATGAAATTTGACACAGTGATTGGCAGAGAGAGGGCACTTAGTTACTGTTTACAGGCTTATTGAACAAAAGAAAGTAACAAGGAGTATTACCAATCTTGCTCCCTGTTTGCCTGAGGTCCTGGGAAACTCAGCTAAATTTCTTGTTCAGTTGAGTTCCTGGGACCCAACCCTGGCCCAGATCAGCTCTCCATGGGTGGAAGAGGCTTATCCTGTAGAATTCAGAATTGTTTCTAGAGCCCCGAAGACAGGAAAGTGAGAGCATCACAGCCCCATCTTCCACATACACCCTTTCTCCTCTATAAACTGAAGCCCAAGTGGTTCAGTGGACAAGTAGAGGTAAACTCAGTGAGAGCAACCATCTAACCTTGTTTACGTTTTTCTAAACAAACTGCCTGTGTGGCCACTGGATCCACACAACAGCTGGGTATGGATTTAAATCCCTGCATTTGGGGCCAGACAAAATGTCTTTCAGATTGAATGATGCTTTGGTGAAACTCTAGGCTTTTTCACTCAGCAAAACTTTTCAAAGTGTCTGTTCAAGGGAGCATAATGTTTAGAGTCATAGAGTTAATACAGACAGCCTGGGTTCACATCCCTAGTCTGGTTGTTTGCTAGCTATATGACCTTGGTTATCTCTGCATAAATTTTCTCATGTAAAATGGGCTGAAAATAATAATAAACCCACCCCATGAGATGACCGAGATTAAATGAATTAATACAAGCAGAGTGCTTAGCACATAGTAGAGCATCTAGAACATAGTAAGTGCTCAATTGGCATTCATTTTATTGCTTGGATCCACTGCCTATGCTATGTCCTGGGGTCACTGATGAATTTGATTCAGCTCCTGCCCTCAGGAGCTCATAGCTGGGGGTGAGGGATTGGGACACAGATAAGTAAGTGTGATAAGTACCCTGTCATGACAGGGACAATAGAGTACTGAGGAGGACAAGGTGTTGGAAAAGATGTCACAGAGCTCCAATCCTTGAGCTGAGGCTCACAAGACACTCAGGTGTTTGCCAGACCAGCTGACATATCAAGCAGAATGCATGGGCTGAACCCTTTAGGAGCAAAAGAAGGACCTTTCTCCCTGAATTATAAAGATAGTTTTCTCTTCTTCTAATTCAAAAAATAAACTACGTTAATAAAAAATGTTGAAAAGGATAAAGAAGCAAGTAAGAACAACAGTATTCTAGTTAAGCCATGTAAACATTTTGGGGTACATGCTTACAGATTCCTTCTTAGGCAGCAAGATGCACTGTGAAGAACATGTGCATCTCGCTGCCTAATGTCACACAAGTGGGGTCACCACGATGCACGCGTGCCATGAAGGATGCTGGTGCCACACCAGGAGGGTGCCAAGACAGTGGACAGCTTGGTCAGAGGTGGGATGGTGGGAAAATATGGAGCCAGCTCAATTTGTCTCATATCTCACTTACAAGCTTTGTGATCTCAGGCAAGTCACTTAACCTTTCTGAGCTCAGATTCTTCATCTGAGAAGTGGAGAAACTGTCATTAACCTGGATGAAAAACGGGTGCTGTGATCAATCATAAATTCCTAACTGGGCAGATCATGGTGGATAGTCACACTCCAGGCCTGTCCATTGCTCTTGTGCAGCGAGGTTGACGATGTAACCTCCTTCAAGAGAGCACATGATTTTGTTAATTTTCCTGTAATCCTAACCCCACTTTACTTTCTCACCTTCATGTAATCTTTCTTAATTTCCCTCCCTCATTCCAAAAGCATAAAAGAGACTGCCAACTGTTGTCCTCCAGAGCATTTTAGATCTTGCTTCCTGGCAATTGTCATTTTGGGCTCAAATAAGCTCATAAAAATTCTCTACAGGTTTGGATATTTCTTATGTTAACAATTTCATAGGATTTGTATGATTGAATTAGATAGTATCTTTAAAGCACTAAGCATAGCACGTGGAAAGTGTTCATAAAATGGGACAGATTATTATTGCTTTTAGTGCAAATAAACAACTTGGCATTTAGGTTTACAGTAATCTTCAGTGTTTTTGATTATGGTGAGTTACCTTACAAAGTACTACCCAACACCAACACATGGGCTCTCCACTCTGCTCTTTGTAGAACACACACATCGGGCACAATTTGATTATAAGCAAAAAGGCTATACTAGTGCAATGTACAGGGCAAGGAAACTTCCTTAGAGGAAAGATGTGAGAATAATTGGGGCAGAGATCAGATTGCTGAAGCAGAAAGATGCCACCAAAGGAAAGAAAAAGACCATGGAGGTCCCAAACCATCAGGCTTCCTTCAGGGGTGTGGGATCAAAGTCTGGTCTGAAGAGGTGGGTGGGGCACAAGGACAACTGTAACAAGAACCTGCCAAGAACCAGTGAGCACTAGGCTGGGGAGAGCTGTGTTGGGGGGAGGGGCAGGTAAGAAATACCAGCTGGAGTGTCAGGGAACACAGCTGCTGTACGTGGCAGTAAGTTTGTGCAGTTTAATTTTAGAATGCGGAAATTCCACTTTTCATAAATTGGCTCTCCCAAATGGCTGCATACTTCACTCTCTGGCAGCAACTACGGGCAACTATAGCACCTTGGTCACCCTCATTCCCCAAAAAAGGTGGGGCCGCTGCTCTGCCCAGCCCGCACTTTTTACCCCTTCTACTAGTCCACTAACCAAGCGGGTATCTTTGGTGACTCATTCCAGAGGCTGAGAATATGGGACAGATATAGCTGGGGAGGTGAAACTGCTCCACAGAAACAAAAGGCAGGAGGCTGGCTTCCAGTGAAACCCACACATAAGGGACTAAATTTACTGTGACTCCAGAGGACAGGAACAAGATGATAACAAGTCAGTGCTACCAATTGCCCAGCTTTCTGAGCAAGGCGTGTGAACAAGAGGCTGGTTAGCTTGGAGACAAAGGGGGAAAGGTAAGAGCCAAGGGCTGGCATGCAGCCAGTGCTGCTCAGGGACAGGAGCCAGGCCTAGGGTATGATGGGGCTGGCTCTGAGCAAAGCAGGCTTTTTCTTAGAGATGACTGTTTTGGGCTTTTGTAGAGAGAAGCCATTAGAACCATCTAATCTAGTTCTCCATACCCTGATTCCACAGGCTTGGAAGGTCTGGGGTTCTGGCTCCAAGTAAACTCTGTTAGCCTTGTGCTTCTGCAGAGAGACAATAGACATCTCTGTCTTGTAGATGCTGCATACTTTGACTCAGTTCTCCAGCACTGGGGAGGAATCTGAGCAATGGAACTCACCTGCCTCCGCTGCTGGGGGGAGCATAAATTAGCACAGTGGCTTGGAAAGTTTTTTATCCTAAGGAATGTTGATTTTGCACCCCAAGCCCCAGCAATTCCACTCCTGGGTATATAGCCTAGGGACTGATCTTCAAAATTTTGTGCTCACATTCTCTCTTACAAGAATATGAAGGCTGCGGTTTTCCTTTATATAGTCTAAATTATGTAGAACTTTAACATATGTAGAACTTTTCAACATGTTTAAACACACTTGCAAAGACTATAATTTCCAGCATTAACATAAAGTCAACACTTTAAAATAAAGCAGTTAGTCACTCTTTTAAATGTCTCCATAAGAATATAAATGTCACAGTGATTTCATACCCACAACTATCCACTTAAAAAATACACAAACAAATTTTTCTTGAACAGTTGCACATTTTACATTGTTCCATTTTCTCTTTGAACTTACATTTCCACTCCACGCAGGCCTGGGAATGTCTCCATGCACCCGGGTAAATGCAGATTCCCCTTGGAGTGGATCTGTGACCTCTGCCCTGTTTACTCTCCTTGCCCTGGTTGGCTGAATTAACTTGGGTCTGGTCTAGCTGAATGATTGTCCAGGAAGATCCCAAACCAGCTGGGTGTTTTCCCAGCTCAGTGACCCATTGAGATTTAGTTTCTTTCTATTGCCCTTTGTTTACTCATCAGGAAAGTTCTGAACCAGGGTGCTAGCACACAGGAGCACAAGTGCTTTTAGCCCTAACACTCTTAAAAGGTCACTACTTATGTAAACATCGAGTAATTTCACATACTAATCACTACATATATCGAGAGCTTACCAAGTGCTAGGAACTGTGCTGAGTACTTTATAAACATTATTGCCCCATATTCTTCATGATGCAATCTAACCTATTTACCATACTGTTAACTCATTTTACCAACAAAAAGAAACTGCCTTTTAAGACCAAAAATCTAGTCCCCTAAATAAAATTACTTAACATCCAGGAATTTAAAGGGTTAGGCAATATCATTTTCCAGATGTTATTGATAATTTTCTGCCAACAAGAAGCCACAGTTGAAGAGAAGTTAAGATGTCTGTATCTTAATTGTATTGAGACTTGTTAAGAAGATAGTAGCTAGGCACCAGGCCATTTTTAAAACTAATTCTGTAAAGCGACTTTGAATCACCTAAAATCAAAACAAGGTAGTAGGTAAGTGGAATAAATGGTCGGGGACCAAATGTGTTTCAAGATACCAAGTTCAGTCCAGTCCCATCACAAAGATGGAATGTCGCGGAACTGGACAGTTTGGAAGAGGAGCCGCTAGAGGGCGGCAGAGCACAGCGGACCCGGACTGCTCCCTAGAGAAACAGCCTCCAGTCAGTTGTCGAGTGAACTCAAAAAGCCTGACAGAGAACACATCCGACTGCCCAGCCCTCAACACAGAGCCCACGGCTTCTCACAAAGGGGAAGGGAGGCAGATACCCAGACTAACTCTGTCCAATAGAAATATATACATAATTTCAAGTTTTCCAGTAGTCATTTATAAAAGGAAAAAAAAATAATTTTAATATTTTTACTCACCCACAGATCCATCCTATAGATCCAAAATATAATTTTAACATGTAATTAACAGAAAAATTATTGAGCTATCCTACTTTTTTTTCGTATTAAATCTGAAATCAGTTATATATTTTCTATTTACAGCACTTCTCAATTTGAACTAGCCACAGTTCAAGAGTTCAGCAGCCACTTGTGACTATAAACATTTAACCTCCAGCAAGTAAGTACTTCCTGCAGGACAATGGCCTTAGGAGGATTCCAGTATCCTACGGGGAGCAAGAAGGTCAGGCCAAGGACCTCTCCTGGCCCTACCTATAGCACTGATCAATAGCCACCAAACACATGCAAATATTTCTGCCAGGGTGCTGCTCTCTCTCTCATCTCTCAGCCCCCTCTCTGCTACACCAGAGCTGTTTTCTAAAATGCTTTCTAAAATCCCCAGGTTAGGAAACTTTCATGGCTCCTCCTGTCTCCTGTGCTCCCCTGTGATCTGAGACCAGAGCTGTTCAGGTTTGAGGAGGTTTGCTGGTTTAGATTGCCTCACTTCAAAAGAGCACAATGATTGGGAAGATGACAACAACAACTTGATTCTAGATCTAGTTTCCCACCAAGAAAGGCAGATATGCAAAGAGGTAAGAGCAGGCTGTGGTCTCCCCAAGCCTAGTGTAGATTCCAGCTATGGTGGCCTTTGGCAAATGGCTTAAAAGTCTCTTGCTGCCTCAGTTTCCTCAGTTGTGAAATGGGGATAATAATAGCAGTTACCCAATAGGCTTGTTGTGAGGATTAGACGGGATACTTGAAGTTGCGCTTGGCATATAGTAAAAGCTAAATAAATGTTAACTCTTAAAAATCAACATTTGCATAACTGCATTTCAACACTTTTAAACAATTATTATTTGGCAAAATGTATAAACTACTGCCAGCCACTGTGCTGGGCCTGGCATTGCTCTGATCAAAACTTCGTGGTGCCTGAATCAGTCTGTTATGACATCGCCTCCTGTCACCTTCAACCAAACTACGAATCCCGTCATTACCAGTCTGCCAACTAATGTTTTTAAACAACATACAGAAAAAATATTATCAATTAAAATACTTTTGAAAACAATTTAGTTATTCGTTAATAAATGGCTAATGTTTGTTGAATGCTTACAAACTGTCAGGTGTTTTTTCCTTTTTAAACATACTTTAACACATTTAATTTCCACAACAACTTTATGAATTAGAGTCTATATTTTATAGATGAGGAAACAGGTCATACAGCTAGGAAGTGGCAGAAGTAAGATTCAAATCCAGACAGTCTGGCTCCTGAGTCTAAGTGTGGGCCCTCTTCTTCTACTCATTAACAAAATCTATTTCTTCAATCCTTAGATCTTACCTCAAAAGCTCTCACTTCTGTAAAGCCCTTTCAGTCACTCCAGCCCGCCCCACCCCATCATGTACTCCCAGGCCTGTGTTCCCAGGCACTTGGTTCAGGCCTCCTGACACCTGTCATGTGACATCTCCCTGAGTTATGCTGGAATCTAGTTCCTCACAGTAGAGTGTCAGCCTCCTGACTGGTGACAAGGCCCAGACCCAAGATAGGGAGTCTGACAGGCCAAGGTTTGATTTCTGGCTCTGTCGCCTACTTCAGGGTGCCTTAAACAAAAGGCTTGATTCATGTACCTCAGGTGTCATGAGTGCTCTTGGCAATATGTGTAAAGTTTCTGACACATAGTAGATGTTTCATAAGTCATGGTTTCTTATCATCAAAGACAATGACTGCTATATTTTTCTTTGGATTAAACAATAAGATAGTTTCTTTACAATCATGAAATGACATAATCAGTAAATTGATAGAGAAGGCAATTTGGCTACAACCTAAAATGCTTTACATATACTTGTCCTTTGACCCAGAAATTTCACTTCTTGAGAATTACCTACAAATGTATTCCCATATGTGAGAAATTATATATGCACAAGATATTCATTGCAGCAAAAAATTAGAAGGCACCAAAATGTCCAACACTGGGGAATTGTTTTAAAAAATTGCAATGTACCCATCAGATGGGATGCTATGAAATCAGGAATGATATGGCTCTATGTGCAGTGG
>CM053510.1:40597837-40788103 GCA_028627145.1 Eidolon dupreanum | reverse complement strand
GCCCCCACAAAAATGATCTGCTTTCCGTTTGAGTCCTCCAGGACTCTAGGGCAACAGTGAAGAGGTTGACTTGAATAATTTTCTGATTTTCCCTCACCTGTCAAAAGGACTGCTTTTATTGGTTGGTTGACCTTTGGTTTCAAGTTTCTGGGAGTGTCTATTGATATTTGTCTGAGTCAACTGTTAAACTGCAGGAAACTTGGCCATTCTGATTCCAGGTGTTCCCCTTTGGGCCCCTTGGGGAACCAACTGGGCTGCATTAGGACTTTTCCTATTGGCTTCCAGGTTCCGTGGGAGTGAGGAGGAAGGAGAATGGGGTAAAATATGGAGCCAGACTGATCTGGTTCAGACCCTGGCCTGACCACTTGGTGGCTGTCAGGTTCTGGTCAGCTGAGGTCAAAGCTCCCTTTCTCTTGTGTTCTAGCGCCACCCGTCTTTCCTGCCCCTCCTGTAACCAGCTACCCCGATAAAAAGGAGGGAAAGTGTAAAGTCCAGAACTATCATCCAGGGTTGGGCAGAAGATTCCATGATGGCAGTCACTGTACCCCAGGCCAGGCCACATCCTTCATCTTCTTGGTCAAATGGGCTCTTTATAACAAAACCTGGGACCCGTGGTTGCAGATCATCCTCAAGAGTCTTTTGCAACTAACTACAGCTTCAAACATGTTTTGGTTCCTAACCTAAACTTTCTGGATTTTCTGAGTCCAGATATAAATTAGAGCATTGTTTGGATCTCTTTAATCCCAAACTGGCACTTAAGTATCCATAACATGAGTAACCAGGGGCGCTCTCACTAAACTTTGGTAAACAGAAAACTCCACAAGATTTTTAGACATTGGACACCTGCTTCAGTGTTTATACTGGAATGGTGAATCTCAAATTTCTATACAGACTAGACACCAAGGCAAAGTCCTTTAAGACCAAAAGAAACTGGAGATTCTTTTGATTCTAAAGAAACTGAAGATTTGAGAGAGCTTAAAGCAGCCTGAACTTGAAGGCTACCCAGTGGTTATTTCAGGAGGTGTTAGTGATTAAGACAAAGGATTTGGCCTTGAAGTAGGAACAAAGCAACCCCTGCAGATCTGAGATGGTGACTGGATCAGCAGAAAAGGAAAAGCCATTTCAAGTCCCTGAACAGGAGTTGTCTAAAATGGAGTGTTCCTCTGCAGCCTGGGAGAGATTTAGAAGACAGCAGCTACATGCAACCTATGGACCTTGTTTGGATTCTGACTCAAACAAACCAACTGTTAAAAAGGGGAAAAATGAGAAATTTAGGGAAACATGAAAACTGACAAGATATTTGAGAACTTGATAACCATTGAAGTTGAGTGATTGCTATTTTTTTCTACCTCTGCATGTGTTTGAATTTTTCCTTAATAAAAGTTAAATGATATAAGGACAAACAATGGAATA
This sequence comes from Eidolon dupreanum, assembly GCA_028627145.1. NCBI lineage: Eukaryota > Metazoa > Chordata > Mammalia > Chiroptera > Pteropodidae > Eidolon > Eidolon dupreanum. The sequence goes on along the minus strand of CM053510.1, from coordinate 40,786,690 downwards.
TTTCCAATGTTAAAATCAAATACTTCTCTTTCCTTACATATCATCAATTGCTTTAAATCATGCCACACTTTTGTTTGCTTCACAGTTCAATCACACCTTTCTGATATAGTTTTGTGTTTTTTTCTGGAGTTTCTTGGTATCTTTTCCATTCCTTTCTGAGAGGAGAAACATGTGGATTTTTTTTTTTTCACCATATGACTAAGAGCTTCTAGCTTCTTAATTGTACTGTCTATTGACTGGAATTCACTTTATTTTTGAAGATATTTTTAAGACACTGTTTTCAGAGCCTTCTGTTTTCCCGTTCAAATTTACATTAATTACTTTCAGGCAAACAATTATCACCCTGACAGTTCTTGTCAATGAGTATCTGGGTTAGTTCTACTGTTTCGTGGCTATTATGTATCTTAGGTCAGGTTCCCCAGAAGCAGAGCTTGAGACAAGGATTCTGGTGAAATTGAGACTATTCTCTCAGTTAATCACTGTCACCAGGATACAGCACAGCAAGAAAGCCAAGCAAGGAAATATTCTTGGCAGGGGACTAGCTTCAGCTGGTCCCGCAGAGATTCCAGAGTTTGTCTCCCTTGAGACAGGGGGGCATTTTGTGCAGCAACTCACAGTAGCTGGGCAATGGGTGTACCAGGTTGGTGAAGGCGATTTGAGATTACCATCCAAGACTCCAGTGCTTCTCAAACTTGTTGAAACACGGATCGCTGGGCCCCACCCACAGAGTTTCTGAATCGGTAGGTCAGGGGTGGGGCCTGAGAGATTCTGCTCTTGGAAATATACTTTGAGAATCAAAGAACTATATTATATCTTCCTTTTTCATTTTCCTGAAGCACAAGCTTGATTAATTTTTTTTCAGCCAGAGTTCATGGAAGATAAACTTTACTCCTTTTCATAAGTCTATTTTTCCCCTACAGTTGACTTTTAGTTTAACTGATTCAAAAACATTTCTCCTCAGAATTTTGCAGCCATTGTGTAAAAGTTTCTAGGTTCAGAGAAGCCTGATGCTAATGTGATCTTTACTTCCTTACAGATAACCCGTTTATTTGCTTTCAACTTCCAGAAGCCGTTAGGCTTTCGGAAATCTCATGAGGCCTTAGGTATGTATGTTTTTTCTTTGATTCTTCTCGGCATTTAATGGGCATTTTAAAATATAAGTCTATTTTTTTTCTTTGCTCTGAGGAAATTTTCTTCTATTATTTCTCTGATTATTTTCTTGCCTCTCTTTTCTTTTTTACTCTCTGGAATTCTCATTACACAGATGTCAGGCTCTTGAATTGATTTTTTATGACTCAATTTTTCCCCTCCATTAAAAGAAATTATTTTTCTCTTTATATTCTTGGAGAATTCTATGACTTTTGCTTCTAGACATTTTTTAAGCATATTTTTTATTTTGGAATAATTTTAGATTTATAGACACATTGCAATGATAATACAGAAAGTTCTCATATACCCTTCACCCAGTTTCCTCCAATGTTAGCATCTTACATAACCACAGTATAAGAAATGAACATTCGTACATTACTATTACCAAAACTCCAGATTTTATTCAAATTTCAACAGTTTCCCCCCTAACATTCTTTTTCTGTTCCAGGATCCAATCCATGTATTTAGTCATCATACCTCCTGAGTCTACAATGTGACAGTTTTTCAGTCCTTCCTTGTTTTGTGTCTTTTTTTTTTTTTAAATCACTTTGACAGTTTTGAGGAGTAATAGTCTGATATTTTGTAGAACATCTTCCAATCTGGATTTTTTTCTCATGATTAAACATCGTGAGGGAAGAATACCACAATGGTGAAGTGACCCTCTCATCACATGATATCAGCTGGTGACCATAACCTTGATCACTTGATTAAAGCATTTTGTCAGATTTGTCCACTGTAAAGTTACTATTTTTTTCCCTTTCCACAGTCTATTTTTTGGAAGCAAGTCACTAAATCTAGCACACATTCATGGCAGAAGAGCCAATTAAGCTCCATCTGGAGAAGAGAGTAGCTACATATGTTATTTGGAATTCTGCTGTAAGGAAGATTTGTCCCTTCTCCCCGTGTATTTATTTATTCAATCATTTATTTAGATCGGCCTGGACTCATGTATATTTATTTTAGACTTTGGCTTATCCTCCAACTACTATTTATTTTGTTGCTCCAATTGTCCCAGCTGTGGCTATGAGAGCTCTTTCAGGTTGGCTTCTGTGTCCCTTTGACACACCCCATCCTGATTTATTTAAGCACTTCCTTACTTTCTGGCACTAGCGTCTAGATTGTCAAATTATATATTTTTATTTTGGTAATTATATTTTTTCATTTCCCAGACCGTTTTTGTGCTTTCTTATCGATCCTTTTCATTAGCAGCCCTTTCTTGTTTTATGGACCTGATATAATCTCAAATTAGAATTTACTTCTAATCATAATGTTGTAGATGCTGTTTACTGAATTTAAATGATCAGAATTACTCTTTAGATAAAGCATGAAAGACTTAATTATAGTTACAGAACATATGTAAATGTGGTCATTCTTGGCAATGTAAAAGTACTATAACTGTCAGAATCAGAAGGTTGGGGTGGAGGAGAAGTAAAACAGAGTACAGGTGCTAATTTCATTTTACATAGTAGAAATCATGTTCCAGTTGCTAAAGCAGATGCAACTGGAAATAAAGGTTTTAAACAATTATTGAGCTTGAAGATGTAATCACTAGGAAAATAAACTAACACTATAATGAACACAAGGTGGAAAGAATTAGAAGATGAGCAATAGTGTAAGTGAGAGGATTTCTTCATGTTTTTCATGAGCAGAGTCAGTAAATCTTTATTCAGTTAATCAAGAAATGGAGTTATATGCATATTAATCAGATTCGTGGTGAAAGCCATCACATCTCAAAGCAGAAAAGATTATAGGTTTCCTTTAGAAAGGGGCCCTAGGATATGGTGAAATAGGATGGAACAAAAGCAAATTTTTCCCTAGTAACATCAAAAAAAAATGCTTAGAAGCATTTAAAAAAACTAACATGTATTAGTTTGATAAAAATATTTTATAAAAATAATTTCAGTGTATGTAAATGTTGAATGCAAAACATTCTGGTGCTTGACAGATGTGCAGGGTGGAAAGGGAAAAATGGCAAGACTAGATGAGACACAGTGTATACATGGTCATGGCTGCAGAAAACAACCCACTCTGTGTAGGGGTAGGGGTTTCCAGAGGCAGGGCCACTTTCCTCTGCTTCTTCAGCATGTTCATTCATCCAACAATCTACCTAGAACTGGCTGAGCTTCAGATCCTGTTTTGGGCAGAGCCTATGGAGCTATCTTTGCTCTTGACATTTAAACACACAAGACTGCTCCCCTAGAGCTGACGCTTCCCACCATGGGAAAGGTGTATAGTCCACGTGCACTTTCTTTTTCAGGATGAAGGAGGTTGGGGGAGGATTCCCGACCAGCCCTCCCGGTTTGCCCACCAGAGTCTCAGTTTTAAAACTGGAAGTCTTTCGTCTTAGGAAATCTCTCTGTCCTGGGCAAACATAGGCACTTGGTCAACCTTTCCAAGGGGATAGTTGCTGGCCTCGCCTCTCACTTCTCCTTGGTCTTCGTTATGCTGGAGGATGTCAAAGAATCCAAGGCTTGTGGGTGTCACCTCTAGAGTCCACAATATGATCTGCTTTCTGAATTTTGGGAGCATTTGCAGTTGTAGAGTAGGTGAGGCGCAGGTCAGGGAGCTGGTGATGGTGATTTCTGGATGGCTAAGGTGAAGGGCAAAGAGGACTCGAAGGAAGAGAACTAGGAGAGGTGGAGTGGGGTACATTAAAGTAGGGTGGTTTCTTTGCCTCCAAAATTGGATGGCTGTGGGCATACCATTTGACCTTGGGAGGAAACCAGATTGTTATATCCAACCCATTCCTTAAAATACATGTATTAAATATTTATTGAGCACCTACTATGTAATAAGTTACGTTGCATTACAATCATTCACTATTGCAGTGACTAGGATCTCTGTATCAAGTAAAATAGAAATAGTGAGAATTGAGATCCTTGCCTTATTCCTGATCTTAAAGGGAAAGCATTCAGAAAGGTACAGACGTTCCCCATGTGCCCCCTATCCCCACACATGTATAGCTTCCCCGACTATCAACATCCTTCATCGCAGTGGTACATTTGTTATAAGTGATGAACATACATTGACACATCATAATCACCTAGAGTCCATAGTTTACATTAGGCTTCACTCTCATGTAGTACATTCTATGGGTTTGGACGAACTTATAATGAAATGTATCCATCAATATAGTATCATACAGAGTATTTTCACTTTCCTAGAAATCATTTGTGATCATCTATTTATCCCTCCCCTCCCTCTCAATGCCTGGCAACCACTGATCTTTTCACTGTCTCCATAGTTTTGCCTTTTCCAGAATGTCATGTAGTCAGAGCTGTACAAAATGTAGTCTTTTCAGATTGGCTTTTTTTCACTTAGTAATAAGCATTTAAGTTTCTTCCATGTCTTTTTATGACTTGATATCCCATTTGTTTTTAGCCCTGAATAATATTTGATTGTCTGGATGTACCCCAGTTTATTTATCCATTCACCTACTGTTTTCAAATCCTTTTTTTTTTTTTAATTTTGTCCAAAGTTTATATAGTTATCTGTAGGCGGGTTGTTCTGATACAGGATACTTCACCATTACTGGAATCAGAACCATTTTCTCTCTCTTTTTTTTTTTAGAAAACTAACGATAGTAAGACAACCTGGCAAAGGCCTCTCTGTTAAACAAGGATATCTGTCCTTTCCGGTCATGTCCTGGCTCCGAGCTGTTACTGTAGGTTTCTTGGCTACATTTCACAGTAAAGGGATATTTGTATTTTTTGGCTACTCAGCCTCTAAACTCTCTTCTTATGTTTGGGGAATTCTCTACCCTATGATTCTTGGAGTAAGTTAAAGCCCAGGCCCTATATGGAAATCACAAATGTCAACAATACAGTGTCTGCGTCCTTGCAGCAAGGGCAGAGTCACATGACCTAAGGCAAGGGCACATGACTAGGCTCAGCCAGTCTGATGCATGGGGGACTTATTTTTTTTTATTAAGTTTATTGGGGTAACATTAGTTAATACAATTATATAATTTTCAGTTGTACATCATAATTTGACATCTATATATTCTATTGTGTGATTACCACCCAAAGTCCAGTTTCCTTCAGCTACCATATATTTGATCCCCTTTACCCATTTCACCCTCCCCCTACTCCACTATATTTGACTCCCTTTACCCCGTCTACTTCTCTCCTCCTTCCCTACCCCCTACCCACTGGTAAACACTAGTCCATTGTCCATGTCCCTGAGTCTCTGTTTGTTTGTCTTGTTCATTTGTTGCTTTTAGGTTTATATCACACATATCAGTGATACCATGTGATTTTCAACTTTTTCTGTCTGGCTTATTTCTCTGAGCATGATTATCTTGAGGTCCATCCTGCATGGGGGACTTAGACTCAAAGATGTAGGTCCAGTAAAGAATTCTTTCTGGTGAGAGATGGCAGTAGCCATTTCTAGTTTCTGGGGCTAAGTTTGGTGCTGGCAATAGTGGGGGTATGAGTTGTGGTGTTCTTTATTCAGCAGTAGCAGCTACCTGAATATCCTGTCAATGCTTTATATGTTTAAGTCAGCCAGAACTGGTTTTGTTGATTATAAATGAGAACCTTGAATTGTCCACCTTGTGATAGTTAAATAACAGTAATCTCATCATGGAGAAATCTTGTTAGATGAACCTAAAACAGCCCCTGCCATATTGAGAGCTGACCTGTCTGGGAGCCTGCTTCCTCAGGATATGGGCCCATCCTTCTTTTCAGTCCTTCCTTTTCCCTTCCGTGCTCTGGCCACAGATCCATCTGAATTCCTCCAAATTGTCTTGCCCTTTCCTTCCTCCCTGGCTTTGCAGCTGTTGAATATCCTCTCCCTGGAATGCAGTTATCTTCCCTCCCCTAAACTGCCAACACTACCTCTTAATTGGTCTCCCCCTCTGCATCCCCTTTGGCCCATGTCCAATCCATTCTTTACACAATAGCCAGAGCCAGAGCCATCTTCTCAAAATGCATGTGTGAGCATGTCTCTGCTCTGTTTAAAATCTTCCAAAGCTTCTTCATTGATCTTTGGATAAAGACCAAATTCCTTAACATGACCCTATAGGCCCAGCATAGTCTGGCTCCTGACTACCTCTCCAGCATCATAGGAAGACACCTGGGAGGTAGATGTCATGGACTGGCTTGATGGAATTGAGAGGAATAACAGAGGAGTCAAGGATGACATCCAGATTTCTTGTTGGGGCAGAGCTGAGGAAGCTCCTTAGTTTATTAACTTTTAACATCTCCAAGGCAATCATCAATCCTTTGTTAAATGTGGAAAATTCATCCACCCACCTGTCCACCTGCCTATACTTCAATCTGACATTCACCTACCTGACTAGCTAAGTAAAGGCTTTCAGTTTGAGTTACAGCTCTATCTTTTATTTGCTATGTCCTTGGCTTAGGCACTTTCCCTCTTAGAGCCTGTTTTCTTATCTATAAAGCAGAAATAATACTTCCTTTCTCTCTATCTATTATCTATCTTTTGGTAAGAAATTCTGAGTGGTAAAATTTCAGGCATGTGACTGGCCCAAGTTGGGGCATACTTGGAAATGACCATCTCCTATCAGCTTCAGCAGTAGAATCTATTGGACTTTTAGAAGGAAATCTGGTTTTCAGGTGAAGGCTATATTACAAATGGGGTTGAGACAGGAAAAAAGGAGCCTCCAGTTCACTCAACCATCAGTGCCCTTGGAGAAATGCACGGAGAGGTGGCCTGCATGGAGGGTAGAACAAATAGACCTCAGAGTATGCCTGGATCCTCCAATGTCCACAGTCAGTCCCTTAGCAGGTGCTGTTGGCTCTACCTCCATATATGTATGAACCCCCTTACTTTTCTTTATTGCTACTGCCACCACCTTAGTCCAAACTACCATCTGCTCTCTCTTGCCTGCTGCAATAGAGGACTGCCTTGCCTCTGCTCTTGTCTGGCTCCAAGACATCTTCCAGCATCCAGAATGGCCTTTGAAAATGTAAAGCAGGTACTGTTATTCATCTCCTAAGACCTCCACTGTCTCCCCAAACTCTTCAGCCTCGACCACAAACCCTGTGTGGTCTGCCCCACTCCTTCCCTGTTCGCCCAAACCCAGGCACTTTATCTTTTTTCCTAGGCTTAGGAAAGGCCCAGCTTCTGTCCTTGCTGCTCTTGCCCTCTGCCTGGGTAGCTCTTCCCCTGGCTCTCCCCACACACTGCACAATGCTGGCTCCTTACCTGCAGGTCTTAGCCCAGAGGTCATCTCCTTGAAGAGTCTCTTTCTAAGTACACTTGCCCCAACATGCTTTGTTTCATCACTGTTCTATTTTTTTCATAACACTTATTACTGCCCAAAATTAGATTGTTTATATTTATAGAGGTCTCTTCAATTACTATATTTTTATTAATTTTAATTATACTAGGAATATGTAACAACATTGTCTGAAGAGTCTGACAGGTAAAGCAAAAATTCTCCCTTTATTCTTCTTTGCCCATCCTAGATCCCTCATTGGAACGACAGCTCCATTTGTCCTATTGATCTGTTTGTAAGTTCCTAGAACCATGCATGATGCATTCGACAAAGCTATTGAATAAAGAGTAAATCAAGGGCCATGTTCTGGCTCTACTACATATTAGCCTCTGTTTGGGGAGGACCCAAAGAGAGGAGGTCAGAGGCCAAGGTCCAGAGAAAGCTATGGATTTGGGCAAACTATTTAACATCTCCAAGTGTCAGTTTGCTCATTTGTAAAAAAGGGAAAAGAGCATTTATCTCATAGAATTGCAAGCATCAGGTAGTGCCAGGCACACCCTACACCCCCTCACGAAGTTTGTAGGCTAGTGGGGATGTACCCGAAATACTTCAAGTTGACTCCACAGGCAACCAATCCATTCAGTGTCCCAAGAATGTTAGAGCCGTACTTTTCAAACTGGGATAGGAAGAGCTGTGTGCAGGTAGGAGTTACCTGAAACCATCTGATGCATCTTCCCAGGCTGTTTGTTTTACTTGGAAGTAATTTACATTTTATATTGAGTCAAATAATGCTTTGGGCATCATCATGGGGAGAGTCACTGGAGATCATGTGGTTTGGTTGAACCCCTGTTTTCGAGGTGGGAAAACTGATGCAGAGAGTGGCAGGAGTTAGCCTCTCTGTCCTGGTGGGTCCTCTCAGGCTCATATAGTGAACCCCCTATCATCACACAGGACTATGGTATACTCCTCTCAAGATCCTTGACCTTAGCAAAAATTAGAAGGTGGCTACCTCTCCTTCCCCTGTGGGACTGAGGATGAAGCCCAGACATCAAGGCCAGGAGGAGAGTTTGGGACTTTAATTCACACTCTCCTAACATTGCCCAGACCCTGGAGCACCCTGCCTGCCTGTCAGTACCCGTCTGTCCCCACAACCACCTGCCTATCTGAACATAACTATGGTGATTCTATTGGGGTATCCTTACCTGACTATATATAACCAGCATAGGTAACTGTTTCTGAGTGTAATCACAGATGTTTACACCCACAATCACAGCTGAGCAAATGATAGCTTCCTTTCTCCTTTTAATATGCCAATATTAGGGACTTATCAAGGCCAGTTAGCCAAATCCCAGGAGTGAAAGACCTCACACTCTTTCACTACCTGAAAAACAAGAAGGGACTTCAGACAAAGCAAGGTCTCAGCCAGGATTTTGCAGGACACCAACAGGCCTGCAGGAAGATGGGCTAACATCTACTGGGAACCTACTGTGTGTCAGGCACTCAGGGGAAACCAGCAAACACCTTTGACCAATTCTGCAACCTGGAATTAGTCCCCCATTTTACTTCGTTGGAGATTGGTTCCCAGAAGGCTGGTGTCAGGGATCACCTACAGCAGGCAGTGGAGCTGGGCCAGAGTGATTTCCATCATGCTACCCCACCAGGCCAGCCTCCCAGAGTAGCAGGCCAGCAGGCCAGCTCTATGTCCCCTTCCTTATCTTCTCTTCTCACTGTTTCCTCTTCCAGGCTGCCACTATTGCCCTACTCCCTCCAGTCCCCCACACTTCCTTCTCAGTTCCTCAGTGTTGACACTATCTTCTGCCCTCCACCCCACCCCCACAGGCCAACCCTGCTTCCTGTTCCCGTTGGGTTGTTGGGTGTCATCTCTACAGAAGAGCAGAGAGCTGGGGGTGGGGAGAGGGTGGAGCAGAGGGCGAAGGCTTTGACAGGCACCCAAAGTCGCCCACCGACCCGCATGCCAACCCCATCAGAGGCACCTGAAAGAGCTCGGTCTTGGGGTGGGCAGAACCTCCGCTTTCATCTTCCCGCGCACACAAAGGCCGCCCCAGAGTGCTCGGGGAAGCGCGCCTGCACACTCGCATAGCTGCACAAAAACGTGTTCACGGCTTCATCCGCAAAAATGCATTCCTAATCGCCCCGCGCACGCGGCGTGCACACGTACCCGCACCGGCACACTCTCGCACGTATACCCACCCCAGCGTGCGCCCTCACGTACACCACACACAGACACACACAGAAACACACACAGACATACGCGCGCGCGGGCAGCTGGACACGCACCCGTGTGAACCCCCAAACACCCTGAGATCCCTGACGCGTCTGGCTGCCCTGCTCTGGCGGCTCGCTGGGCGGCGCGCGCACACACAGACACACACGCACAGTCCCCGCACTGCTCCACGCCCCTGGCCGCGGCCTGGGCTCTGTGCGGCACGGCTGGCGGGCGGGGACCCGGGCGGGGGCGGCGGCGGCGGCCAGAGAGCGGAGGAGGCGGAGCAGGGAGCCGGGAGCCGGCTGGCCCGCGCTCCTCCTGCCGGCCGGGGATTTTCCAGCCTGGGCGCTGACGCCGCGGACCTCCCTGCGGCCGCCTCGGACCATGGGCGACAAAGGGACACGGTGAGTGCGGGCGGTGGCCCGGCCGGGTGCGTGTGGGGCGACCTGGGTGAGGGCACGGGCAGGGGTTCTAGTCCGCATTCTGGCTCTGCGTTCGCAGTCAACCCAACGCCAGGCTCGGCGGCATCCTGCTCTCCTCTGCCTCAGAGGTCTTCCGTGTGGTCTCTGTTAGAGCCGTGGGCGGGGTACCGGGAGACGAGAACCGGCTGTCCCATCTGGCTCCTGGCTCCTTGGCGCCGATACACACTCACACACATTCACTTGCTGACACCCAGCACTGGCCAGCAGATGCAGAGATGCACGGGTGGGGTGGGGGGCAGGTTGACACACAATGGCACACACACTCATGTGGACACACGGGCACACTCATCCATGGGCATATTCATGCTGGCACGCACACTAACATTCATTGCCACACACTCATCACATACAGTGACACATACTGGTATACACTTTTCAACATAATCTTGCTGACAGTCATGTGAGCTTACACAGGTCACACTCCAACACACATCAACTCTAACACACCTTCATGCTGGCACACACATGTTGGTCTATAGTGATAAACATACACTGTTACTTTCACTTGCTGTAACAGTTACTGGTACACACACGTTGTCACACTTACTGACGATGAACACATGTGCTGGCACATATCTCACTAACACGTTGTTTGCAAGATCACATCAACGATGATCCCCACAGACACGAATCAAACTAATGCCCACACCCTGGGGCTGCTGACACACTCCAGTCCCCGCATGGCAAGAAGTGGAAACACACATACCACACAAGGTGGGAGCCCCCCTAGAGCCTGGGAAAACTGCATCCTACCCATTGTATTTCCTTTCCCCTTGACCTCCCTAGGCCTTGGGTGGCTGGCCAGGATCTGTTTTGAGCTGAGGGTGGTGAGAGGGGCTCCTATCTTCTTAGGAGCCTGCCCTGACTCAGAAAGGAAGACACTATGCCTCTAAAATGAGAAACTGGGACAAAAGTGGGGAGGGAGCTGCAGCTAGGAAAGGGAAGACCCTGGGGAGAGCCCTGGTTAGGTGCTCAGCTTTGTTACTCTAGATCTGCCCCTTCAGTTTACCCACTTCCTTAAGTTTTGATAGAAGCTTCTCCCTTATCTCCTCCTCTTACACCTTCTGCAACCCCCTCATTTGCATTTTTCTTTCTTTCCTCTCTCCTATCTTTGTGCTCCACTCCTCCCTTCTCTCTTCCCTCTCTCCACACTTCCTCTGTCATTCACTGCTTCCAATAATTGTTTATTGGGTGCCTACTGTGTACTAGACATAGTGTGGAGGTCAAAGCTGTACACTGAGGAAGCTAACAGAATAGGGATAAAACAGTCCCAGTGGTTGTCACGTTTTGAGATCACTGACAAAGCAATTTCACACCCACTGCCATTTGACACTCTCAACAGCATGAGAAAGGTCCTCCAGAGATTATTCCCATTTTCCAGAAGAAGAAATTGAGGCTCAGAGGTAACTTGTGCTCCTAAGGTTTAGAAACCTTCCTAGCTGTTCAGCTCTTCAAGATTAATTTTCCTCTTCCTAGAAGAGGAACCAGAACTCAGAGAGGTTACCTGACTTGCTTAAGGTCAGGAGGGATCAGAGGCAGGGCTGTGGCTGGAGCCCATTCCACCTATTTTTCTGTGACTTGCTCTTGCGCACTGCCATGAGGCCAGGGTGGGCTGCCCTGATGTGTCTGGAGGACTTGGCTGGTGGGGATGCTCTAGAAGATCATGAGACATCTGTATGTACCTGATGGCTAGTATCCACTGCAGCCTGCCGGCCAGCACTGTGAGCAGGTCTCTGTCCTCAGCAGAAGGTTGTGTGACTCTCTTCTCCACCATATCCATGTCACCCAAAGCCAAAATCTCTCTGGCCATTGAGGTTGGACTTGTCTCCCTGTGGGGAGTCGGGAGCCCTTGCTCCTGTCCTTCCTTCCTCCTGTGCTGCTTCGCCATCAGGGTGACTCATTCCCTCTTGGGCCTTGGCTTGCCTCTCTGTGACTTGGGGAGGAATGCCATTGGTCCCCTGTTGCCATGGGTTGTCAGCAGGATGGGAATACCATGAGCAGCCAGGCACCTATTGGATACCCTATGTTTGGAACCTTTTCCATGACCCCCTCCCTGCACCGTTCTGCCTCTAACTCACTGGGGAAACTTGGGGACCTTGGGCAATTGTCTTCTCCTTTCTGGACCTTAGTTTTCCCATCTGTAAATTGAAAATATTAACATTTAAATTTTTCAGGGCACTCCTTGTGTTTACTGAATTCACTGGGCAGGGCAAGAGGTGCTGCCTGAAGCCTGCAGCCTAGACCTGGTTATACTCTACCCAGCAGTAGCCCTGCTCCCCTATCAGTCTTTCCTATAGCCCCAGGAGGCCTCCATCTCCCTTCCAGACAGGTTTCCTGAGTAATTTCGAAGACAAAGGCAAAATCGATAATAGGCTGTACCTTGCCTTGTTCCATAAGCCATGGGACTATGATTTATCTTGGACTTAGATGAGGAAATGGCAAGTACTCAATATTCTAAGGATCAGGAGTCATCGTATCCAACCCTGCACCTGGATTTACACCCCGCCACATGAAAGCGACAATGGGAATTAGTCAGATACTGTCACTGCCTTCTAGGAACTTCCGGGGTCAAGGGGGAAAGAAGGGATAAGATAAATACCCGGATAGGATTCGTTACAGGGCAGGTAATATGCTGACTGCTTTTACGAAGAGCTCTGAGAGCAATCATGCATCCATTTAACAAAAGTTGACTGAGTGGCAGGGGCTGGGAGTTCAAGATCAATGACTCCACTCTGTCCCCAAAGGATGTAGAGCAGAGCAGGTGTTTATAATGCAGGGTGACTTGTACTGTGGAAGGCTAAGGAGGAGTCCCAAACCCAGTCTGTGTGTGTGTGTGGGGGGGCGTGGAATATAATAAGGGAAGCTTTCCTAGGAAGCTTTGGAACTACTGAGCTTCATCTGGAAGGATGAAGAGGCCAAGGGGGAGGGAATGGGGACGTCATTCCTGGCCGAGGGTGCAAAATGTTTGAAGGCTTGGAGGCATGAAGCAGCATGTGCAGCCTGCGGGCTGGGCTGGGGATGTTGGTTGAGACTTAAGAGGTAAACACAGGCCAGTCATCAACAGGCTGGAATGTCAAAACTAAGGAGAAAGGCAGTTCTCCCAAAGTCCATGGTGATTCAGAGAGGCTAGTGAGGAAGAAAGGGATGGGAGCAGATCTGCATTTCAGAGGGGGCCTTTGGCAATGTCAAGGAGAGAGAATGGGAGGAGCAGGCCTAGAATCAGGGAGACCAGTGAGGAGCCTGAGGAGGAACCTAGAGAAGGCAAACTCTGAATGAAGGCTGTGGAGAGGATGGAACTGAGAAACATGAGTAAGGAGGTGGAGCCCGTTAGCCTGACCAATTGGGTGTCTGGTATGTATCTGGCATCACATGCATGCTCTCCTTTAGATCTCTCAATGATGCTATTAATGTAGGGACTGTTGTTCCCATTTCACAGATGAAGAAACAGACAAGGAAATATTAAGTAATTCGTCCATTGACATTCAGTCAGTGAGCTTCTGAACCCAGGCCTGTCTGCCCACAAAGCCCCTTTGCTGCTCCATGCTCTCGCACAGAGGGAGGGGGCTTGTCTGGCTCACAGTTGGCCTCCCCCACCTCTCTGGTGGCCCCATCCTCCCATCTTGTTCTTGCTATTCTTACTTAACTTGGCAACATGGAGGATCAGTTAGATAACAGTAGGGACTTCCTGAGAGGCAATGGGGTGGGACAGACTTTCTTTTCCTACGGATGTTTATGAATTCTTCTCTTTTTGGCGGTGGAAGGGGGTGGGTGTGATGAGGACGCATAATCACCAGCTTTCTGTGAGGCTTGGCTATTGTCTGTTTTGGTGGTTAAGCTCTGTGTGACCCATCTTGGCTAGAACATGGGGAAGTCCTGTGGCTTTGGCCAAGGTCACTGGTGGGGCTGCTGGGAACAGAAGTGTTCAGCCTCATCCGCCATCTCTAATCCCCGAGCTCTGATCCCCAATTCTAGGCCGGCCTCTGGGCTTCAGACTTCTCCGTGGCTCTCTTCCTTCCAAGTCTGGGCCTCCTTGCCAGAGGTTAAAGCATGGGTTCAGGTGTCCTGAGTCATGGGGAGGCCACACCTCGGGGCTGTGACAATGGAAAAACAACAGGCTTGAGGGTCAGCATGCTCTGAATGGCTTCCTGGCCTCCACCCGGCCACCCTCCACTGCTGCCAGAGTGACCATGCTGACCATCTAATGAGGCCTGCAGGGAGGAGTAGCTTGGCAGGGAGCCAGACTAGAAGTTGAGGAGAATATAGGGAGACTTCTGCATAGGTGGGTCAGAGGAGGGTTGGAGTTGGGAGGTGGGGATTTGAAAGTCTTTGGTTTAGAAATGGTAGTTGGCATGGGGACTGTGGATGACATGCTACAGAGAGATGGTATGGCCTATGAAGAGAGGATGGTTAGGGACAGCTGGGGCTTTGGAGAGCACTGATGGCTGAAGGTACAGAATGGAATGAGGGCATGGAGGAGGCTGTGTCCTGGGAGCCAAAGATGCAGAGAAGAACCAACAGAGGATGAGCTGGGGAAAGACCCCTGGGATTTAGTCGGAAGATGTGGATGGTGACTTGGTGAGGAGATTTTGATGGAGCAGACAAGGCCAGGTCCAGGGGTGAAAGAGAGGGAGAAGACCCTGCTATTCTCAGAGTCTGGAGCTGGGGTGAGCCTCTTGGAGGAAGGATGTGAGGCCATGGGCTGGGGGAAATAGGGGCTCTGGGCATGAGGGATATCGTGGGAGTGTGAGATGGTCACAGGGGAGGCATGTCTGTGCTGGCTCCTGAAAGAAAAGACATCTGCCTCAGGCTAGGGGTTGTAGGGAAGGCTTCCTGGAGGAGGTGCCCCCTGAGATGGGTCCTGGGGCATGTGGAAAGGCTTAGGTGGTTTAGACAGAAGGAAGAGCCTATGTTAAGGTACAGATAGTAGGTGGGGATGCATGAGTGTGAGGAGGGAGCCTGCTGAGGGAAGTGGCAGCTCTGGAGAGAGGGCCTTGGATGCTGGGGTAGGTGCATTTCATGGCACTTTCTTACTCATTTATTCATACCCAGGTATCTTTGTTCCCCAGCTGGTGAGCTCCTTGTTGTTTGGGGCTATTTCTGTTTCCTGATTGCTGGTCCATTACTCATCTCTGGATCCATAGGAGATGTCTGGAAGGGATTTGTTGATGGGACTGAACTCCTTTCTCCCTTCTTGCCTCTGCTTTCAGCCTAGGAGCTCCCTAAGTGCTGACATTAGATATTTCTCATTGGGGAATCCTAAGGATGGAAGCCATGCTTCCAACATTAGACTGGGTATTGAGGGGTCTCCTCCATTATATTGGGAAGTCCCGAGGGAGAGGATGTACCACCACTATCAGAATGGAGTTTCGGTGATAGAGCCTGCTTCTCCCCCATATGACAGACTTCCGCTGGAGTGAGCCACGTCTCCTACATCCAGCTGGGGTCTCCTGAGTGTGGGATGCCTCCAGCACATCCCTGGGATGAGAGCAGGTTCCTGGACACCCTCCCTCCTGTGTGCAGGAGAGGTCCTGCGCCAGGGGTGGATTGTGTCCTAGTAAGGGGTGTGGAATAGAGGGGTTAGGGCAGGACAGGGTGGCTGCTTTCAAGAGGGAAACAAAGAACGCTGTTGTTTCAGCACCCTCCCTCATCCCCTAAGGGATCCTGGCAGGGTCATCTCTCTGGAGATATGTCTCCTCCTTCCTGGGACTGACCCATCTTTAGTCCCACTTTAGAGGAACTGCTTGTTCCTTCCCAGGAGACCTGGTGCCAGACGAGGCCCTTGGGAGATCAGGGCCCAGGACTAGGCCACATAGGTCTCTGGAGTTCTGTGTGACTGAAGTCACCACAGCAATTGAGCAGCTTTTCTCTCTACCTAGGGATGGGCTAGGCCTGGCTGAGACCACAGCTCGTCCTTTGGGGCTTGCTGTACCTAAAGAGAGATCTGTCTGTTGGGCTAAAGAGCCTAGATCAAGGTGGGGTGCTGTGGCTGACATCAGGCCAACAAGAGGCAGGGCTCCTCACTCACGGTCTGAGCTGTTCATTGGCTGTGCAGGGTGCAACTTCTCTCTTTGGAGGTACCCAGAAGCCCAGAAACTGAATAAGAATGGGCCCAGATAAGGCGGGAGGTCCCTCACATACTGGCCCTGAGCCTCTGGGTGCACTCAGAGAGAGAGAAGTTGCATGCTGTTTCCTTCTGCAGCTTCATTCCCTTCTCCCAGCCTATGCAATCAGTGAGCATGGGTGTTGGCAAAAGACCAGGAGAGGGTGGGGAGTGGACAGCTGGGATGCATCATCTCAGGTGGGTCCCATAAGGTATGCTGTAATACTTACTCATTGCTGTGTAACCTTGGACACGACATTACCTTCTCTGGGTCTTGATGTTCCTGTAGAAGTCAAATCAGCCAGCTTGTATGAGGCCCTTCTGGCAGTATCACCTCTTTTCTGTGTTCTTCTAGCATGTTTTGGGGTGACCTTTCTTCTAGAGGACCAGAGTGGGGGAATGGGCAGCTTAGGCCTCTGCTACAGACCAGGGAAAGCAGGGGATGGGTGGTATGAGTTGTGCTGTCTCCCACAGGTCCTCACCTCAGCAGCCTTCCACATCTCAAAGCACCTGCGGTAATTGGCAGGTCCTCGAAGGTTTCATTCTCTCTGCCCAGGCTGTTCCCTCCTCAAGGATCCCCTCCCTTGGATGTCCACAGCCCCTCTGTGATCTGATTAGCGTAGATTACAGGCTGATTAGCATACTGGGTAGGCTCTAACGAGAACCAGATTTCCTGGTTTCAAATGCCAGCTCTGCCACTTACCAGCTGGGTGACTTGTCTGGATTATTTAACCCGTTTTCTGCTGCAGCTCCCTCATTCATACAATGGGATAGTAATAGTGCCTCCTTGGTAGGTTGTCTGAAGGGTTAAATGATTTAAAATAGATAAAGCTTAGAGACAGTCCCTGGCACAAGGGCAGTGTTATATGAGGTTAACTCATGAATGACCTCTCGCTGGGTCTGCCTCCCTCACCAGGCTGTGAGCTCCCCCACGGAGGGACCCTGGTTGATTCACTTTTGAGGCCGCAAAGGACTCAGCACAACACTGTTTTATCATTGGCCCTCAGTACAAGGGTGATGGCCTGACCCTACACAATACCTTTCCTGTCGTTTAAGGATTGGATCACTGATCTCGGAGTGCCTTGTGACCTTTTGTGCTATTCTCTCTCTCTCTCCCTCTCTCTGCGTGGGTCCTGGTTATTTGCACACTTGTGACGTCCTCTCTGTGAGGCCAAGGGTACCTGGCCTTGGTCTGTTGTACCTAGCACCTGTGCAGATCTGGCATGGCACTGAGCTCTGTAAATATTTGTTTAGCCAAGGAGGCTGAATGTAGGTGTTTCACTTGGGGGTAAGCAATGTGGTTGGTGAGGACAATGGGTCATCACTGCTGATTTTGAAATATCTAAAGGTGGCCCAGAGCCACAGGCATTAGATTATTCTTTGTGAACAAAGGGAGGAGGTCACTGGATGACTGGCTTTACCTTGCTGGGAGAATGTGTTTTCTGACAGCCAGAGGTACCTGGGAAGGGTATTGGTGGATCATTCCAGCCTCCGTGCTTTTACTCCTGCTGCTACCTGCGTCTAGAGTGCCATCCTCTCTTCTCTCTGCTTGTCCTAATCCAATTTCCTAAATACATGCCCCAGCCATGCAGCCATCTTTTCTTGATCCCCAGAGGGTGGGCTAAATTCATCATCCCCATCCTCAGGCATTGCTGAGCCTGGGTAGTGTGGCACAGGAGAGTAGGGAGTCCCCCCTTTAGGATGGACATCTGGATCTGGATACGGTATAGCCAGTGTGGTTTGACCTGGCCTGAGGAGGGGACCATGGCTTCTGATGACCCACTGGTGATCAAGGAGCTCTTTATGCAGCTGGAGAGCACAGAAATTGGCATCGACTTCCTCTGGGCAAGTACTCATAACCCACCTAATTACTGAGGACAGAGTTCTGGGCACTGCATCCAGCAGGCTGAGGTCATAATCAGCTAATTAAACCACCCAAGAATTGCTCCTTGCCCAGAGAAGTGGAGGGAAAGGGGGTGGGAACAGTGAGGCTCAGAAGAGGAAAAAGATGCTGTGCAGGGGGAGTTCAGACACTGGGCCTACTGAGCAGAGCTGGAAAAAGGAAGCAGGAAGTGGGGAGAACAGGTAGGGGAGCAGGAAGAGAGACAGACAGATTGGAGAAGGTGCTATATGCGCACAGCACCCAAGTGATATGACTCAGTGGCAGGGGCTCTGGCCTGGGAGACAGGATCTCACTTCTTACTGTCCCCACGATACCATGGAAAAGCTGCTTTTCTTCTTTGGGCCTCAGTTTCTACATGTATCAAGCAGGAAGCATGGGAGGCGTTGGCCCAGAAAGTCTCTAGGACCTTTCTTTCTCTGTTCTAGATTTAGAAGGGGAGAAGGCAGCAACAGTAGGTGGTGTTGTAGCTTGGCCTCTAGCAGCCCTGTCCTCTGGAAGGGGCAGACTGTGTATGGGTCTGATCCAGCCTGAGACTGAGTTGCTGTAGGTTTGTCAGAAGGGAAGACTGTGGTGGCAGCAGGCAAGCCCTCGGCCTCTGTCGTGCCCTATCCATGCCCTGTCCTCATGACTTTCCTAGCAAGCTAATGTCCTTAGTGAGTGAACATTTAAGGCTGCACAGTGTCTTTTCCATCAGTCTAAGAATTTCCCAGGTTGCACCCGCAGGTGTGTGAGGATGGGGCTCCCTGAGGGTGGAGCCACGAGGTTTGGAGTATGGGTTTGAGTCAGACAGACTCGGCTCCAGTTCCAGCAATGTTGCTCTCTGTCTCCATGATCTTTGGGCTAAGGTCTCAAAGTCTCTGGGCATCAGTTTTCATATGTGTGAAATAGGTGTAATAATATTTCCCAATGCATGCGGTGGCTGGGGGCAGAGAGACTAATGACTTGATAAAAAGTCATTATTTTTATTCAAGACCGGTAGTGGATCTCAGCTTTTCTGTCTCTGCCCCCTCTCTTCCACATCCCCTCCCTCCTGGCCTGTCCTGGACTGTGCACACCGCTGGGTGGGGTCCTGCTTTGGGCCAGAGGAGACACTCATATGATAGCAGGAAAGGGAAGTGAGATTGCTCAGGGCTGAGCAGGGGTGGAACCGTGTGGTGCTGGGGCAGCTGCGGACGCCTCCGTTTTGGCCCCTCACCCATGGTGAATTTTCTAGAAGGAAATGGGGAGGACATGGGGGGCAGGAAGCCAGGAGAATGGGTGGGCGGCGTGGAGAGCCAGAGGCCTCTCTCCCTTAGCCCCTGCTCCCAATTGCCAGTGAGGAGCTTAGAGACTGGTTTTCTGCCAGGGAAGCCAGCAGGCCACTGTTTCACACACTCGGACAACAACAGCCATTCCTGGTTCCCAACCCCTAGCGGGAGGTACCTCCTTGGAGCCGGGGTGCTTGGAAAGCAGCGCCTGATGCAGAGGTTTGCCAAGATCTGGATGAGAGGCAGCAAAAATAGGAAAGAAAGCTGCTTCCCCTCCCCCAGCCTCTCCCCAAAGCGATGGGCTGTGACATGCCAGGGCCTCTGACTCTGAGGAAGCTGGTTACATAACTCAGTACGACTCCCTGCTTCCTTCTTCATTCCTCCCCAGAGGGGCCTCGGAGGAGGTGCTGCTTTACACAGAATTCCTGGGCCGGAGAGGTCTCTGTCCATGCCCCTGCCTGGGGTGGTGGAAGGTGCTAGCTATACCATTTTGGAAGGAGAGCTGTGTGTGCTACCTTAGTGCAGGCCACTGGGGTTGGCTCTGCGCACTGCCCCCCTTCCCATACTCCTAGGAGCAGAGCTACAAAGGGGGAGAAGCCTCATTAGAGGAAACAGACCATGTCCTGAGATAATTTGCTTGCAAAGGGCCCTCAGAGGGGAGCTGGCTTCTCTGCCAGAGGAACAAATAGCCAGCATTTTTCAGTTTGTTCCATTCAGTTTCACAAACATTTCTCAAGTACTTGCTGGGTGCCAGGCCCAGACCTCCACTCAAGGCAGGTCCATGAAGCTGCCTGGCCCACCCTAGTGACATGTCTCTCTCCTAGTGGGAGGATGATTTAAGGAGCAGCTCTGCTCCTGTCTCCTACCTAAGACCATGCTCTTTCTCATAGGGTGGGGCCCAGATCTCCTGGGTTCTGGGGTGGCAGGGAACATCAGAATGAGGAATACCACCACTCCTGGGGCCTCTGGGCTAGGCGTTTCCAGGGTTGGCCTATACCCTTTCTATCTGACCACCCTTGCCCTTCCAAGTTGATGCCTGTGAACAGCTACTTCTGTGATTACCTGCCACATCATAGGCCGTGGGCCAGGCACCTGAGATATGAAGAGGAAACAGACAAGTCTTGGCCCTGGTGCTGCTCGTATCTTTTGGGGGAAAGGAACTGTATCATTGTAACATGTAAAAAGGGAGGTAATGTGGATCAGTTTATATTCAAGCAGATCAAGCCCAGTGGGTAGGTGTCAGAGACAGCTCCTCAGAAGAGGAACCCGCTTTAGAGATGAGTTTGAGGTGAGCCACAGGGGATGCTTGTTTTGGTGGTATCCGTGACAGATGTTTTCAGCCGGGACTGACTTCCTTTATCAGATGTTTAAGAACCTACCATGTGTCAGGCACGGTGTCAGACATTCACTTCATCTGCTGTCAGTAAGGGGTGTCCAGGGACTGCAGACTGCTTGAGGACACAAAATCGAGGGTGAAAATGAAAGTTCTGCCACGTAGCGTCCAGTGAGTGTTGGGGCCTGGACAGAGGAACTGGAGCAGGTATACGAGGAGACATCAAGCTCAGCAAACCCACCATTGGAAACCAGGGTCTGCCCAGGCCTCTTCTGGCAGAGGGCAGGGAGGGGCAAAGCCTTCCCTCCTGCAAAGAGACACTGCAGAGGTCTGATGACTGTTTCCAGATGAGCGATGGACATGAAATAGTCGGGAAACTGTCTTATGAGAAACAGCTCTAAGCTTTGGGGCTGTGGGGTTGCAGTGGGGTGGGGGTGCTTGTGCTACCGCTGTAGCTCTGAGGGCCTAGGGTGTGGTGGAGAGAGGCAGGGGCCTAGAGTTTTCACCACCTCTCTATCAGTAGCTTTGTGCCTGTGGTAAGTTTTTCGGCCTCTGGGCATAAAGTTTTTATGCTTTCTCTGTTCCATCTGTGCTAATTAAAACACCCAGCACAGTAGCAGGTTGACCTTATAATGGGTCCTTATAGCCCCAGGGCAGTGGAAGAAACCTGGAGGCATCTTTAAACTCAGTAAGGAGGACTTTTTCTTTGCAATGGATTTTTTTTTTTTTAAATATCCTAAAAATGACAACGATGATCACAGGGCATAACTGACTGGTTAATATGCACATATTCATTTCTTGCATTATTTAAATGCTGACTTCAGCAGCAGCGGCTCAGTATGCATACTTGAAACAATTTAGCCATTTCTGATGTTCACCATTTTGCAGAGTCAACTTCGCAAAAGAAAAGAAAAAAAGTATAATTTTTTAGTAGGAAGAACTTTCAAAGAACTATGACCCAGTCCTAGACTGAGCCCTGACCCAGGCCACAGACTGACCTAACTCCCCCTAGCCTCAGCTTTCGTCCAAGTGTAGAGCTGTAGGAATGGGGATGTGTATGCATGGAGCTCAACGGAGAAGAGAAATCCTAACCCTAACCCCTGGGGTACCCAACCTGATGGTGATGGATACACTTCCCCATCACCCAACTGGTTTTCTTCTCCCCATTCCACTGCCACCAGCTCAGTCCAAGCCCCACTTCTGTCTGGACTATTACAGTAGTCTTCTGTTGTCCCTCAATTCAATCTAAACCCTCTAACACCTCCTCTTGTTCTGAAATTCACATCTGACCCTGCCCTTCCCCAGCTTAAAAACGGATCAGCTGTTCCCTGTTTCCCATAGGACATTCCACGTTCTTCAGGTGGCACTGGAATCCCTTCACAGTTTGTGCAAAACTTCCTACTCATGTCTCTTTCCCAACTCTCCCCACCACACAGCCAACACTCTGGATCTACTGACTGTTTTGGATGTTTCTCCAGTCTTTATACTTTCCACACCTCTGGGCCTTTATTCAAGCCAGTCTCTTCGACTAGTGAAATCTCCCTTATATTTTAAGGTTGAACCTTACCTCAGTGTGGTTCGATTGAACATGTTGCACTGGGCACCTGCTGCATGCTTGGGCATGATGCCTTCTCTTGACTCCATGCTCCCTGCCCAGACAGTCAATGCCCTCCTCCATGTTCCTTTAGTGTCTTGCAGGCTTCCATGATGGTGTGTTATATTGTAGCTGGCTGTTGACATGTCAGTTTTCTGTGCTAGAGGGCAAACATGTGTCTGGTACCTCCCAGACTCCTGACAGAGGCCTCAAACAGGGAACAGGATTGGGTAGGGGAATGAGTCAGGGAAGATTCCCTAGAGGAAACGAGCCCCGAGCTGCTGACCCAAAGGAGAAGCACTCTTTCCCTCTTCTCACTTCCTTCCTGACCCTGATGCTGAAAGAAAACAGCTGAAACTGGCCGTGAAAAGGGAAATGTATATATTTTGAATTGGGGGTTGGGATTTTCCAGCTTGGAGATGATTAAACAAGGCATCTACTCCCTCCCTCCCTCTCTTTCCCTTCCTTTCTTCCTTCTACACACATTTTCTGAACCTCTAGGATATGCTGGATATTGGGGCTACAAAATCGATTAAATAAAACATGTATTTATATTTTTCTGCTTTCTTACCTGCCCTTTATCTGTCTCACTGGGTCTGAGTTCAACTCTTGGCATGTCACTTATAGCTCTGATTCTGGACTGGTTATGTCACTTTTCTGAGTCTTAGTTTTCTCATGTATACCACAGAGGAGATAATACCTTTGTTATAAGGTTGCAGTTGATAATGTGTATGAGGTGCTGAGCAGGTGCCTTTGACAGTGGTTCCTCACAGAGTGATACCTACTCTCAGACTGGAAGCTTGCTAAGGGCAGTGACCATGTCCAGTGTGTCTTCAGTGCAGCGCCAGACACACGGTACATTAGGATGGTCAAGCATCCCAGTTCTCCTGGGGCTGTTCAATCCTACATCTTGAGAAATCCCCCAGTCCTGGGCAAATGGAGACAATTGGTCAGTCTATGCTACATTCTTCATAAAGCTTTATGGAGCAGATGCACGAGTGAATGAATCATGAGGGAAGGACAGAGGTGGGACTTGTACGAGCAAGAGGAAGTGCTAGGCAGCTGGCTTGTGGATGAGAGGAGAGGCCTTGTGAAGGATCTGGAAGGCCTAGCAGGTGGAAGGCGGGAATGGAGCCTTCTGCTACTTAGCAGGTTATGGGGACACACAAGATCCTGAGTCTCTAAGGCTATTGCTTTAAGCAGATTTCAGGCTTCCAAGGCCCATGCACTCTTCCTCTGACACATTCAGAGAGAAAGCAATCATTGTTTTCCACTTTTCTGGAAAGGCCTATAATGAACCCCCCAGCTGCTCCTCTGCCTCAGAAGCTGGAAGCCTCTTGCTCCCTGACCCACTGTGTTGCGGAGTGTCTGCCCACTGCCTTCTGAGCTGTTCACTCCAGACCAAGAAGACATTAGGTGGAGGCTGGGCTTGGGAGGTGGAAGAGCAGGGCTGCAGCCCCATCCTCAGGCCCAGGCCCAGAGATACAGTGAGGCCTCAGTTTCTCCACATGTTCCCTAGGGATACAGCCTTTCCTGCCAGGGTGTCTATATGATGTCACTTATGGAAGGCACTGTGGCATGTCTGGCACATAGCAGGTACACAACAAGTGTCATTTGTTATCCCTTTCTGTGAATGGGGACAATAAAACTTGCTCTGCATACAGTGCTGTTACGTGGGTCAAATAGGATGTGGGATGTGGGAACACTGGTAAATGGTGTCATACTCTTCAAATATTTGGGGATGGCGTTCTTGATAGAGCTGTTGCTGCTTGCTAAGAGTTCCAGGCACAGGTGGGGGCTGACTCTGCCCACCCAGACATAAAAGGATCTTCTCAGGTATGTGCTCCAGGATCACAAAGAAATCCAGTGGTGCTGTCTGCGTGTGCACACATACCCTGCGGGCAGGTCCTGCATTCAGATGGGTTCTGCTTCTTCTGAAACCATGGTAAGAGAGAGAAAAACAGTCAGACTTAGACCAACTGCAGGGAGGGTTTAGTAGCAGCAGGATGTGTGACAAGAAGAAGGAGTGTCCTCCGGGCCTCGTCTGTCTATTGGGCTGGAGGCAGGGCCTTTGTGAAGGCGGGTTGTACCCAGATCGCCTCTGGGCCCTTCTTCCAGCCCAGAGGCAGATTCACCATGAGGCTGGTGCAACTACAGCTTCAGACCTTTCATGCTCCAGGGCCCTTTTCAAGGCCCAGCCATGTGTCTATGTGCTCAGAGGTTTTGTGAAATGTGCAAAAGGAAGATATTCTTTTTTACTTTTTTTTTTTTTTTTTTAAAGAAGGCTTCCAAACTATATGAGCTTCAGGCCCATTCAAGTTTAGATCTGTCCCTGGTCTGGCTGAGTGGTCTCTTGTGCCAGGATGTTGGCGCCTCATTGCTGCATGTCCTCAGAGAAATCTCAACCCACCATGTGGACCTGATCATCAGTTAGAGCCCTCCCTGATGAGGCAGGACTTTAAAGGCATCTTAGGAGCCTGTTCTGGGCCAGGCTAAGCCTGCAGCTCCTGCCTACTGTATAAATAAGAGACTGGAAAGTCTTCTCCCTCAGTCTCACTCATCTACAAAGTGGACATAGTACCTACCTGAAAAGGCTGTAGGAAGGTTTAGATAATGTGCCACAGATAAAACTGCCTGGTACAGCCCCAGGCTTGTTGTGGGAACTCAGTAAATGTTCGTGGAAGCTGGATGGAGATGGCTCAGGGGAGCCCACCCTTCCACTGGGATGGAGCCAATTCTACTGTCTTTCAAATTCACCAGTACTGTGCTGTGCCTGCTGCTAGCTGCTGGGGATTCAGGCTGCTGGGTTGCAGTGGTGGTACTCAGATGAGCTAAGAGGGTGAAAGTGTTTATAAACTGTGAAGTACAGCACCCTGGGAAGGGGCTGTTGTAAACTGAGTGGCCCTTTTGTGGGGGGAGGGGCAGGGTGGAAGTCTGGGTTGACTTTCCTGCTCCTGGGTGGCAGTTAGGAAGTGGGTGAGGAGCCTGAACAGTTTTGTGCCCGAGAAAAGTTCCCAGGCAGGCAGAGCTGACCTTCCCTGCGCAGAAAGGAAGCCAGGCCAGCAGAGGGCGCTGCTTTCCCCTTGTAGAGTCAGGGAAGGGTTGCCTCCTGGCCCTTGCGACTTAAGTCCCCCTTTAGGGTGGGGAGGGAGGATACTGGGGTGTGGGCTATGAGGAAAGAACATGGGCTTTGGTGTCAGGCTGGGTTTCAAACCCCACTCTTATTGCTTCTTATGTTTATGACCTTGAGACAGTTATGTAATCTTTCTGAATCTCAGTTTTCTCATCTTTAAAATGGGGGTGATAATATCCTCCCCTCCACTCCAGGGATATGGTAAGGCTTAAATGAGATAATGTGGGGCTTAGCACAGAGCCAGGCACAAGTAGGTGCTGAATAAATGTTGATTGTCCCTTTCTCCTGTCCCATAACCCTCATCAACCTGTCTTGCACTCTACCCCTTTACCCACTTGTGCAACCACCCAATTGGACTGTAGGCTCCCTGCGGGCAGGGGTTATGTTTTAGTTTTCCATCATTATATCCCCAGCCCTGACACAGTACCTTCGAGACATCTTGAATTGGTTGGCGAGAAGCTGCATTGGCCAAAAGAAAAGAGCACTGAGTTTTAGCCAGAAATTCACTTACTGTGCACCTACTATGTGCTCCTGCTGAGGCCTGGTGTGTGGTCTCTGCCCTTCAGAGCTCCAATGGCCACTTGTAACTTGCAGTGACATTCTCTGTACAAGCGACTTTGTTTCCTTTCTTCTTAGCATCCCTGTAATCAAATCATTATTTGGTCAGCGTTTAAAATCTGCCTTTCCCCACTGGAATGCAAGGGCTGCCGGAGCCTTGTCCCCAAGTCCCAGTGCCTGGCACAGAGGGCACATGTGCATTTTTGTTGGATGAATGGCTGTCCTTTTCTTTTCCTTCTCTGAATTCAGGCTAGGTATCCCTTCCAGCCCAGCCACTTTCTAGTTGGGGCAAGTCACCCTGCCTCTTTCAGCTTCAGTTTCTTCTTTAAAATGTGGAAAAAAAGTGATCCCAGATAAGTGCTCAGCTGTGCATGGAACAAAGTAAGCGTCCAACCAAATCATATCAGCTGCTATTCTTCAAATGCTCTCCAAGGGTCCTTCCACTTCTGCCCTTCAATATCCTCACCACCTCCGGCTGGAAGGAGACTGGGGAGAACATTCCATTCCCCAGACCCTCTCTGCTGGCCTCACAATGGATTTGGAACTCTGTGCAAACTGTTTATGTTTCCCCGGCAGAGTTTATTACCCAGCCGACCTTCTGCAATTAATTACAAGCAGAGAAAATAACTTGTCCCTGGGAGGCTGGGCTTGGCGTAAACAGTTACATCCAGCCAAGGGCCAGCCCAGGGGTGAGGCTCTTCCCTTCAGCCTTTGGAACAGAGAGAGAGTCGAGGATTAGGGCTGGGAGGGGTGGCGGGAGGTGGGGAGCTAAAGAGAAACATTTTCCTTCAATAGCTTAGCCCTTAAGGTGCTGGTATGTGCTTTCTCTTAAAACCTTCCTAATTACCCCATAAGTAGAGTCCCTGTTTGAGGATGAGGAAATCAAGGCTCAGTTAAATTAATTAGTTTGCCCAAGGCAAACTAATTGCCTGGCAGGCAGGACCTGAAGGTTCATGTGGTAGCTGTGTAGAAAAATAGACTAGAGAAGACAGGGTAGAATTTGGGAAATCACCAAAGGATTGATCATTCATTCATTCATTCATTCATCAATCCATCATGTATTTGTTGGGCCCCTGTCATGTGTGAAGGGGACCTGAGGAGGGCTGATACTGTTTGTGCCCATACTGAATGTCAGATACTCCCTCAGGATGGTCCCATTAACAGGCTGATGTGTGGCAGAAGGCAGTTTCTTGGAGGGCCAGGAAGGGGGTGGCTTCTATGGATCTCAAGTGGTCATAGCCACACCATCTTATACTTGAATGGGTGTAGTCTTCAACAGGAAAGGCCTTCTTAGGCCAACCCACTCCTCCAAACCTAGAATCTGGAATTCTTGATCCTTGGGCCCCTGCCTTTGAGCAGAGAAGGTTCAGGGAAGGTTTGGCTCCAGGTTACACAGCAGGAAGGAATAGTGAAAACAAGTAGCAAAGAGCTTTTTCTAGTGCATTCATGTCTAGGAGGCAAAATGACTGATTGGCAAGGGAGGTCCTCACTGGCTCTCCTGGTCCCACACACCCGCCCCTTTCCAGGGTTTTAAGTTTTATGTTTCCCGAAGGCCCTTCCAGTCTAGCAATTCCTCTCCACTGGATAGTCTTGCTGTGCAGATCTCTGGAGCCTCCATCTTCCGTCTTTACAGGGAGAAAAGCTGAGACCCAAGAAGGAAAAGGAGCAGGGGACTCCTGCCTCTGTACTCATTTTGAACATGATGTGTCTGGATCCTAGAACCCCTGGGCTGGGCAGAAGCCTATATCTGTGGCTTCAGGCTGTAGTGGAGACTGGGGCTTAGCCTGAGCCATCTACTCTGTGTTGCCAGCACTTGGCCCAGAGCCTGGCATGTGGTAACTGATGCCCAGGAAAGGTGCGACTCGGGGGATGAGTGACAGGTTGCTGGGAGATGAGAACATAGAGAAAGATACTCTAGTCTGGGAGGTAGGGGGCTTCAGTCCAAGTCACCATCTCTACCACAAATGAACCTCAGTGTCACCTTCTGGGAAACGAGACAGAATAACAGCCCTTGCTCATGGAATCATGTTGTAGATCAGAAGGCAGCAGTGACTATTCGCTATTGCCAAAAAGGGGAAACAGATGGCCCAAATGTCCATCAGTGTTTGACTGGATAAACAAATCATGGTCTATCCATATACCATGAAATAGTATTCAGTTGTCCAAGGGAATGAAGTACTGATTCACGCTACAACACAGATGAACCTTGAAAACATTGTGCTATATGAAAAAAAACATACGCAAAGATCACATATTATATGATTCCACTTACATGAAATGTCCAGGATAGATAGTCCATAGACAAAGAAAGCTGACCTCGGTGGTTGCCAGGGGCTGGGAGAAGGTCGGGGTGGGGAGAAGAAACTGCTCATGGGTGAAGGATTTTACTGTGGAGTGACGGAAATGTTTTGGAGCTGGTGATGGTTTTACACAACACTGAGAATGTACTAAATGCCACTAATTATTCACTTTAAAATGGTAACTTTTATGTCATGTGAATTTCACCCCCCCCCAATAAATTATTTTTTAAAATTGCTAATAAAAAAGGTGACATCTGTTAGGAAAAGATACCGAGGATGAAACACGGGTGCTGGGGTAAGGCTACTAGGGAAAGGATGATGCAGGAGTGACAAGTTGTGACAGGGTAAAGAAGTCAAGTGGGTGGCAGTTAGGGAGACTGGTTAAGACTAAGGGTTCAACAAGACTGCCAGGGTTCAAAGCTGTGTGGCCTTGGACAATTTCTTTAATCCCTCTTTGTTTCGGTTTCCCCACCTATAAAATGGGAATAATAAAGTTTTTATTATGAGAATCTTAATCTTTTATTATGGAAACCTGGAAGTTTTCCTGAGGATTAAACGAGTTAATATCTGTAAAGTGCTTAGATTAGCGCTTGACACAAAGTACTGAATAGGTATTAGCTACTGTTATTCTCACTCATTCACATTGTTATTTATTTGTTCATTTACTAGACACCCCCAGTGAACCTGGCCCTGAGTTGCATTCTGTGGACACAGCTGCGAGCATGACTCAGGGCCTGCTCTCAGGAGCTCCCTCACATCCTGGTGCAGGAGTCATACCGCAGCACCCTCTTTCCCTTGCTGCCCCTGCAGCTTCAGCTGTTAAAGAGAAGTGTTTATCACCCCCTGCTTCTCCAGAGCTGCTTGAGCAGGCACTGTCTCCCCAGAACCAGGCAGCCCTCCTTCATGGCATTTGAAAATGCCCTAGGTTTTGAGGACTGCTGCCTTGGGTTTGCGGGGACCTTAGCAAGTCCCTGGGCTTTAGTTTCCCTACCTGTTACCAGAGAGATCAGACTGGCTGCGTTCTGGGGTTCTTCTCAGTGTTTTCCAACCTCCAGACCTCTGAGCTGCATAGTTCACTAGCCTATGTTTGGAACTGAGTTGGGCCTGAGGTGTCACATCTGCTGAGATTTGATTTATAAAAAGTGGACAGACTTTTCTTTTGAATTTTTATAAAAATTTATTTGAGTTAGACAGCAGATACACCTGGAAGCAACCTCTCAACAGACTGAGGTAAATGCTTCAGAGAATAACCATGTGCAGTTTCTTTTATACATTTGAGATTATGAAGGAATGTAAGAAAGATTATATGAAAGTGGGAGAAAGCTTGGACAGTGTTTGGGGCTGGTCAGCCAGGGTAGGGTTTGGGATGGGGGTCAGGGGGTCCTGCTTGGGCTCTAGCCTTCAAGGTCTGGGCCTCTGCCTCCCTTTGGGTGTGGTCAGCACTCCACCACATATACGGTTGGGCTTATCCTGTATGTGACATTTGTATTACTGCTTTTTCCTTCCGCACTTCTCATGCCATTAACTTATCCTAATTTCCGCATTTGTTAACCACACAAAAAGTTCCTCATGTGGATGTGCATGTTTATTGAACCATCCCCTTATTTGGCCTTTACATTATTTCCAGTTTTTACTCTCGTAAATAATGCTGAAGTGATTAACTTTGAAGCTATCCAGTCACTTCCTGAGGGCAGAATACTGGAAGTTGCAGAGGTCCCAGGTTCGGCCGCCACCTTCCTTCCTTACCCCTGCACACCTTTCTTACTCCTAAGATGAGCTTCTTACCTGGGGATGGTAGGGAGAGGAGGTTCCTTCCAGGTAAGTCTCAATATGAGTTGTTCCATTTATCTTTTTGCTACATAATCAATCACCCAATAATTTAGGAGCTTAAAACAACAATATTCATCTTCTAACCTCCCAGTTTCTGTGGGTCAGGAATGTGGAAAGTGCTCAACTGGGCAGTTCTAGCTCAGGGTCTCTTATGTGCTTGGAGCTGGCTAAGGGGCTGGAGCAGCTGGGTGCTTGCAAAGGGGCTGGTGATATTGTCCCTGGAATCTGGCCATGTCTGTCTCTCTCTCATTGCTGCCTCTCTAATCTGGGCCACCTTCATTTCTCATCTGGATGAATGATATCAGCTAAACACACAGCATTCTCTGTAGGCCAGGTATAATTCCAAGTTCTTTATATACATGAAGTTGTTCATTTAATCCGCCTATCAATCCAAGGATACTGGTGCTGTTGTGATCTTTATTCCAGTCAATAAATAGCAGATAGGGGATTTGAACCTAGAGTAATCTTGTTATTGATCTTACTCCTTCCCTGGTCTCCCTGTGTCCACTCTATCTTCTCAGCCCTTCCATTCTCCACCCAGCAGCCAAAGTGAGCATATTTAGTGTAACTACGTCATGTCCCTTCCCTGCTGCAACCCCACCAATGTCTTATCACAGCGACGGTAAAATCCCAACCCCTGACCAAGGCCAGTCGGTGACCAGGCCCTGCTGCCCGGCCACTGCTGGCCTAGCCCATCGATCTTCCTCATGGGGTCCCTTCAGTGAGTCTGGCTTCTTCCCCCAGAGCCTTCAACCTGCAGGATTTTGTTTTGTTTTGTTTTGTTTTGTTTTGTTTTGTTTTGCCTCAGTGCAAACTCCTTGTCCCTTCCTTTTGTCCCTTGCCTCAGTGCAAACTCCTTGTCCCTTATTACTGCTGCTTCTTTAGCTCTTACTTCAGATACTACTTCTTGAGGAAGTCTTCTCAACTTTTCAGGCTGGTCAGGCCACCCATCCTGGCCTCTTGGAGCACTGCACTTGACATCATTTATCAAAAGAGTCACCGCATGCTGTTTTTTTGTTCGATGTCTGTCTTGCAGGGCTGCTGTGTTGCACATGTGCAGAGAATGCTATTGGCATTGTGATCTGTGCCATGGCATCCCCTGGAGTTGTACAGTCCAGGGCCCTATTGTCTTCCTAGTTAGAAAGGAAACTTCATGTAGACAGGTTCCGTTGCACAAATCTGCCCTAGTCATCATATGTCCCTGGTGGCCAATGGTGTCTGACTCATACTAGGTATTCAACAAATATTTGTTGAATATTATTCATAGTAATAGACTAATATGTATTACTAGGTGCCAGGCACTATGTTTATTTAATCCTCAGAACAGCCCTTTAGGGTAGGCTCGATTGTCTGCCCTTTTTCACAGAGGCAGAAACAGGCTCAGGGGGGAGGAGTCACTGGACTGATGGCCTTTAGCAAGTGGAGGTTTCCGCCAAGGCATACTGTTTCACTATGATAAGAAGTTTAATGAGAGAAGGAGCCTTAAATTCCAGCAGCTTAGAGCCAGTCAAATGAGGATTGTGAGGGAAAGCCTAGACATAAATCATCACAGTAAAGCCTCTCAAGTGGTGGTGAGGACATATGAGTAGGGAGGGAGAGGAGAGAAAAGTCCGCTGGACAGGAAGTGGATTTGCTTTGGGGCCGCTCTTCTTTGGTGCCAAGCCTGGCTGCCTACTCTCCTGAACACAGCCCGTCTCCCAGGCTGGCGGTACCATATGGAAGTCTGAGGAAAGGGGGTGGGGTGAGGCCAGGGATGGGGTGGCGGTGGGACTCTCTCCCAGAGGCCTCAGTTCTTATGGCTTAGAGGTCCATTCTTCACCTTCTGCCTACCCTGAGGGGAATGGGGACAGGAGAGCCCCACTGTACAGGCGAGGGAATGGAGAGACCAGCAGAAGTCAAGGGGTTTGTCCAAGTCCCAGAGCTAGCATCAGAACCCAGGTCCTTGGAAGCCCTCCAGCTCCCAGGACTAAGAGAGAGAGAAAGGGAGAGTAGTGGGAGTGGGGGACAGATGATGCCTCCCTCTTCCTCAGTCCCTCAGCTCCTCCTGACTCCTTATCCCAGCAGTGTGTCGTATCAGAGAAAAGGCCTCTGTTGTGGCTTTGTGGACTAGCCTGAAGTGGCTGCCAGCCCCTGGTTGTCTGGGAGCCCAGAGCAGCTTCAGTGCCCACACTCCTTCCTTTGAATTCCGTGGGTTTCCCACTGGACTGTGCGCTTTCTAAGGGCTAGACCTAAACTCTGCCATCAGATCAGTTTTGCTTCACAGTATTTTCTGAGTTTGTGCTAATTCCCTGTACTGGAGTCCAGACAGCCCAGAGGTCAGGTCGGAGGGTTTTGGGAAAAGTTAACACCTGAGCAGGTCTTGAAGGAGCAGTAGGAGTGGCCAGGTGGAGCCCACATCCCCTTCCTCCCGAGCCTTGGCCCCTAGGGTATAAAGCTGAGGGGGCCCTGGTGACTGATGGGGCCTCCCCACCACCCCCACCGCTGGCAGGGTGACCCAGCCCCTAAAGCTTCCAGAGGCTCTCGCCCCTAGCACCTTCCCAGACACCTGCCCCTCTGAGGCCTCAGCTTCTATCTCTAGCTTTTTCCTCACAGGTTCAGTCTACTGGGGATTCTGTTTTGGTTGGAAAGACTAGGCGGAGGTGTTTGCATGTCTGGCTCTTTCCTCCTTTCTCATTCCTCCTCCCTTCCTCCTGCTTCCCTCTCAAGATGTTTCCTCTGCTAGCCTGGCTCCACTCCAGCCTTTCCCCTCCTTGGGCAGACACCAGTCATCGTCTCCCACGTGGGACTTCTGTGGGCTGTGGCTTTCCAGAGTGTGCCCATAATACCTTCTGACCCAGAGGAGGGGTTTGCAGGACATGTCCCTCAGGTTGGGGACACATTGCCGCCTCCTTCCTCCACCGTTTAAAACCCACATCTCCTGAGAGAAGAGGCTGCAGGGCCACCCCAGGGCCACCTCCTGCTCTGCGTGAGTCTTTGGGCTCATCCTTCTCCCCCTCTGGGCTTCGGTTTCCTGGGGCAGCCCACAGCCAACACAGCCCCTTGGCACAGAGGCACATAGCAAGCCTTGCGTTCATTTGGTAGTAGTTTTGTTCTGTTTTGCCAGGAATTTTTACTTCTGGCATGGGAGCATTGGGGAGCTGCTCCCCACAACTTGACAGTGGCTTGAAATGTAGAATTTGAATTACCCCCCTCTACCTTTTCTAATCCCCAGATGAGTCTCCATCACCCCCTGGCGACCTTCATTGGCCCCCTCTCTGTCTGCCCCTCCTGGCAGAGGTTCACAAGGTGAAGCAGACCCATGCCTTGGCCTGATGGAGTTCACTCTGGGCCTCGTATCCTCAGCACCTTGCACTGTGCCGAGAGCAGGGCACATGCCCAATAAATATTTGTAAAATGAATGGTTGAAAGAACATCCAGGGAAGCAGAAAGTGGCATGATGGAGACTTGAGGAAGAACAAGTTTTGAGGGAGCACTTCCCAGAGCAAATAGAGCTGGCCTGGGTTTTTGTAGGGTGGGTAAGAGTTGGACAGATAGGCAGGGTTGGAAGGGCATTCCGGAGAGAAGGAACGGTCTGTGCAAACACTGAAACAGGTGGTATTTACGGTATGTTGAGGAAGTGGCTAGAGGGGCGGCTGGAGAGAAGGGCCTGGATGTGGGAAGAACCTTTGATCTGGGAGTGGGCACTCTGGCCTTCTGGGATGATGCCAGCAATTAGCCCCCTCAACTGGGTCCCATGTCTTTGTGCTGCTGGCCTGGGATTGGAGGCTAGGCAGGCATTGGAAGAGGGGGGACCTGGGGGGTTGCCAGGGCTTGTGACTGTGTAAATGCATCCCAAGGTTACTGGCTCTGTGCCCCTGGGATCAGAACCTGTCAGGGCCAGCTGGTTGAAGCAGGCTTCATGACAACAGGTAAAGTAGAACCAGATTCAACTGGGGTCTCTCTCCACAATTTCCTGACTGTGACCCTGAGCAGATTATTAAATTCTTTATACTATCGTTTCCTCCACAATAAATAGAAGATACCTCTCAAGATCGTTGCAGAAATTAAGGTAACTTGTGTAAAGTTTTCCTTTTTCCTTCCTCCTTTCTTCCCTTCCTCTCCCACACTGCTCTCCTTCTTAGCAGGGCTGGCCTTTTGGACGGAGTATAATTTAAGGACTCTGGGCATCGTTAGCCCCGATAATCCATCCCTAAATCTCTCCTTCCACAAGGTCCTGGGTTGAGAATGCTCCTGTTAAATATGCATTTCTCAGGGTAGTGGGTCTCAGTGTCTTAGGTCCTCAGCATCAGCATCACCTTTAGAAATGCAATAGTCAGAACTACAAATTCCCAGGCCCACCTCAAACCTACTGAATGAGAATTCTGGGGGTGGGCCCTGGAAGGCGGGGTCTTAACAAGCTTCTCCGGCGATTCTGACCAGAGCTCAAGTGTGCGAACCACTGACTTACAGACAGATGCCCAAGGGCACCTCAGTGAGGGGAGCCTGGTTTTGGGTCTGGAGTCAGAACACGAGGGTCTGCTACATGGGCCGCAACTTCTGCAGTCACACAGGGCCCTGAGCTCAGAAGGGCTTTACGAATGGTTTAACGCTCTCCTATCTCCGTCTTGAAATATGAACAAGGGGCCCTGCATTATCATTTTGCACTGGGCCCATGAATTATGTGGCAGGTCCTGGGTGCTGGTCTCAGCTGTGTTCTAGGTCAGCTGGATATCCTCAGGGAAGTGACTTTCTCTCTCTGAGTCTCACTGTCTTCATCTGTCCCCGGGGCGATAGTCCCTACCTCCTGGAGTAATCGTGAGGATTAAATGTAATGCCTCAGTTTAGCAGTTGGCACAGTGCCTAGCCCAGGCAAGTAGAGAGTGGCTTCCTGAGGCCGTGTGCTAGTGCTGGGCACACCTCTGGGGGCAACACAGCAGCAACCAGACACTGTGCTTGGCTTAATGGGGCTTATGTTCTGGAGCAGGGAGACAGCCTGCCAGAGATGCACACTGTGCGAAGTGCTCCGAGAGTGCCTAATGGGGTATCTGACCTAGTTGGGGGTCACCAGGCTTTCTGAGGAAGTGCCTAATAAGTAAAATTCTGAGATGAAGCGAGACAAAGTGGATGTGAACTCAGCGTTGGGGTAGACAGCGGTGTGCAGATGGAGGCAATGGCATTATAATGTGTTATTTTCCTAGTTATTAATGACAGATCTCTGGGGAGAGGCTGAGGTGTGATGATAAGGCCTGGAGGAGGGAGATGGGCCACAGGAGCTGAAGGCGAGTTAGAAGGCAGCCTTGAGGCCTCAGGGCCTGCTCTTGATTCCTTCCCTTCAGAAAGACCCTAGACCAGTGGTCCCCAACCTTCAGGCCATGGACCAGTACCAGTCTGTGACCTGTTAGGAACCAGGCCACAGAGAAGGAGGTGACCAGCAGGGCAAGCAAGTGAATCTTCTTCTGTATTTGCAGCCGCTCCCCAGCGCTGGCATCACCGCCTCAGCTCCACCTCAGATCATCAAGCATTAGATTCTCATAGGAGCACCGGTCCCTGGTGCCAAAAATGTTGGGGATTGCTGCTGTAGACCACAGTGCTTTAGAATAGGAAGGGCCGTTTCCTAGATGCTTCCTGGAGCAGTGTAGGAATGTGGTTTTGCCAGCTGGTGCCGCAGGCAGGCAAGTTATTAATGCTCAGGAACCTCAGCTTCCTCTTCAGCAAAATGGGCCTCATAACCCTCTCTCAGTGGGCTGTGGTGAGGTTGAAGTGAGGTATTGCACGGCCGCCCCCAGCACAGCGCCACCTTCAGGAAGTGCTCAGTCTTCTTTCCCTCCATTCACGTGGAAGTGGAGAGTTCAGGTTTGGATCAGGATCCCCTCTAGCCCAGGCTTGCTCCTTTGAGGGAGTGGGGGGTGGGGCGAGGGGGTCCTTTCTTTAACTGTAAGGAAAATGAGGCTGATAATCCCTTTCCTAGAGATGATCAGGCAAGATGAAGCGCTAATCAGCTTTGAGGGTCCAGAAGCAGTGGCTTTAGAGACAGCTAAGTGCCCATTTCTCCCTCCGGGTCTAACCTGGTGGTTAAATTAAACCCACCAGCTATAGCACGGAAAGGGGTGAGCGCCCCCATCTGGGGTCATGAGTCCAGGCCCAGCTCTCTCAGTGGTGAAAACAGCTTTAATTTATCGTAGACTTTTTACTGCACAGATTCTTCTCATGCATTCATCAGGAGAGGCACTATTATTATTCTCATTTTAGAGGTAAATCATTGATTTGCTCCTTGCCCAAGGTCACTCAACTAGTGACCCCAAAGCCTTAACCACTACCCCAAACAGACTCACATAGTGATACACTGTGGGATGGAGGCAAGTCCTTCATTTCTCTTGGACAATAAGTTGCCATGTGTGCCCTGAGGTGTGGGATCTGACATTCTTTGAGACCCCCTACCTCCATTTCTGGTGTCCTGGGGGTCTACGTTTCTGGGAGGGCTTCCTCCCCAGCTTGTGACACCACACATTCTGTCCTACATCCAGGCTGCTGTTGTCATTACTACTGCGTAGAAATGACCTGCTTACTCGGGCCCTCTCAGTTCCAGCCTCCCAGGCCTCCTGCCATCTGGGACTGACCCTGGACCCTGCTCCCTCTCCTTTACACATGAGGAGCAGGAGTGGCCAAAACATGTGGTTTCTTTACCACAACTGTGTGTGGACCCGGGTTGGTGGGGCTCAAGCCCTGTGGGAGATTCCAAAGTTAGAAAGAGTTTAGTGGCTTTGCCTGCCCAAAGGGCAGCGTGGCTGGGGGCGGGGGCGGTGGAGGCAGGGGAGCATGGGAAGAGAGGTTGGAAGGGAGGGAAGAGGCCAGACTGCAAAGGGTTTGTGAGGAGCAGTTAAGGGACTTTAGACAGAAGACAGATTGATCAGGCTTGCTTCTAGAATGACTGAGAAAATGCCAGCCTGAGTTAATACAGTATCAGGCAAGTAGCATTCAATAGCTAGTAGTCATGGTTGGGATGCTTTTATTAAGTCAGTCATTATAAATATCCAGATTTGGCTTCTTACTAGCTGTGAGAACTTGGACCAGTCTCTAACCCTGGGACTTCATTTTCATCACGGGTAATGTGGGAAGAAGGTTAAGAGCCTTTCTCCCAAGGATTATATGAGGATCAAAGAAAGATCATGGGGAGATTTCATCTAATCCCGGTTAATCCTGCAAATACTCAGGCCCACCCAGCCCAGCTGTATAGCTAAGGCCCTTCCTCTGTGTCACATGCCTCCCTGCTTCACAGTTTAGGGCACGGCAGGACTCAATCACTGGCTCCAAAAGGGCCCAGCCATTATACAACCCCTTGGAGGCAGAGCTTTACTTTCCCCAGATCCCTTCCCTGTTCTCAACCTTGGCCCTGCAGCAGCAAACCCCTGCCTCCTCCTCAGACTCTCTCCACAACCCTGAAGCACTGGCCAAGGGGCTCCAGCCTTAAGAGCCCATAGTAACACCCAGCAAACCAGTGTGCTGTGGAGGGGAGCATGCAGGACCTGAGGAAGTCATGTGTTATTCCTGAGCCTTAGTTTCCTCATCTGCAAAATGAGATTGAGACTACCTACTGTATTAGTCTCCAACTGTTCCTGTAACAAGTTACCACAAATTTAGTGGCCTAAAATAATACAAATTTATTCTTTTCAGTTCTAGATATCAGAAGTCTTGAAGTGGGTCAGCAAAGCTGTTTTTTTCCCCAGAGTCTCTAGGAGATTATCATTCCTTTGCCTGTTGTAGTACCTGGAAGCTGTCTGCATTCCTCGGCTCCTGGCCCCATCCTCCATCTTAAAGCAGCACTGTAGCATCTTTCAGTCTCTCAATACTTCTGTTGTTGTCACATTACCTTTTCTCTTTCTGACCCTCCTGTGTTACTCTTATAAGGACCCTTGTGATCACAGTAGGCCCACCCAGATAATGCAGGGTAATTTCCCCATTTCCAGATCCTTAACTATATCACATCTGCAAAATCCTTGTTATTATGTAAGGTTAACATTCAAAGTCCCGGGATTAAGACATAGCATCTCAGGGGGCCACTATTCAGCCTATCATACATACCTTGCTGGGCAGTTGTAAGGATTAAATGAGACACGAAATGTGAAATGCTCAAACAATGCCTGGGACATGGCAGTCGGTTTTTCAGTACACTTTCTTTCCCTCTTTTCTCTGGAGTGTCTTCTCATCCATAAAATGAGGCCCCATCCAGCTCCAGTGGGATCCCACCTTATTTAGAGTGTGCAGTATGGACAGGCCGACTGTGCCCTTGGCCCAGCTTGGGATTCCTAGGAAGCAGCAGAATTGAGCCCTGCTCCCAGGAAGCCCACAGCTGCCCTCAAAAAGCCTCCCTCTCCTCCTCCCTTGCTAGGGCAGGCCTCCTGTCAGTTCCTGGCCTGACAAGTATTTCCCATCATTCCCAGTGATGGCTGATGGGAAAGGCTGAGCTCACTGATCCCTGGGGAGGGTGAGAGGTGGAGGGAGGAGAGGGAAAGCCTGGCGGCAGCCTCTGTGAGAAAAGGGACAGGAGCGAGGAGAGGCCAGAAGAGATTTACACTGGGAGAGGTTGAGGTTATCAGTACTCAAGATTAGTGGGAGAGGGTGGGGCAGGGCCTCCAAGCTGGACCTTAGAGAATGCTTGGCTCTTTCTCTGCCTCCTGGGCCTAGCCCTGGCCATGCTGCTCTGTCCCTCTGCCCCTTCTGAGAGGCCCTGGGGCCTGGAGGAGTATGTATGTATGTTGGGGATGGGAAGAGGGTGCCACAGACCAGCAGAGGCCAGAAGGGAATTGCTGCCTGATAAAAATAACCACCATCCTTCATGAGAAGAGGGCCATTTCAGCCAACGTCCATCCCTACCCCTTCACTCTGCTCACAAGGCAGTCACCATTTGCCCTTAGCCTTATCATCTACCTTTCTGCACCTCACTTTTCTTACTTGCGTGTGTGTGTGTGTGTGTGTGTGTGTGTGTGTGATGGGGGAGGAGGAAGGCAATAACATGGGATTTGAGAAAATCAAATGAGATAGTGCTTTGAAATGTACACTCTGATATATAAGGATGTATACTTCCATGCATATATATGTAACTTTAATGTTCTCTCTTTCATGCCTTGACAAACTCTTAATCCTTTAAGTCCTAGCTCAGCTGTTCTCTGCTCTCTATAACTTCCTCAGCAGCCTCTGTCTATGTGTGAAGAACTGAGGCTCTCCCCCTAGGAGTTACTGTCACCTTTTTTATAACCCCATCTTGTGGTACCTTTTGCAGAATAGTTGTTGGTTTGTGCATCTGTCACCCCCATCATATGTGGGCAGTGCATTCACCACAAACCCCTCTGCTTCTCAAGGTCACTATAGTTGTGACAGACAGAGGTAGGATGGTGAAGGAGCTGGCCTCCCAGGATCTGGTTTGGGTAATGTCCCCACGTGGCAGTCCAACCCTTAGAACTGAGCAGGCCCCCATGACTGACTCACAGGAGTCCCAGCTTGAAGTATCTAGGTACAATGCCTTTTCTCTTTCTTTGATGGGCGTGCTCATGCCCGCTGCCCAGGACCCCCTGCTGATAATCAAGACACCAAGGGGGCTATGTTAGTCGTGAAGTTTCCTGATGAGGGTGAAACCTGAGCCAAGGGAATGGAAGAGTATTAAGGGTGGGAGTGTCCGGACCTTAAGAGGCATGTTTTATAAGCTCATCCATCATGCTTTAAGTGCCCCCAGGGGGCCCATGTTCCAGTGCCTATGTATGGTCCACTAGATACACAGAGAGTGCCAAATAAATGACGGGAGATGAAGCATGGTAGTCAAAGACTCCTCCGCTCCCACTATGTGTGGCTATGTGTAATTACTTAAGTCTTTTCCCCTACTAGACTTTAAGCCACATGAAGACAGGGCCCTGAATAGCTTTGTTCACCCTGGCACTTCCAGGTGCACTAATCCATTTCTGTATCAAACTTGGACTGTGTGCCATATGCAGACATCAACTTGTTCATTCCCTTCAATACCCTGGAGGTCGCTATGTTATCCCATTATCCAGGTAAGGACAGATGAAGTGAGGAACCATTAAGTGCCAGGGTAGAGATTCAGACTCTGTTCCCAATTGCTCTTCCTCATGTCCATCACCATTTGTTTCATGTCCCTGGGCTCAGGGAAAAATGAGCATCTAGATTGGGACATGTGGAGGTGATTCCACAGTTGTCACTCCAGACAGGTTTGGTGGCTAAGGAAGGGGCCAGCACTATCCTCCTGGCAGGTTTTTCACTATGCCCAAGGAAAAAGAAAGCGAATTGGTTTGAGGGGCACACGGAGGATTTGGGGTGAGTATGGGAGTGTTTGTTACCAAGCCCCAGGGTGTGGTTTGGGAAGAGGTTTAGAGGTGCCTCAGAATGCTCCTCCCTGCTCGCCGCCTCACGGACAGCTGCTCTTGGCTGGCTTCACTGTTACTACTTCATCTGCAGACCTGTGTGTTCTTGGAAGTAATGGAAATGCATTTCTTAAAAATGCTCGATAATTCATCCTTGTCCTAATAACAGGCCTTTGTCTCTGCCCAGCACTCCGGCCTCCCAGGAACTCCTCATACCCATTATCTCCTCTCCGCTATCCAGGCCCCTGTGAGGTAATGTGACCCCCACTGAGGGCCAGTGAGCCAGCTAAGCCTAAGGTGGACAAGGACCTGTCCAAGGCCAACCAGCCAGTCTGTTGTGGTGGTGGTTGTAGTTAGTATTTTCATAGCTTACAGAGCTCTGTGTGCCAGGGCCTCATTTAACACTCCAGACAGCTGAAATCTAGGCTGATGAAGCGACAGGCCTGCCCAACCCCAATCTCTTAACTCCTTTGTGATGCAACTTCTCTGTGCCAAGCACGTTTCTGGCCTGGAACAGCTCCCATCTTGGGGTGGGAGGGAGGTGGCACACCCACCAAGGAGATGTATGAGATGGGCACCCTCATCCTAGAGACACAGTAAAGCCTGCCTTGAGGGAATAATGCCTTTTTTCCCCCCTTGAGTTGTCCTCCAGATTAAATATGATAAACATATAAAGTACCTAGCCCATGGCAAATACATGACAAATCTTAATTGTTATTGTAGTTTATTCCTAAATTTTAATAAAACTACTGTTAAAAGTTTCAAAAGAAGGATGACTATGATTTTGAGATAACCAATAAGCACATGTTTTACATTGTAATATTACTCTTGTATAGAACCTCTTACATCCTAAACTATACCACAATACGTCTAATAATGAATATATTTGGTTTGAAACATACTTAGGATAAATTATATCTTTCAATAGTATCTAATTCTTTTAAAATTCAGAAGCATTGTTATCTTTTTACTTCTTAATTTACCAAGCAGATGGTATATTTCTTATTTTCTATTCTGTGACTTTGAACAAGTTACTTAACATCTCTGTGTCTAAGTCTCTTCATGTGTCAAGTAGGGATAATGAGAGTATCTACTTTACAGGGTTCTTGTGAAGATTAAATGAGTTAATATAGTGTTTAGAATAGTGCCTAGCTTGTATTGAACACTTACTAAACATCAGCTATAATCATCATTATTGTTATTTCTTGATAAGAAAATAAACCCAGATTAAGTTACTGAGTCCAGTCGGGTTGCTTTTCAGCAAACACACGTTTGGCTAATATGTACTGAGTGCGGGCCCTGGGCTTGTCTGGGCCTTGGTCTTGGGGCTCAGCTGCTCCTTCACTCTGTCCAGTGTCCTGGGCTTGCTCATTTCCACCTCTTGCTCCCAGCCCCCTGGGGCCTGGGTGAGGCCGAGCTCATAAAATGTGCAGGCAAAGCGCTTTGTGGATCGATACTAACTAATAGCAGCTCCCCGGAGCTGGCACATGTAGGAAAGACGATTGTGGAGGCAGCTTAGACCAGGCTCAAGGATGGCCCCCCTGGGGAAGGCCAGTAATGTCCTCAAGACAGGACCTGGGAAGGGCCCTGCTGTCCCTCTTCCCAATGCCTCCTGACACTTTAGCCAGTGGTGAGTGCTAACAGAGTTGGGAGATTGGGGAGGAAAGTGATTAGTGGCCACAGGGGAGGTTTGCCTAGTTAGTGGCAGAGCCAGGAGCAGAGACCCATTCAGCACATATATCTAGGCACATCCAGACCAAAGCTGGGTGCACGGCCTGTCCTGGGAATTCTCTTGTCAGGGATCTCCCAGTTGCTCACTTCACTATCTTTAGAGAAGTTGATGGCTTGGCCAGGACAGATAGCCACTGGTCTTTGCCCAGACACATGGCTGTCTCCAGGATGGTGAGGAAGCTTGAGTTGAGTTGAGGGCATGAATGAGAAGTTGGCTTTGGGCCCTGAGCAAGGGAGGATGTAGGCAAGACTTACCCCAATTCTGCCCCAGGGGGAAGCCCTTCTCTGTGCCTTAGACCGAGCACAGGTCTGTTCTGGGATCTGTTGTTGGGGAAGCAGATGGGGATTGTTCCCTCTGGGAGCTCCAAGTCTGATGGAGAAGCCATGGCCTTATCCTCCAGGAGAGAGACTTCTGTCTGGTGGGGGAACATGGCTCTTGTTCTCTGGAGCTCCTATCTGGTAAAGGGGACATAGCCCTCTTGTCCTCCTGCAGCTCCTTATCTGAGGAAGGAGGAATGACCTTTGTCCTGCAGAAGACTTCTATCTGATAGAGGAGTCATGGCCACTTCCCTCAGGGAAATCCTAATCGATAGAGGAGATCTGACTTCTTCCCTCGATTCAATGGGGAGGCTCCTCCTGTCAACTCTCACTCAAGGAGCCTCATTTGATGGTCTCTGTCTTTGCCTGCCTCCTCCCTGCCTCTGTCCTCCCTACCTGATTCATGGGAAGCCCAAGTCTATAGGCAGTAGCCACAGAGAGTTAGGCAGAGTGATGGGCTTGGCTGCTGTGGTGCAGGAAGGAAGAGAAGAAAGGGGACTGTAGAGGGGTCCCCATAGCAAGTAAGGATGACATGGAAGGCTTCCCCTTGGAGGTGCCTTTATGGGAGAGTCAGAGGGACAGGAGGCGCCT
Organism: Eidolon dupreanum; assembly: GCA_028627145.1. Classification (NCBI taxonomy): domain Eukaryota; kingdom Metazoa; phylum Chordata; class Mammalia; order Chiroptera; family Pteropodidae; genus Eidolon; species Eidolon dupreanum. The sequence continues at coordinate 40,743,661 of CM053510.1, read as the reverse complement.
GGCTGTGACGAGTATCCACTGCCTGCCCCAGGCTGACTCCAGGAAGCCCTTGTCTCCGTGAGGCCAGATTGCTGGGGAGGAAAGGACCCTGGAGACCCTCACGCTCAGCCAGCCTGCACAGGCCGAGCGCTGCCAGCCCAGAGACATCCGCCCTCCAAGGCCCGAGAAGCCCAGTGGAGGAGAGGAAACAGGACACATATCAGAAACGCCTTTTCCTTTTCTTTGTAACTAACCCCCTTACTTGGGGCTAGAGAGAGCAAATCCTGCAGGGCCTGCCTGGCCCAGGCGGCTGCTGCCTGCAGACCCCCGTTCTGGGTCCCCCGCCTTGACTGCTATTGCTGGGCTGGCCCCTTAACTTCACAGAGACTCAGGGCTGTCCTCTGTAAAATGGGGTAAGACTTTCTATCTGCCTCATGAGGAAGTATATTTTTCTTCTCTCTTTATGGATTTTACATAGTTGAGATGTGCCTTGAGCACTTCCTGTGTGCTGACCTCTGGAGCGGGCAGGGGCAGAGTGCGTAGGTGAGGAACAGTTGTAGGCAGACAGGAAGCCTGTTTGGGACTTGTCTGAGAAGTCGGGGACATCCGAAGGCTGGTGGGTGTAGGGTCAGAGAAGGTCTGGTTGGAGATGGAGGTGTGGACTTTCCAGCATCTGGTGGCAGCTGAAGTGGCTGAGTGGGTGGAGACGCCCAGGGAACTGCTTGTCATGGGCTCTGGGAAGGGGTGGAGGCCAGACTCTGAGGACCACAGCCAGTCAGGCTCAGCTCCAGAGCCAATAGGGAGCCGGGCACAGAGCACGGGGGGTGACCACTCAGCTAGGGCTCCAGTAGCCAAGGGGACTGAGCTCTGAGATGGGGTCACTGGGCAGTGCTCCCAGGGAGGTGTCCAGACCTCCACCACAGCAGGCTGGATATGGGGGTACATGGGGAAAAGTGGGCCACAGATGAGGAAGTAGTAAAGGTGAAGGTGCTCAAACATTCAAGAATGTGGTCAGCCAAACTGTTTTTCTTTTATTTTCTCATTATTTGAGTTAGTCTTCTGTTGGCTAGAGGACTACTGTTGGAGAGCATATGTATTTATGTGGTACGTGTGTGGTATAGGTGTGTGCAGTTGTATGTGAGATGTGTGTGGTGAGTGTGATGCAGGTGTGTAGTGGGGTGTGCTTAATATTTGTGTGTGTGGTGTCTGTGTGTGTGGGGTATACATGTGGTGTGAGTTATGGTATGTGTGAGGTGTAGATGTATGTGGCAAGTGTGTACAATGTGTTTATGGTGTGGTGTAGTGTGTGTATGTGTGTGATATGTGATGTGTTGTGTATATGTGGGCATGGTGTCTGTAGGCATGTGTGTAGGGTGTATGGTATTTATGTGAGGTGTAGTATGTGTATGTGGTATCTGTGGGTATGTGTGGGGTTTATGTGTCTATGGGTGTAGGTGTGGGGAGGGTATGGTGTGCATGGTATGTGTGCGTATGAAGTGTGTAGAGTTTATGCATGTGGCTGTGTTTTAGATCCTTGTTCAGCAATGCATACAGCAGGCTGGTGCTGAGCTGTCTTTTTGGGCTGTAACTTATAAGCGTCCACCAGGCCTGTGAATTTCTCTTCTCTACTTAGAGTTACACGCAATGGTGCACTGGTGACTGTTGGCTGTCCAGAAAAAAAGGGGGCTCGGGTTGTGGTATTTGCCTATTTCTGTGATACGAATTCTCCCACCACAGATTTCACCCTACTAATGTGAAGTCATTGAATATGGAGTTGGGAAAAAATACACAGTAGGATGCCATCATATAGCATTCTCACTCTACAGATTAGTAGACGTAAATAACCTCAAGAGCATCATAGTAAAATTTATAAAAGTTTTGAGTATGTATTCCCTTTGCTTTTAATACAATGTATTTAATTATAAGTTTCTATCAGGATCTCTCACCATCAGCACTGCTAACATTTAGATTGAGGATTCTTTGTTGCTATGCATTGTGTGGGCAGCATCCCTGGCCTCTATCTACTAGATGCCAGTAGTCAACCCCCCCGCCCCAAAAGTTGTGACAACTCAAATGTTTCTATGTATTGCCAAATGTCCCCTGGGTAGCAAATTCACCTCCAGTATAGAGCCACTGACAAGGGCTATGTTTGACAACTAGCTCGCAAAATTCCTAAGAATGCGACAGTTGGTTCTTATGAGCTGTATGAGCACATCTAGGGCACCATATCTGACTAAATATAAGACATGGATTTCCCCCACCCAAAAAATTCTTTCTCAAGAAAGAGCTGTCACCTTAGGACATAGCTTTCAGTTCCTTACAGAGCCCCCGATCACTGGGCTCTCAGCTCCTGACCGGCCCCCACAGTAGTTGATGAATTGGGAGTCAGAGATGCCCAGCCTTACTGATCTGTTCTGACATTTTATGAAAAGTGAGACTGGGGAAAAAAGTAATGCTTCTGAATCTAATATCTCATTTTAATATGTTATTATATATTCCTAAAAGTTTATATGTTCAAATCGTCAAATAAAACCAATAAAAATTTGAATAAACTCTTCCTGCTGGGGAAATCACAGACTGCCCTGTGTCTGTGGCTACCCTATCTGTATCTAATGGGCTCCTGCTGAGGATGCACATGCCCCACTGTGTCTCATCCAGGTGGCCATGCCACCCGCCTCTGATTCGCTGCTTGGCCCTCATCCTATTTCTCTCCAATTTCGAGCTCAGAGTTTGGCTCTCATTTATTCATTCATTCAAAATATTTTTTAAGCACTGACTATGTACTCAGGAAAATGAACGACTGAAAGAAGCTCTCTGGAGTTTGTCAGGATTTTAATTTCAAGGTTATCTACTCAACAATGGAGATGTGCAGGCCCCATATGGATGCTGAGGGACATGGGGCAGGATGGAGAGAAGGGGGAGAGAGGTGCACCTGTGTTGGGTGGCTCTTATGTGCCTAGAGCTGAGCTGGGCACATCATCATTTCATTCTACCCTCTTTCTGTGCTTTTGAGGGAGGGTTTGTTTATTTGTGGAACATCTGTCTCCCTGCTCCAGAGCATAGGTGCCCTGGGAACAGGGCACAGGGACTGTGTTTCCTGCACATAAGAACAGTGCCAGGGCCAGAGATTGGAAAAAGTAAAAGGAATAAAAGAAAGGAGGGTGGTAGGAAATATGTATGGAAAGAGGAAGAAAGGAAGGATAGAGGGGGAAGGAGAAATAAAAAGCCCCCCTCCACCCATCCACCCACCTCCTTGAGAGGAGTCAGGGCAAGGGTGCTTTAAAATAAAGCAGTCAAGGAAGGCTTCTTAGAAGAGGAGACATTAGGAAGGAAGGATTGAAGGGGTTGCAGTTGGGAGAACTGATGGAAGGCTAGTACAGAAAGAGGGAATAACAGGGCTTGTCCCTGGAGATTTCTGGAATGTGAGGGACTAAATTGGAGTTTAGTTTAACCCTAAACTGTTGTTTTTCATCTGAGACTGGGAGGGAAACAGACAACTTAAAAAACTTCCCTGTCTCTAGCAGGGGCAACCTAACTATCTCCTCCCACCCCCAAGGTCAAGAACTCTCTCTCCCCTGGGCACTGGAGGGGAGGGCAGAGTGTTGGCCAGGGGGGTGATGATGATAACAGTGATAATTATAGTATCTTTATCAATCCCCTACTAGGTACCAGGTCTTTATATAGACCCTCAACCTATGGGGTAGATGTCACCCCTATTTTCCAGACTAGGGAAAGTATGACTCAGAGAGGATGCTAAACTTACCTGGGGTCACGTAGGACTCAGGCGACATCTGCTTGCTTCTACATTCGTGCTGTTTCTTCTGCCAGCATCCTTCCCTTCCTGCCTTCTCTAGAGAAGGCTGAAGAGCATTCAGGTGCTGTCTGTGGGATCTTTGCGATCCAGCTACCAGCCCACTTGGTCAATTTTTATTAGCCTTTGGCTTTCAGATTTCCAGTTTCTTGCATTACCAGAAAATGGCCCATGTTCCTTTAAGAAACTCTCCCCTCCTTCCTCGCTCTTCACCCCATGACAATCTCCACAAATACAAAATCATGGCCACAAAAGTGAACCCCTGAATGAGACAGAAGGCTAAAGGAATTGCTGTCTGCCTAGAAGCCTGTGTGAAGTCCAGAGGCTGGGATGGTCAGGCCTCCCATCCACCATGCCTTGCCACTCAGATCTGCCAGACACCACCATGTGTCCTGAGAGCCTGCAGAGGTCCAAGGGAGTCATGCGGGATTTCGAATCAGGATGTGACAGGAGCACCAGAAGCCTGGGGCTCTCCTCCTTGTCTGTGGCTCTGGGCACACTAGCGAGTCTCTGAGCCTGAGTTTCCTGGCCCCAGCTCAAGACTCTTCGCTCCCTTGGGATTCACTTTCTTTATTTGGGAAATGAAGCAGGCCGCACTGTGATCCCTCAGGCTTCACAAATCTGTGAAATGGGGGTGACATTTCCTGTCTTCCTTCTTCCTTCCCCCTCCTGGGCTGTCCTGAGAAGCAGGTGCACTAATAGTGGGTAAACAAACAGGTAATGTTCTGACACAGGGAGGGCTGTTCAATTCTGGCAGAGCAGACAAGCCTGTACATAAATAACTCCGCTACCAGAGAGAGTGTGATAAGGGCCCTAGAAACCTCTTTGCTACCACAGCCACCTGCTCCTCACGCCTCCCTGCTCCCTGATGGCTGTTCTTACACCCAGGAAAGTGGGTCAGAATGTAGGGCGCTATACCTGAGAGTGAATGCCCCCTTGCATTACTATCAGGGAAAGGGGTGGGGGAAAGTTATGGGGTCTGGGGCATCTCTGTATCGAAAATACAGTCCTTGCTTCCCCAATCATTCTTCCTTCTGCCAAATACCCTTCACTCCTATTGCCTTCTATATGGTCCAAGTTCCTTAACTCAGTATTTAAGACACTTCACACCTAGCCCAGGGCCTCATCCATGGAAGTGCTTCATGACTATCCGGGCAGTGAGTAGACCCTTCTCTGGCCCATCCTCCTCCCTGGTGCTCCTCCCAGGCACTCAGGACACATTTTAGCCACACCAAGCACCAGTGGGCTCAGCAGCCTTCTTCAGGCCTCTGGCTGCAGTGCTGTCACCTTTTTACCTCTGAGTGTTTTTCAGGATCTTTCTCTTTGTTCTCTCCTCCCTTGAAGCCTTTCTTGACTTCCCAGACAGAACCACACAAACCCACCTACAAGGTAGAATTCTGAGTGGCTGAAAGTGCGATCTCTGGTGCCAGACTGCCTGGGCTCTAATATTTAGCTCTGCCCCTCACTAGCTGTGTGACCTTGGGCAAATTACTTACACTCTTTGCCTAAGTTTCCTCATCTGTGAAATGGGGATGATAGCAGTACCTCCTTACAAGGTTGTTGGAGGAACAAATGAGTTAATATTTGTGACACACTTAGAGCTGGAACTGGCGCCTAGTTTCCCTCCTGGGTGAACTTTCTGATGTTGACTGAAGACTGAGTAATATTTGAAGCTCTTCTCACAGTCACTATATTCGTAATATTTTTCTCCAACATGATGTTCACAGAGGAATGCTCTCAAGTCACAGGTAGTGAATCTTCATTTATGGAGAGTCTCCCCAGGATGATTTTTCTGATGTTGAGTAAGACATATTTTGTCTAAATGATTTCCCCTAGGTGGCCCCATTCATGGGGTTGCTGTCCTGTATGAGTTTTCTGATACTGGCTTTATGACTTTGGATAAGTTATTTAGGATTACCGAGTCTTAGGTTTCTCCTCTGAAAAAATGGGAATATTTAGATGGAATAAGATAACATCTTAACCTGTGTGAAGTGCTTAGCACAGCACCTTGCTCCTAGGGAGAACTTAATGCATGCAGGATGTCATGCTTGGTGGAGTTCTCTGACTTGGCTATTCCATGGTCTTTTGTCAGTAGGGACCAGGAATTATTTATCTTAGTGCCCCCAGAGCCTGGCAGTGGTAGGGGCTGTGTAAATGTGGGTAAGTGAATAATAAGTGAGAGAGAGCTATTGGGTCTAAAGTTGAGCAGAGGCCTGTTTGAATATATCAATTGTATTCCTGACTCCACCTGATGTGTTTGAAACCCTGCCCCTATGAAGCATTTTCTAAGCTCAATACCCATTGATCCTGACAGCCAAAGAGAAGTATAGGCAGAAGAGGTCTCTGGATCCACTCACCATCACCATCATTTAAACTTCATCCATCCTCACTCCTGACTAATTCTCTTAGAGCATTCATTTAACAATATTCAGACTGTATTTATTTATTGAACACCTACTGTGCCCCAGGCACCATGCTATGCCCCAGGGATCCAATGTCAACAACACAAATAAGATCTCTACTTTCATCGAAGTTATATAAATGAAGCAGAGGGTGAGTAAACAGACCATTATAAAGTGTGAGAAATGCTGTGAATGGGGACACACTGGGTGTGGGAGTTGGGGGCCATCTAACCCGGCCTTGGAGGGTGTCAGGAAGGCTTCCTGGAGAATGAGATAGCTGAGCAGAAGACAGCACAGGAGTTCTAATAGCTGACTCAGCAGGCCTAGGGAAGGATCCGAGGCATCACAGAGATGTGGACTCCGGCCTGTAAAATTATACAACCAGAGGCTCTAACAGCAAAGGATTCAGAGTCTAGGATCCATATTTCTCTACTTCACTTACAATATTTTTTGCAGACTCTCCTTTCACCAAGACTTTTTATAAGACATATCTTGTTAGGGAAGCCTTGGCATTTTGTAATTTATGCTTATTGTACAGAATGGAAAAATAACAGATATAAATAAGTGAGTAGGTGCATGGAGGGAGTCTCTTTCAACTCCTGTTAATATTTAGGCACATTTCCTTTCCTTTCATTCATTTTTTGGGGTTTGTTTTTAGTTTTATTTTTTAATTGAAATATAATTTACATATCACGATATTCATAGTTTTAGTGTAAAATTTAGTGGTTTTAAGTATATTCGCAAAGTTGTCTAACCATCACCACTATTTAATTCCAGAACATTTTTATCACCCCAAACAGAAACTCCTGCCCATTAGCAATCTCTTCTCATCTCCCCCTTCTACAACCCCTGGCAACCACTAATCTACTTTCTGTCTCTATGCACTGCCTGTTCTGGACATTTCATATAAATGGAATCAAACAATATATGGTCTTTTGTGTCTGGCTTCTTTTACTTAACATAATGTTTTTGAGGTTCATCCATGGTATAGCATGAATAAGTACTTCATCTCTTTTTGTGGCTGAATACTATTCCATTGTATGTATGTACCACATTTTAAAAAAATGCATTCATCAATTGATGGACATTTTTTTTACCCTTTATGACTATTATGAATAATATTGCTATGAACATTTATGTATACAGTTTTGTGCAGACATCTTTTTTTAGTTCTCTTGGGTTATATACCTAGGAATGGAATTCCTGGGTCATATGCTAAAACAATGTTTAACTTTTAGAGTAACTACCAAACTATTTTCCGAAGTGACTCCATCAGTTTACATCCCCACCAGTGAGTATGAGGGGTCCAGTTTCTCCACATCCTTGACAACACTTGTTTTTGTCCTTTTTTGATTATAGGGTTATTTGAATAGTAACAGGCTCTTTATATATCCTGGGTACTAGATCTTATCAGATACATGATTCAAAAACATTTTCTCCATTCTGTGAGTTGTCTTTTCACTTTCTTGAAAGTAATCTTTGGGGCTCAAAAGTTTTTAATTTTCACGAAGTCAGTTTTATCTATTTTTTTTTAGTTGCCTATGCTTTTTGTGTCACATCTAAGAAACCATTGCCTAATCCAAGGTCATGTTTTCTTCTAAGAGTTTTATAGTTATAGCTCTTACGGTTAGGTCTTTGATCCATTTTGAGTTAATTTTTGTGTATGGTGTGAGGTGGGGTCTAACTTCATTCTTTTGCCTGTGACTATCTAATTGTCCCAGCATCATTTGTTGAAAAAGACTGTTTTTCCCCCCATTGACTTGACTTGGTTGAAAAGATAGTTCTTATTGTTTTTTTTTTCCCCCATTGACTTGTCTTGGCTCCCTTGTCAAAAGTCAATTGACCATATATATATATAGGTTTATTTCTGGACTCTCAATTCTCTCCATTGATCTGTATGTTTATCTTTATGTCAGTATCACAGCCTTGACTACTATAACTTTGTATTAAGTTGTGAATTCAGAAGTGTGAGTCCTCCAACTTTTTCTGCTTTTTTTTTCAAGATTGTTTTGGCCATTCTGGGTCCTTTGTATTTCCATATGAATTTTAGGATCAGCCTGTCAGTTTCTGTAGAAAAGCCAGCTGGGATTTCGGTAGGGATTGCATTACCTCTGTAGATCAAGTTTAGGAGTATCACCATCTTAACAACATTAAATCTTATCATTTTTTTCTTTTGATATTTATTGAGTATAAATTGATCTCGTGCCAAATATATTGTTTTGAATCCTGATTTATTCTGCTTCATATGCTACCACAGGCATTTCCCTGTGTTATGAAAGATGCAACCATAATTTTACTGCTATGTAATATTCCGTTGTTTGGCTCTACCACACAGGATTGTTGGTTGTTGGGTAATCTATCATGGAATGTACTTTGTTATGGGTTCCTTGTGGTGCAAGCCTCTTCCTACAGGCGCAAAATAACAGATACTGGGAGGACTGGTGGCTCACAAAGGAACAGCCGAATATTAGTGTCGAAGTTGATCGACAAGTACCCCATGTTGTAGGTGGGGAATGGAGCTCACTGGAGAAGCCAACATTATGATTAATTGAGAGCTGACCTGCCAGCCCACCTGGCAGCATCACCTTGATGGGATGAAATCAGGAAATAGGCTACAACAGGCTGCAGACACTGATAGAACATGCTTGTTTTAGGCATGTTTCTCTAGAACAGTGGATTTTTAAAACTTTGCAGCGTGAAATTAATGTTGTAATTCAGTTCACCTAAAGTGGAAAGTTTTACTGAATAATGCTTTTTGTATCAGCCAGGAGAAGCTGGTTTGCTGCAATAACAAACAACCTTATATCTCAGTGGCGCAAGAGCCTTCTTTCTTTCTCTTTCATGCTACTCATCTATCATGTAGCAGGACTGCCCTGGAAACTAGGTTGCTGGAGGCTGCCCCATTCAGATCACTGCTGGTTTAAGTGGCAGAGGAGAGAGAGTGTGGTAGACAGAAGAATGGCCCCTCAAAGATGTCTACATCCTGATCCTTAGAACCTTTGAATATATCATATTACAGTTCAAATGGGAATTACAGATGCAGATGGAATTAAGGTTGCTAATCAATTAACCTTAAAATAGGGGGCCAAATGTATTCATAAGGGTCTTTTAAAATTAGAAGAGGGAGGCAGAATAGGTTGGAGTGATGTGATGTGATAAGAACCCAACTTGTTGTTGCGGGCTTTGAAGAGGCCACAAGACAAGGAATGTGGGTGGCCTCCAGAAGCTGGAAAGGGTGAGGAAACAGATTTGCTCCTAGAACCTTTGGAGAGGAACATAGCCTGCCAACATCTTGATTTTAACCAAATGAGGTACATTTTGAACTTCTGAACTACAGAACTGTAAGATAAGTTTATGTTGTTTTAAGCCATTAAGTTTGTGGCCATTTGTTATAGGCTCCATAGAAAACTAATACAAAGGGCATGTGGAATCACATACTAGCTCTTAAATGCTTTGCCTAGAAATGACATGTGGCACTTCTGCTCATATTTCATTGGCCAGAGCAAACCACGTGGACATGCCTAACTTCATAGGACTGAAGAAATTTGCTCAGCCTTAGAGGGGAATGGAGAGTTGATAAATATAGTAGTATCTATTATACCTTTGCTATCTGCACCTCATGCTTACATCTTCTGTTCTATTCCATTAAAACAACAACAAAGTGCTGGTGGCAGTTCTTTAAGTTGATTTCATTATCAGCTAATGGGGTGTGACCACTAGTTTGAAAACCACTGCTCTATAGACTGTCTTCTGCCCATTCCTCATGGACCACATGACACACCCTAGGCAGAGTCGATTGGCTCAGGCGTGGGAACACCTGATCAAAGCTGACCAGTGAAATTCCTCTCCTGGGAATTTGGAATTGGGCCATTCAGCAGTTAACAGTGGGAAGCTCAGCAAGAGGCAGAGTAGAAACAGGGTCAGAGTGAGAGTTAGATGCAAGCCAAAATGATGGAGGAGCAGAAAAGCCCTGACTAAGCAGACAGAGTTGGTCCACAAGAGAGGAGCAGCCGCACAGAGAGCAGTGCAGCTGGGAGAACATGCAGCCCCAGAGGGAGAGGTGGAGAGAGAGAGCAGCCGTCTGAGAGGCTGATGGCTTCCCTGTTTCTGGCTCCAGCCCCAGTGCATCCTGCCTGCGCATTCTTCCCGTGAGATTTTTGTCTCCTTATCATACCCCCTCCTCCTTTTCTTGAGCTACCCTTGGTGGATTTCTATTCCTCATCTCCAGTGAGCCTTAATCAGCTAGAACATCACTGGTATTTCTCTTATGAGACCCAGCTTTGACTCTGAGAATCAGGCTTGTGGGGCATAGATGGGACTCAGGGTCAAACCAGACCCAGCCATCCCACAACCTGGAAGTTTGGCTTTGACCACAGCCTTGCGTGTTTGTGCTTGCTCTTCAGAGTGGACAGACAGAAGCCATCTGTGTGGTGCTGCACATGTAGGGGTCCTGGTGACCTGGAAGCACCCCCATAAGGGCCTTTTTTTCTGACAGCATTGGGGTCAGGAAGCTGGTGGAGTTGCTTAAAGGAGAGCTTGGCTGTGGGACAGGGTGGAAAGGATGGAGTCGAGACAGGCAGCCATAGTCTGAGCCTCAATTTCCTCATCTCTGAAATGGGATTGTTGAAGGATCAACAGTATTCTGGGAAAAATACTTAGAGACAGGACTAAGGCATAACATGCTCTCAGGTTATTGGCAGCTGCTTTTGTTGTTGAGGAAGCCATTAGTATCCCAGCTTCCAGAGGAGGTGGTCCCCACCCTGGGGGCTGATTGAGTTAGCTGACAGGACATTCCCCACCACTGGTCATGCTTCCTGCCTCTAGTCACCCTCACTCTCCTTATCCCTTAATGAATGGCTCTTTCATTTCTTCCTCTTCCCCTCCCCACCCCTGCCCTCATTTTCCTTCTTTTCTGACATTGATAAAAACACCTGCTTTAGGAAAGCAGCAGTGTTGGTTGCATATAGAGTACTCAGACTCTGGAAGCAGGGTTGGTTGGATATAGAGTACCCAAACTCAGGAAGTTTGGTTGAGTCTGAAACCTGACTTAGGCCCTTGCTTTTGTGTGTTGCTGGGCAAATTACTACATCTTTCTGAACCACTAGTTCATGATCTATAAAATGGGATTATAATGCCCATTTTATAGTGCTATTAGGAGGAATAATTAATTAGGCACTCAACAAATGCTAGTTCCTTCTTACCTCCCTTCCCTTTCTCCCTCCCTTTCTCCCTTCTTGATTATCACTCTTCCAAGCCTGGCTCCCAGCCCCTCTTATGACCAGGATGCCCTTTGTCCCTCTTAGGGATCTCTGATCTCCTCTGCAGGTCAAGCCCAACTTGGGAGCTGCTGGTTCAAACCATGTGATCTTTATTTTATTTTTTCTCACTTTAGCAATTATTACACCCCAGCTGACTATGGCATCTTCACACTCCAAACACTGATAAATATTTATGAGGAGGAGAAAAGCTCAGAACTCCTAGGGGAGATGGGGGAGGGATGTGCCAGGCCCTTCTCTGCAAGATAAGCTCAGAGCCATCAGTGGTCTCTTGTAAGGGGTACATGTGTAAGGGGTATGTAAGGGGTATATGTGGGGGATGGCCAACTCCCACTCCCCTGCTTGGGGGAACAACTGTCACTGTGAAACTATGGGCCTCACCCTGCCTTGCCCTGGATGCCTGCTGGACCTCCTGCCCCTGGGGAAGGATTTGGGCTGTGTGATCCCTCTCAGCAACATGCTGGCCTGCTCCACCGCTTGCTCTGTGTCTTCTCCATCTCTCTCTGCTTGTGACTGTTTCTCTCTCTTTTGCTTTGTTTTTTTTTTTTGTTCATTTGTTTTTTCATCTCTCATTCCATGTTTTATTTTCACATCTTCTGGGCCATGTCGCTTTCCTGTATTTTCCTTCCTTTCCCTCCCTCCTCTAACACCTTCTCTCATCCCCTGGGTCTCTGCCTCTTTCACTTTCCTTCTCTCTCTCCCAGCATTGCTCTGAGTATTTCTGAAGCTCAATGGTGGGGTTTCAGGCTCCCAGACCCAGCTGAAGGGAGAGGGCAGAGGGAGCTGCTGGAGACTGCAGTGTGCTCCGGAAGCCTGAGCACTTGGCGGGAGCTGGGGACCACACCTCTGCCTGACTCTGCATCCAGTGCTCTGGTGTGTAGCCACAGACAAACCCCCTCCCTTTCCTAGGCCTCAGTTTCTCAGTCGATTCCTTCACTAATTCATTCATTCACCCACTCGACTAATATTTATTGAGTGCTTGCTAACTGTCATTCATTAACACATTTATTGAATACCTACTGTGTGCACCCTCCTAGGTACTTGGGGGATACATCAGTGGTCAGGAGAGACAAAGATGCCAGCCCTCGTGGAGCTGACATGTTAGCAGAGTTGACAGGCATAAATGCAATCAGCAATCATGTAGCAGGTTAGAAAGTGGCAAGTGCTATGGAAAAAGGAAAAGTAGAGTGAGAGAAGGAATGGGAGTGCCAGCTGGGCACAGGGTGAAGCCGCATCAGAGAAGGCTGGGTAAGCTGATCTATGAGGGGGTGGGTGTCCCCAGGGAGAGGACTGCTAGAGCAAAGTCCCTGAAGCAAGAATCACCATGGCGTGTCAGAGGAACAGCAAGGAGGCTCTGTAGCTGGAGAAGTGAGGGAGAAAAGTGGGAGGTGATGCCAGGAAGTCAAGGAAGCTGGGCAGTCGCACAGGCAAGGTCCTTTGAGCAAGTGAGTGGCATGGTGATCTGACTTACATCTTGAAAGATTCCTTCCACCTGCTGGTTGAAGAATAGACTAAGGGGGCTATGGCCGGAGCCCTGGGGAGCTGTAACGGCAATAATGGTGGCTTGGGAGGGGTTAGTGATGGAACTGGTGGGATCTTATTATGCCAGGCACTGTTCCAGCTCTCAAAGCTTGGACAGTGCCTGAAAATCGCCCCGGGCCCCTTGTCCTCAGTTCTGCTGAGGAATGGCCTGCAGGAGCCTTGGAGGCGGGGATATGCTAACCCCAACCTTCCTTTTCTTTCTTTCCACAGGGTGTTCAAGAAAGCAAGCCCGAATGGGAAGGTGAGTGTACAACAGCTGCGCCCTGGCTCCCCCCTGACCCCAGACTCTTGTTCTCTCTTGAGCATGTATACTGATCATGCAGGACTCCGCACACCTCCTTCTGAGGTCCTTAGGAAGGCCTGACCACAGAGGGTGGGGTCCTCTCAGAAGAGTTTTTGTCTTAGGGGACAGGGCATGGTACAGTTCCCTTGGACTATAGGAGCCTCTCCTCAGGTGAAGGAAATGCAGCCTATCACAGAGAAGCTTCAGTGTGAGTGCAGTAATTAGATCAGTGTCACGCGCCTCAGGGGCACTGCTTGCCCTGGTGTCAGAGGCCCCAGAGCCTCTTTGCTGAACTCTGGCTTCATCTAGTCATCAGGGACAGCTCCCAGGGCCTGTCCTGCTTCCTCCTTTCCACAGGCCCCAGGCTCCCTCCTGCTTTTCTCTCAGTTCAGCAAATAGATATTACCAACATCATTCATGTCAGGTCCCAGAGGGCGGGTAGGGATTGGGGTAGGGTGTACTCAGATAAGTAAGGCACAGCCTGTGCCACGCACAGCCAGATGGGGCAGGCAGACGTGGCACCTGATCATTTCTCAGAGACAGAAGTACCCTACCCTCCATATTAAGTAAGAGTGTTCACCACGTGAAAAAAAAAAGGAAAGAAAGAAACGGATCATTCCAATATAAAGTAATAGGGGCGAGATAAAGGGCTGGGACAGCTGCCCCTAGGAGGCACATGTTTTCAGGCAAGGCAGGATGAAAAGGGGCATTCTGGCCAAGCACTTAAATCCTAGGGAGTGTGTAGGTCATGGCAGTTGTGTCTGAGCACCAAGAGGGAGGCTGAGGGAGTGGGGACTGAGGCAGGGAGGCTACAGGCTGGGTCCTAGGGAGTCCTGTGGCAGGCTTAGGAGCTTGGGCTTCTGGCCTGGGCTGGCAAATGGCACCTTGTGTGTTCCCACAGCAGATATTACCAATCACCTTTCCTGCTGAGCCAGGATTCCATCCTAGATTCTTTCTCAGCCCAGGGCCCCAGGCAGCTTGGACCAATCGATCAGAGTTGGCATTTAGAATGAAACCCATTTGTCATCTTACCTCTGGGCACTGAGGAACCATTAAAGGATTTTCAAATGGAAATAGCATCCTTGGATTTACATTTTAGGATGGCCAGTCTGGCTAAGGGGGAGCATGAGGCTGCAGGCAGCAGACTATGGAGGGGCTGGTGGCAGTTCAGGCAAGAATGGCTGTGGGGACTGAGAGAAGGGGATAGACCAAGAACCCTGATGGAGCGAGACTCATCAGGATTTAGGAGGATCGTGGAGAAGCAGAAAGTGTCTAGGATGACCCTCTGGATTCTAGCTCAGGGTCTTTCCTGAAGGCTGGCTACCAAGTCAGGCACCAGCTCTGGATTTCTCATGGCTCAGAAAACTGGCCCTCACATGACTGGATTTCTGCCAGACTTCACAGAACTCAGTGTCCAGGGTGCCACACCTCTGTCCCACACCTCTGTCCCTGCCCTCTTGGAGGTTTGCCCAGCACCCCCATTCAACAGATCTCTTTGCCACTGTTTCTGCTCCACCCTTAGTGGTGCTTGGAACAAAGATAACTCCAGGCCTCTGTCCCCATCTATCAAATGGGAACAATAGCAACTTCTTCACAGGTGCTTTCAAAATGGTACAAGAGTTTGTCATTCTTAGTATTAGGTCTGGGGCTTGGGTCCAAGACCAGTTAGGATTTCAATGAGGGTTAGGGATGGGTCTAGGAGTTTCAGAGGCAGCTTCCAAGATTTTCTCCAGGTCAGGGACCAGATGCTTTTTAGGGGTGTGTTCTCTGGGCCCGCAGCTGCTAATGCCCTGTGCCTTTCCTTCCAGCTCACCGTCTATCTGGGAAAGCGAGACTTTGTGGACCACATCGACCTCGTGGACCCCGTGGGTGAGTTTCCAGAGGCCAGGGAGGAAAGGGCAGGGGAAGTAGGGCAGGCCAGGCCCCTTGAAGGTGCAGTTTCCAAACCATTGGCCTATTAAAGACAGCAGCAGAGTGGTACAGAGGCTGAGAGAAGGGCAGGAACAGGAGGAACCAGCTTCACCAGCACACCAGCACCCCAGGAGCTGTTCAGCACGGGTTCACAGAGCATCTACTTCATGCCAGCCCCTGTGCTGGGGTCTGGAGGACCTAGAGAGCTCTGGGGCCTTGTCCAGAGTTGATCAAACGACCCACAGTGAGAAATATATTTTCCATCCTAACATTGAGCTAATTATGTTTTCCCAATGCTTAACTATCCCCATGGTTCCACTTCAAGCTCAGGGGCAAGTCCAAGCCCCCTGACCTCATTAACACTTAAAAGTAAGGCCTGGCCCTTCTTCCTCCACCAGCTTCCAGGATCTGCCCTCCCAAGCCTCAGAGCCATGCTCTTCCTGCTGCTTGCCTTGTGCTGTCCCTTAGTCATCCAATTGACAACTCTTACTTGCCCTTTAAGGCCTGATTTCCAGCCTTCCTCCCCCGGGGAGCCTTCCCTGATACTCCTGCTTGGGGGAGTGCCCTCACTGGGATGCCCTCTGCAATGATTTTCCACAGAGCCCCTGGTGCCCAGTCACAGAGGGAACACCCACAGTAAAAAGAGGGAAGATGCATGGCAGGCTTTGGGGACGGGTGGACACTCCCCTGCCTAGCTGTCCCTTGGACATGCCCAGCTTTGGGATAGGACCGAGAGCCCTTGGGGGACTCACTTCCGGATGTGGTCTCTGAGATTCCCTGAGAGGTCAGCTGTGGAGGACAGTATGGGGTGGGGAATGTTTGGGTGTGAGCAGAAAGAGAATTTTGCTTGTTTAATGCATATGGCTGGATTGAGTTTGGCCAGAGATGACTGGGGATGTCAGGCAAGGAGGTGACTCTAAGCCAGTATTTCTGGCCTCCTGAATTCTAGGCAGAGAAAATGTCCTTTGTGTTTGGTTGGACTCTACTCCCAAGGCCAAGCCTTGGGACATTCTCTGTGGTGTCACGTGTGCCAGGCACTGCCTAACACTTTATACATATTAACTTGTTCAGTCTTCACAGGAGCCTTATGAGGTAGTTACTACAGGCTCACAATCCCTGACCTGCAAATCCCAAATCCAAAAAGCTCTGAAAGCCTAAAATTGTTCCTAAGTTTAACACAGGATTTATTTAGTAGCAAACCTGACCTGAATGAATAGTAGGCTTTTTATGCCTTGTTTAGCCTCTTAGTGAAAATATTCACATTTCCTGGTAGAGATATCAATGGGTTTGATCACGGGATGCTGCCCAGACCCTGCACAGTGTGATACAGAATATATGGAAGAGGTACTATATAGCCTTTTTATAATTCAAAACTTGTAAATTCCAAAGTATACCTGATAATAGGGGTTTGGACCCATATTATTATTCTTATTAATAGATGACGAAATAGAGAAGTTAAGTTACCTGCCCAAAGTCACCAGCTGGGTCCGTAACGCCAGCCTGGGGCTGAGGGGTGGGGCATGGTGGTGCCATCCGCTCTGTGCTAGCCTCCCCATTTCTCTCCTGGTGCTTTTGGACAAACAGATGGTTGGGTGGGTTTGGCTTGGTGTTTGGGGCTTATGAGTTTGACAGGTCAGATTGGGAGTGTCTGCTCAACTCTTTGCCCTTCCTCCAGATGGTGTGGTCCTGGTGGATCCTGAGTATCTCAAGGAGAGGAGAGGTAAGGCCCCCACCCCCAGCCTATCCAAGGGCCTCCTCTTCCCCCTCCAGCCTCCAGCCTAGGACCTCCCTGACTCCCAGGCAAGATAGCTGCCAATCTTATTGCCTCTCCCTGCCCATCCCTACTGGTTTTACCCTCATAGCCCCAACTGCACATCAGACCTGGTGCCCTGACCTCCGGCCTGGGGCAGCCCTGCTGCCCATGACCACTTGGGAGAACCAATTCAATGCCCTGAGCACTTTCACGTCAATATCTCATGACAATCCCAAGACTGGGTAGCAAACAAGGCAGAAGTGAGAGTCTCATTTTACAGAAGAGAAAATTGATTGCTGGGAGGTGAAGGGATTGTCCAAGGTCAGCAGGAAGACAGGAGGCAGGGGTCTGGCTGGGACGAGGCCCTGTGCCTTCCAGACACTGTCCAGCACTTGTTTCCCTTTCCCTCTGTTCTCTCCAACCGTGCTTCTTCTCCAGTCCCACGCCCCAGTCCTGCCACCCTACTCCCACTCTCACCAACCCTGTCCCCTTCTCACATCCCCTGAGCTGGAGTATAGGGTGGAGGACAGAAATGATCCAGCAGTCAGTCCCACCCCCCTAGGGGCCAGGCTATGGGTGGCTCTTCCAGGTACCTAACATCTCTATCTGAAGGGCAGTGTAGCCCTCCTCATGGGAACTTTGGGACAGATCGATGGCTTCCAGTTGAGCCAATCTCAGGGCTATAGCTTGTGCTCTGGGAGGCTTGTTTGCTGCCCTCCCAGGCCCTTCCTCAGTGCCCACTGCTTCCACAGTCTATGTGACACTGACCTGTGCCTTCCGCTATGGTCGAGAGGACCTGGATGTCCTGGGCCTGACCTTTCGCAAGGACCTGTTTGTGGCCAACGTGCAGTCCTTCCCACCAGCCCCTGAGGACAAGAAGCCGCTGACACGGCTGCAGGAACGCCTCATCAAGAAGCTGGGCGAGCACGCCTACCCTTTCACCTTTGAGGTCAGGGACTGCTGGCCCCTGGGGCCCCACTCCAGAAGCACCACCTATAGGAAGCCCTCTGGGCAGGCATATGGGGGCGGCTGGGGCAGCAGCTAAACGTCACCCAGTTTCCCGATGTACGTTGAGACCCGGGGCATTGTCACTTACGCTGCCTGGTAAGTGTCTCTTCTCTGGCTTCTGCTAGAGATGTCACCCTTACCTCTGAGTCACACTTCAGACCCTCCTGAGTCCAAGTCCTTGGCGGGAGAAAGGGGGATCCAGGGGTCTGCAGAGAAAAAAGGAGCCCTTTCCTGTTCCTGGGTCACTACGAGGCTGTCTCCTCCCTCAGACTGGCTGTCCACTTGTCCGGCTTCAGCCCAGCTCACAAACAAGGGATGGCGAGTAGATTTCCCTGCTCTGCCACCTTTCCATTTGAAGACTTCAAGATTCTGGGGTTTAAAATGTCCTGTTTCTCAGACTCTGAGTCAGTGAAAACTCCTTGCTTTCTGGGAAGTTTAGAGAAGGAAGAGGGTACGGATCCTCCTCTCCATTGTGGGTGTACAGGTTTCCTATAGTGGCAATTAAGCCCTCCAATTAAAACACAAATTGATTATTCCACAGTTCTAGAGTTCGGAAACAAAAAACTGGTCTCTCCGGGCTAAAACCAGGGTGCCAGCACCCTGATGGCTTTAAGGGAAAATCTATGTCTTTGCCTCTTCCAGCTCCTAGAGACCACTCACATTCCTTGACTTGCAGCCTATCCCCTAACCCCCATCTTCAAAGTCAGCAACGGCCTGTGAGTCTTTCTCATATCCCATCACTCTGACGCTGACTCTTCTGCTTTTTGCTTTCACTGTTAAGGACCCTTGTGATTATATCTGGCCCTTCTGGAATCATCCAGGGTAATCTCCTCATCACAACTGTAAAGTCTCTAATCATACCTGCAAAGTCCCTTTTGGCCTATAAGGTAGTATAGTCATAGGTTTTGGGAATTAGGATGTGAACATCTTTGTGGGGGAGCATTATTCCACCCACAACAGTAGACATCATGGAAAGGTCTTTTTCAACTGTTGTTTTGTGAGGATTGGGCTAGGCTAAACCCTTTAGAAAAATATTGAAGTCCTTGGCTTTAGTAGAGGGGCCTGTGGGGCATGGTTTTGGCATGGTCTGATGGGGGAGACATAGTCTGTCCTCTGGAGCCCTCAGTCTGATGGAAGAGATGTGCCTGTCCTTAGGGGCCCCTGGTCTGATGAATGTGGGGATGGTGGGGGTGGGATATAAGGGGAGGTCTGTGGTGAAAGTGACAGGAGGCTCATTCTGTCTGTCCTCTTAACAGATCCCTCCAAACCTTCCATGCTCTGTGACATTGCAGCCGGGGCCTGAAGACACAGGGAAGGTAGGTCACTCCAAAGGGAACATTTCTCTAAATGCAGAACACTTGTGTCCCCAGGTCCCTGGCTTTCTCTCTAGGAGATGATGGAACCCTCCCTATATAAGCTTCCTTGTGTCTAGGCCAGTCCAATCCCATCTAAGATAAGCAGTCTCTTCTCAGACAGGCAGCAGATAATGGTGTCATCCTCACCCCACATTTCAGTTATGTGTCAAGGTGCCAGGCTCTCCTGAGTCACTCTCGCTGACCTTGGTGTTGGCTGCAACATGACCAAAATGTTCTCTGGACTACCATCTAGCCTCACACTTTGTGTGGAAATGCAATCATCTCACAGGTGGAGAAACTGAGACTCAGAGAGAGGTGACACCACCAGCATCACAGGCCTCAGATCTCTGAGCCCCAGTTTTCTTATTTGTAAAATGGAGATAATAGGATGTGCCTCCTTGTTTGGTAGGGAGAGTGGAGTGAGATGCTGAAGCATCGTACCAGTTCAGGGTATGTACCCGGGAGCTCCTCTCAAACGGGGCTGCTGAGTCACCTGTTGCTATGTCTTGGTGGCTGCCTTGGTGAGGACGGCCACCCAGATGAGGCAGGAGTCTGGAGAGTGGAGCCCAGTTAGGGTGATTTTGGATGCCCCATGTTGGGGGAGCTGGGGAGCAACTCTGGGACAGTCAGATGGGAGAGGCAGCTGTAGAGGGAGGCAGCACACCCCTGAGGCCTAGCACAGGGCTCTTGAGTCAGAGTGAGAGGCTGTCAGGCAGTGGGAGCTTGGGGTTCCCTCCAGCATCCTCGTTTGTAAAATGAAAGAGTGGCTGACCATGGTCTTGGGATCCTGCCCACTCCAAGGCCCTGTGGTCAGTGACCCCTTCCCCACAGGCCTGTGGTGTAGACTATGAAGTCAAAGCCTTCTGTGCGGAGAACCTGGAGGAGAAGATCCACAAGCGGTGAGAAGGGTGCAGCTTCTGGCCTGGGTGTGGGCTGCCTGCTGACAGAGGAAGGGAGACAGGCCAGGCAGAGTCAGAAGAGATAAATAACAAACCTGGAAGTGCTCCAGGGGGACGCCCACATTCCAGCCTTGGGAGCTCTGAGAGGGCACTCTGGAAGGCTGGCAAGTTGTGGAGGGCTTCCTGGGGGAGGTGGCTCAATTGCCCCGGCTCGGGCCTCAGCATTTTTTCCTTTACACCACTGTACCTGCTTCCTGCATCTCTCTGCCTCTGGTTTTGTCCCCTCCAGACTGCATGTCTTTTTGCTTTGTTTGGGAAAAACCCCGAAATTCAGATTGTTTTTAATAGTGACCAAGTTCTTTCGAGGTTGTCCTGGACTCCCATTTCCCAGTTCTCCTCCTGGGAGGCCATCAGCAGCAAGTGGTGGGTAAGGGGGAGGTAGGGATCAGTGGAGGCTTCTAAGCAAGGGAGGGAAGTAGAGAAAGTGAGCCCACCCCAGGAGCGAGTGAGGGGAAGTGATCTCCTGGTGAGGCACAGCCCTGGGCAGACAGAGAGCCCAACCTGGAAGCCGGAAACAACTGGCCCTGACCCCTGGGGTGAGGTACTCAGCCCCCCTCTCATGCTTGTCTCAGAGTCTAACTCAAACGCACCCTGCCTGGGACAGGTCCTATTGGAGGCTGACTGAGGGCACCGCTACTTCTTAAGAAGTGGGCTGAGTTTGCCACCTTGTGGCTACAGTAGGTACTTCAGGCATCTCTGTCTCCAGCCTGTACCACTCATGTGTATGGAGAGATTAGACCCTTCAGCCTTGCTTCTCTGTCCCCTTTTTCTTCATAAAGCCCAAGACCAAGAGAAAGGAGGGGGTTGTGGGGTGGAGTCTGATCAGAGCAAGGAAGAGGAGCAATGCTGAGAGCCACCACCTTCACCTCTCCACCAATGGAATATTTTAAGTCTATACCAGAATTTCTACTAATAATGATATAGCAACTGTTATCTATCAAGTACACTGTAAGTGCTGGACACTAGGCAAAGTGATGGACATGTGTGAGCTAATTTAATCCCCATAACTACCCTAAGAGGTTGGTCCTGCCACTGTTACCATTTTACAGATGAGGGAAGAACTAGGCCTTTAACCCTGGCTGTCTGGCTCCAGGGAATGGAGGCGACTCATCTAAGTGATGAGGATGCCAGCACACCCAGCATGCCACAGAGACCGCCTCACTGGGTTTCCATCTCACAATCCTTGTGTCTTTGTTTCCTCCCTGAGCACCCCTGTCACCTTCATTAAGCCCCATCTCATCCTTGGGTTTCCATTTTCTCACTGAGTCTTTATCCTCTTCATTGGCCTTCATCCCCCTGACCAAATCCATGCCCCTTCACTGACCTCTCTGATTCCCCATTTCTTCATGGGGCCCTTGTCCCCTCTGCATGTTTTTATTTAATAGATATTTAGCAAGCATTTGTTAGATGGCAGGCACTGTCACAGGTGCTGGGAATACAGCAGTGAACAATTTAGACAAAAATTTCTGTCCTCAAGGAGCTTACAGTGTCAAGTGACATGAGAGATGCAGGAAGTAAAGACTTAGTCCCTTTCTTACTATCCTGCTGGCCACCAAGACACAGACCCACATGAAGTGCTGCCATGGAGGGGTTCAGCTCTGATGCTGTGGGAGTTCAGACCAAGAGAAGATCCAAGTGGGCAGATCCAGGAAGATTTCCTAGAAGAGGAAGCATTTAGCTGGGCCTTGAAAGGAAGCAAACGAGGACAGAAGCAGTAGGAAGAGGGTATTATAGGAAGGGGGCCCAATGCAAGTGAAGCCTCGGAGATAGGACTAGGTAGACCATCAAAGATGATAGTGAGGAAGTGGGGGTAGCTGGGGACAGAATGGGAGAGGATAGAGTTGGGCCAATTGGAGACAAGGCCCCTATGCCAACCTCTGCAATTTGCACTAGATTCTAAGGCCATGGGGAGCCATGGCAGTCCCTTGAGCAGGGGAGGGATATAAGGATTGCAAGGAAAGGAGATGGAGGCAAGTGACTCTAGTCATCTTCCCTTCTGCCTATCTCCATTAGGAATTCTGTGCGCCTGGTTATCAGGAAGGTTCAGTATGCCCCAGAGAGGCCTGGCCCCCAGCCCACAGCTGAGACCACCAGGCAGTTCCTCATGTCGGACAAGCCTTTGCATCTAGAGGCTTCCCTGGATAAGGAGGTAAGAGGCTTGGACTTGGGGGGTTGGGGCGGTTGCTCAACCCAGGTGGGGAACTCAGATCCCAGCTCTCTCATGGCCTCAGGAATTCTTGGGTTGGAGCTTCTGCCCCCAGCCCTAGGACCACAGAGCTCAGGAGACCTGAGGCTTCTCTTGGGGGATTCAGGGAAGCCTCTAGGGACTAAGGTGTAGCAGAGGCAGACATGAGCCCAAAGGATGAGACTGACTTCAGAAGTCAGTATGGCTCCTGAAGGGTCCTGAGTTTTCGCCATCTCCCCGCACCCTCATCTCCTCCTGAGCTGAGGACACTCCTTCTTCCTCTTAGGAGATAGCTGAAGGCAAGTGCTTGGGGAAAGATGCGAGTTAAGGCCCTTCAGTGAAGATTCAGAGCTGGTTTCCTCAGTGAGGCAGCCAGCCCTTTCCCACCTTTCTCCTGCTTCTTCTAGACCCTCCTGTACCTAAAACTCCAGGCAGCCAGATCTGGCAAGGACTTGATATGTCACTTAATCCAACTTCCCTATGTACAGAGGGGAAAACTGAGGCTTAGGTAACCACTCTCATCCTCATTATCGTTGTTATTATTATTGTTGTCACTATTTCCAGTGACCATGCCAGGACTAGAGCCCAGGAATATCACCTTCTAATTCAATTATCTTTCAAGGTCCCCCAGAGGAACTGAAGTCTAACATACCTGGTGGCTTAGCATCAGTGGGAAGTGGCTGATGATCTTGGGGCCAGTGTCAGAGTGGCCAAGGTCTGGGGAATCCCACAAGATGCATGTGAGGCCTCTTCTCTTGCCTCCTCTCTAGAGCTTTGGTATCTTTCCATCCAACCCTTCTCCCTTCTTACACCTCCCAGATCTATTACCACGGAGAACCCATCAGCGTCAATGTTCATGTCACCAACAACACCAACAAGACAGTGAAGAAGATCAAGATCTCGGGTACCTGGGCAGAGGCCAGACCAGGGGGTGGGCAAGAAGGAATCCTCCGAAGAGTAGGAAGTAGCTGAAGGCTCTCTCCTTGTTAACAGCCTTATAAATAAACTACTGGCCTGCAGGGAGGCCCAGGGCCTGCTCTCAACCAAAGGGCAAGGCTTTTGAGGCTGGTAACACAGGCTGCTTATTGTCCAGGTAATGAGTTTACTGTTGAAGCAACTTCCTCTGAGGTTGCCTGGGTTCTGGGCAAAGCTGTCCTTGAGGGAAAGATTTTTGGTTACGGAAGGGAATGAGCATGTTTGGGCTGCCCTTTAAGGGGAAGATGGGGGTGATCTCCTACAGAAGCACTCAGTGGACTCTGGCCGTTGCCTGGGGCTGAACTGCCCCAACTCGGGAGAGCCAGGAGTGCCTAGGAGCTGCACTCATGGCTCACACCACCTTGTTTCCCACTTCCTCCCCAGTGCGCCAGTATGCGGACATCTGCCTTTTCAACACAGCCCAGTACAAGTGCCCTGTGGCCATGGAAGAGGCTGAGTAAGTGAGCACAAGCCCAGCCTTGGGCATGTGGGACTGAATGGAGAAAAGAGAGAGCCTGGGTCCAGTTGCAGGCCCAGATGGCTCTTCTTCACCTGGCGGGGGTGGGCCTCAGACTTCCTTGCCCCTTATAGTAGGTAATCCTGAACAGTCTTCTGTAAAACATCCACTTGATTTAGCCTCAAGACAAGGCATGCTACAGTCAAGGAAAAAAAAACATTAAAATTAGAATGACAAAATAAGAGCTAATGAATCCAGGGGTAATGGGGTCACAATTACACCACATCAGAAACCTAGATTAAAGAGAGATACTTGGCTCTGAGCTTCCTGGCAGCCAAGGCAAAAAGAATAAGGCACTAGGTACACAGCTTTTCTTGTCTGATAAAGGAATAATTTAGCTCATTAGGTAAAAGGGGTTGTGTGGGAGGGTAGATAATAATTTTTTTTAAAAAATCTGGGTTTGAGGAGAGTTACTATGATTGAGCATGGAACTTTGTTCCAAACTTGTTAGCAGCTAAGGCAAGAGGAGAGATCTCAAGTGAAACATGTTTTCTCACCTAAAGGAAGTAGATGCTCCTACTATAAAACACACCTGTTTTTTCTCCTGGCCCTGCAAATAATTTTGGGGGGCAGTTGCATTTCATTTAATTTTTCTGTCAGTGTGTCCATTTACATGTAATAGCAACAGTATTTTTGCAACTTAAAAACATTTTTTAAATGTTACTATGTGGTCTTTGAGATGTTCTGGCTGGGTCGGGGTTGGCTCTGGTGGGGGCAGGAGCACGTCCACACCTGCCTTCCTTCCTCCCAGTGACACAGTGGCACCCAGCTCAACATTCTGCAAGGTCTATACGTTGACCCCCTTCCTGGCCAACAATCGAGAGAAGCGGGGCCTCGCCCTGGACGGGAAGCTCAAGCACGAAGACACGAATTTGGCTTCCAGCACCCTGTGAGGACCTGCCCTCCCTAGTCCCAGGCTCTTGGATGCTCACCTGGCCCCCAGTGGATCCACACCCACCTTGGTCCCACCAGTGCCAGCACAAGGCTTGGGTTACCCTCTTCCCAAGTGTTATCCAGGGCCCATCCTCAGGAGCTTGAACTGCCAGGAAATTTACTTTTACTCCCACCACTATCCAGAGGTGACCTAGAGAACAAGATGGATCCCCAGACCCAGCTCCTTTAGTCAGTGCTGGGCTCTGCTGTCAGATGTGGGAGTGTACCTCAAAGGCACCCCGGGGATCCCAGAGACGTATGGTCCTTCCTTCTCCATGGTCATCACTGACTCTCTGAAAAGACCTGGGGGTGTGGGGAACTGTCTTGCCCTACCCATTGGGATCTGGCCCTTCGGTGGGGCTCAGGCCTGCCTCTGCAGCACCCCAGCTCAGGACTCCCAACATACACCCTGTGCTCCAGCCCTAACAGTGTTTTACCAGCCCCTGCACATGCTGGCCACTCACTTCCGAGCGTTTGCTCTCTCCTTCCACCCTGGCTCAAATCCTACTTGTCTCTAAGACCTGGTTGAAGACCTGCAGGGTCTTCACTGATACACTGGCCCATCCCCTGCCACTGACTCCCCAAATCCCTGTCTGGCTCTTTGTGCCCCATGGGTTGCTGAGCAATGAGAGAAGCAGAGTCCATTCATTGGAGAGTAAGAGGAGTCTGCTGCCCCTCTCAGCACCATGGGGATTTAGGCCCAGGGAAGAATGGGGCTTCCCAGGGCTGCACAGCCTGATATGGAATCCAGGGCTCAGAGCTCCTGCCCCTCAGAGCAGAGCTTACCTTTCTTAAACATTGCTCTCTGCTTGCTCATGGCTGAACGGCCCAGGAGAGGGATGGATGGCCCCTGCCCCCTCACCGCACCCCACCTGAGCCATGTCTCGCCCATCCAGTGAGCTCCCGTGAACCGGCTCCCCTATGTCGCCTTGCAGGTTGAGGGAAGGAGCCAACAGAGAGATCCTGGGCATCATTGTTTCCTACAAAGTGAAAGTGAAGCTGGTGGTATCGCGGGGTGGGTGAGTGCTCCAGCCCAGCCCTGAAGTGCTGAGGGGTTGCCCCTGACCACCCATAGCCCGCTGCCCCATTCTATTTGCCGGATCTTTAGCTGTATCCACCTTGAGTATGAACCAAGCTTGAGGACTGCCTGTTCCTGCTCTTCTTCCTTCCTGTTTCTTTCTCCTCCTCTGTGCCCTTCCCCTTTCCAGTTTCAGAGGCCTTCAGCCCCTCCCTTGCCCATCTCATCTCTCCATCCTCCTCCCCCTTCTCTTCCCTATCCTCACTCTTGGAACATGGGTGGGGAGACTTCCTTAGAGTCTAAGCTGTGGGGTCTCCAGGGGATTCTGTGCCCCTCATCACAGCTTGGGGGACAGCAGCAACCCCCACTTATGCTCATGCTGATCTGCTAGGGAAATGGCTAAAGGGGCTGAGAATCCCATAGTTCTTTTGGGGATGTTCTGACTCTCCCATTCTACAGATGGGAAAACAGAGGCCCAAACAATTCCCCAAACATTTCCTGCAATCTCCCCTAATCTCAGTTATGGGCTGGGTACTGAGGTCACGGCAATGGAGCATAGTTTGGTGGAGGGAGGCTCACAAAGAACTATTTCCCCGCACATATTGGGCCTACATGTTATAAACCTGGAATTAAGAATTTTAATTCATCACAGATCTTTTTTTCCTAATTCATGAATTTCTACAAAAAGATTGTAAAGCTAATAACATTAGACATCGAGTCCCCTTTATTATAAGAATAATGCCTCATGCAGGTGGCAGCATATAATACTGACCACATATTATAGGACATCTCAGAATTGCAAATCCCAAGTCTCCTGTCCTGTGATTCTTGCAGGACCCACAGTCTGCCTCAGGCTGCTTCCTTGAAAACTCCTCAGTGAATCTTAAATTGCTTCCTTCTGTCATTAGTTGGGCCTCTCCAGGGCAGACAGCATTGGGTTAGTTTTATGTCTCCTCTGCAGATGAGGATCCCGGGGCTCAGCGAGGCCTTGCAGGGGGTATTGCTGAGCCACGCCTGGATCTCAGATCCCCTGGCAGGGCTAATGCCATGTCCATGTGTCCCTGAATGAGCAGTTACAGCTGTGCAGGGGGTGGGTGGGTGTCCCAGGGTCTTTACTACCCCAACAGGCAGCAGAGGTGGTGAATGAACATGCTTTCTGTTTTCTTCCTTTCTGAACTCTCTTCTGACCACTTCTCCCGCCTCCTCTGACCCACTCAGCCTGTTGGGAGATCTTGCGTCCAGGTAAAGTTTCTCCCTTCAACCCGATTGACACAACTTTCAGAACTTCAGGGCACTGGGTTGGAAAGAACCTTAGCAGTCACTTTCAATTGCCAGGCTCATGCATGAGGTGGGACTAGAAGGGACCAGGGATACATAGTTTCTCCTTTAAAAACCTCACCCTGCTCTTGCATCCCACTCAAGTGACAAGGACCTTTGTAGACAACAAAGCCGGCTCCAGTGACCTGGGGAGTGGCTCCCAATCAGTCTGAATTACAGAATGTTTTGGAGAAATGCAGACTTCATAGCTTTCAAACTTCTGCACTAATGAGAATTAACTGCTGGCTGAGTGTTGCTAAGGAGAGGTCCTGTGAAGATCTGCTTTCGTAGACACAATTTCTATGTTGTCAGCTGGATCCAAGTACATTCTAAAAATGAACGTTCTCCAAATGTAATGGTTTTGCCTCCTCCTGTCACAAGATGGCATATCGCTCATCCCAAGAAATATTAGTCCCTTTGGAGAGGTGAAATTAATTCAATTCAGTTCAGTTCAATTTAATTCAGTAAAGATTTCCTGAACCCAGACTGTATCCAGCTTTATGCTAGGTGCCGAGGTCCCAAAAAGGAGTCAGATATAACCCCTGCCCTTGATTACTCATGGCCTGGTTAAGGTCCAGATTCTTCCATATCCTATATGGCTTTAGCGAAGGTTGCAAACTCAGTCTTCCACCAGCCTTTCTTCTGAGAGCTCACTCTTCCAAGTGAACCTAGAAAAGCAATCCCCTTTGAATGCAAAAAAAAAAAAAAAGAAGAAAAAGAAGAAGCCACATTGTTTCCACTGCCTTATGAAACACCCATGTTCCTACTGAGGGAAAATAATGATTCTGGCAGGCACACACTTCACAGTTTAACCAAGCCTTTTACCTACACCATTACCTGGAAGTTCTAGTGGTTCTAGAAGGTAGGTATTGTTATCTCATTTTCCACATGAGCTCAATGAGACTTGAAAATGTAAAGTGCCCCGATGAGTGGTGGGGCTTGCAGAACAGACCTTTCCGGTTGCATAGCCTATGCCCTGCCCACCCTGTTCCCCTGTTCCTTCTTCCCTCGCAGCTGGGCCCTGGGCAGCAAGGTCAGTAACATGAGGATGTCCCTGGTGTCACTCATAGTTGGCAGGGCAACCTAGGGTGACACTGTCCCAAGGTAAAAGGAGGAACTTTCAGGTCTGCATTTGTAAGAGTAGAGAGCAGAAGGTGGATAAGACTCACTTTCTCAATTCTGAGCTTTCATCACTTTTGTTGGTTAAGAGTATGAATCCTGTCTGTCATTTCCCATTAAGAGCTGTGTGGCCTTTGGCAAAATTTTTTTTTCTCCACATGTCTCAGTTTCCCAGTCTGTACATTGGGTATAATAATAGAATGGTTATGAAGATTAGAATTACTCTAGAATAGTCCTTGGCACAGAGTCAGCACCATGTAAGTGTCTGCTTTTATTATTCTGTCAGAACCAAGGGGAGAGGAGGCTCTGTCAGGAGCACTGGCTGGTGGCAATACCTCCCCAGTTCTTCTCTATGACCCCCTCCATTCACCCCCACACAGCTTCAAGCCTCTATGCACAATGTAGACAGCCCTGAAGCATGCATGGGTCCCATCCAACTTGAGCCACCAGTGCCCAAGGTGTACACACTGTCTTTGGCATTCTTTTCCCACCCCTATGCCTCCTCCCAGCTTGTGGGAATCCAGGGATCCTTCTCAGGAAAGGGAGGGTTTCCATTTCATTTTGGAGCCTGGAGAATAGGTCCCCCTTGTTCAACTCCTAGAGAGACTAAGGCTCAGAGAATGGCAGAACTGGGCCTGGGGCCAGATTTCCTACCTCTCAGGCCAGAGCTGCCTCCTCTGACCATAAAAGCCTTCCCAGCCCTCAAACTGACAGGGCATTAAGTCTCACAGCCTGAGACTGGGCTCAACGCTCACTGGGTCTGGGTCTTCGTTTCAGTGATGTGGCCGTGGAACTTCCCTTCACCCTAATGCACCCCAAGCCCAAAGAAGAACCCCCACAACGGGAAGGTAAGCAGGAACTTTGGGTCACTAGGGTGGGGGGTTTCCAGATAGCTGACCCCCTTCTCCACCAGCTGCCATGTTTCCACCATCAGCCTACCTCCCTCTAGGTCAGCCCTCAGCCCAGGGTCACCTGTCTTCCCCAGCTCCCCAGGATCTTTTGTGGGGTCCACACTCCTATTTTCATCTGACTCCCCAGCAGACAGAGAGTTGGTTCTGAGACCAGACCAGCCCCCCTTCCCCCACTCCATTCTTCCTTTGCCCTCCCTATCTTAGCTTGGTTGTGCAGGCGAGGGACTTGTACCCTCATACCCACTCACTACTAACCCATGGGTGCCTGCCCACCCTGTGTTTAGTTCCAGAGAACGAGGCGCCAGTAGATACCAATCTCATAGAACTTGACACAAAGTAAGCGGAACCCTGCCTGCAGATGTCTGGGGGGCGGGCCTCGGGCCGTGGGCGGGGTGACGGGGTCATTTGCATATATGCTTATTAACCCCTGAGGAGCAGCTGGTCTAACCCCGTCTGCTGAGAGCCACCTCTGCCCGCCTCTTCAGCAACCCGCTTGCCTGCATGTGACTTGAAGGACCCTCCGTGCCTGTTCCTCTTCCTCCTGCCTTGGTGGGGTCTGTCTTCCTCCCTCGTCCTTGCACGTCCGTCGGTCAGTCCGTTCGTCCATCCACAGCGCCTGCTCAGCTCACACAAGGGCTGGTTTGTGGCCCTGGGCTGGGGCTCTTCTGCCTCGCACGCAGCCAACCAGTGGAATCAGGCTGTGGAGTGGGGAAGGTTCTGGGGATCTTATTGCTTCTGACTCCTGAGGACCAATGCGGATTTCCCTGCAGTCAAAGGCCATCGCATCACTGGAAAGTGGCCAGAGGGGCAGGACCTGGGCGGACATCACGAACCACCTCCAGGGCCAAGCAGCTTTCTTGCTCCAGCTCCAAATCCACCCTTCCCTTGTCCCCTGGGAGATATATGGGATGTGGGATCTCAAGTCACTCCATGAGGACACTCTATGCAGCTGAATTCTGGGGGGCAGGGGACTTAGGTGGGACTAAGCGAACATGTTTCATGGTAGAAAGGAACTCACTCTTCTTGGAGGTAGTTCCAAATCCTGAAACTCCACTCAGGCACCCCTTTCTCCACCAACCCCTCCTCTGCCTCCCTATTTAGATTTGCCACCACCATCCCCTAGACCTCTTTCTGTCCAAGATCCCTCAGGGTAGAATGTGAGCTGACACTTCCCTAGAGAAAGGACCTTGGCAGTTTTTTCTTCCAGTAAGGCAAGCCCATTCCTTCCTGTGCACAAACATGCTTCCTGAAGATAGTTCTTTGGGTCAGTGGGTGGGATTTCTTGGGCCTGTTCTTGAAGGATTCAGGGTATGTTGTGAAACTACTGGTGGCCTGGCCTCTCACAGTGAGAATAAGTTCTTCCTCTGGCTCTAGCCCAGCCACACTGCCCCCACCACCCCAACTCCTCAAGAACTGGGTTACCTCCAGCCCTTAGGCATGAAAGGCAAACTTCATGCCTCTTTCTGGTATTTCCACAACTGGCCAGAGGCCAGATGTGAACAGTTGACTGCGACTGGTAGATATCTAGATGTGCCAGCTTGGCAGGCCTTTCTGCCCAAGGTCAGCCCTGGAGGCCAGCCTGAGTCCCATCCAGCTGGGCCAGCCCTCTGACCCCTCCAGATAAGGCTATTTTTCCTGCCCTGCAAACACGCCCCGTTTTCCTTGTCTTTCCCACCAGTGATGATGACATTGTGTTTGAGGACTTTGCCCGTCAAAGACTGAAAGGCATGAAGGACGACAAGGAAGAAGAGGAGGATGGTACCGGCTCTCCACAGCTCAACGACAGATAGACTGGGGCCTGCCCTCCCCCTGGGCAGCTCCAGGTCCACTTTCCTGCACTAGGTTGCTTATTCGTCTTCTTCCTATTCTGGTGCCCCTCCCCTTTGTTCTTCTAGTTTCTATAAGGGGGGCCCAGTGGTCTTCTAGGTCATAGTGGTGAACCTCTGGCCTTGGAATAGGCCCACATCACCATGCCAACAGGGGGCACATGCACCACCTTCACCCCTCTCACTGCAGTCACCTCTCCATCCCCCTTCTTTTCCTGCTGACCTCCAGAAAGGCCACCATGGCTCTGGCCTTGGAATTTGACTTAGGATGGGGAGCAGAGAGGGGAGGATGGGGCACAAGGGCTTGGAGGGGTGGGATGGGGAGCTCAAGACAAGTGAGGGATGTCCATAGTCCTAGGTGGTTAATGCAGTCTGGCAGCTCAATGATGACCACACTGAAGGGCACCCTCTTCTGGCTGGGAAGGCAGACTATGAATAGATTCTCAATGCCTTTTGTAGTTCTGACCCACCAAACACCCCTCCCCTTCCAACCATCTCCACCCTTGTGTTTGACAGTGACTTTGGTGTTGATCCCAGGAGTGGAGAAAGGTAACTGGACTGACTTTCTTACCAGCAGATCCCTAGTCTAAGGCAAACTGTGTCAACTAGCTCAAGTCTATTTCAGTATTGTCAGGATGTAACCTCCTAGCTACATTGTATCTTATGCGTGTGTTCTATCTGTAAATATGCACAGAGACAGAGAAGGGAGGGGTCTTCAGAAGAGTGACCCAAAGCTCCAGAGGTTTCCTGAAAGGTGGCTCTGACAGATGGGTGCAGGGCAGAAAGGTGAGAACCAGCCTTATTCTCTTCCTTTTTGGACTTAAGATCAATCAATGATTCCTTATGGGAAATAAGGCTGGAGGTCCAGAGGGGGCTGGGGCCATCCGTGTCCTCCTGCTGCCCCTTGCAGTTCTCCAGGGCTGGACTGGGCTGGCCCTGCAGGCTGGGAGAGAGTGGCTGAGGCCCACTGTCAAAGGCAGTCCTTCCCCAGAAAGTGACAGGGTACATCAAATACCTTCACCTAAAAGAAAGGGGGCTGCTGAGCAGCAAAAACCCTTTGTTTACTTGGGGAATTAATGACCCCCGGCCCCCAGTAGTTCCCAGTGTCATGGAAACCCAGAACCAGTTGGCTAGTATTAGTGTGATTGGGACCTGGGGTATTTCCAGGGCAACAGGGCGGGCAGCTGATGAAGTAAAAACTGTTCAGGGGTATCCATTCTCGTATGGCCTTTGATGCTCCCTTACTGTGTGGCTTTGGGCAAGTTCCTTTCCCTCTCTGGGTCCCAGTTCTTCACCTAGAAAACCAAGGGGTTTGACCGAATGATCTCAAAGGGCCCCCAGCTCTGGCCCCTAAGAATCTGTAAACATTAAAGCTTCTGGTCTGGTGGGTGGAGCCAGAGCCACTGACTGTTCTGTCTGCCTCCAATGAAGGTTCATTGGTTCTAGAGGTGGCAGGGCCATGGAGAGCTCCTACCCCCAACTCTGGGCCTGGGAGGGGCCTTTCTTGGGCCCTTGGAGGGTTGCCTGATGTCAGGATGTGGCCACAGCTAGTATGGGCCGAGCAGCCCTAGGTCCCAAGTATTACAAAAAGACAGAGCTTGTATTGGCCGAGGCATGAGTGGGGGGAGGAGGGGCTTGTGATTGTACTTCCAATAGCTCTCAGCCCCCAGTAGATGCAGACTCCTGACGTTTACCTTATACCTAAGCAAGTATATTGATTTGTGGGGCAAGGGGCTCTCTTAATTCCTGCTCCCTTCTATCTCTATCCCATACTTGTCTGAAAAGGGAGACAACACATTTTATTATACAAGTTGAATCTCAACCCTTTTCAGTCCAGCCTCTCCTGGGGTGGACTGGGCAACTATTTCCCATGCTTGGCACTGTACCTTAGCCCTTCCATTCTGAAAATCATGAAGACTCTATCCTAGGGACCCTTACCCTAGGTCGGGACCAAGTCAGCTCGGGACAGTCACACTCCCCTGGCCAGTTCTGGGGTCCTAGCTGCAGGTGCCGTGGGCATCCAGCCCCTACCAGAGCTTGCAGGGCACTTTGCACCTCATTAGGAAGCTCGAGAGTTGTTGAAATGCTAGAACAATGCACGATAAGCATACGGTCTCCAGTGTCTTCCTCTGGAAACTTTGTGGCTGATACAAGATCTTTTAGAATTTGAGATAATCACTCCCCTACAAACCTCCCCCTTCCATCCTTAACTTGTGCACACAAGACTTGTCAGGCTGGTTTCATGAGCCTGCTTCCCCTTAACATCTCTCTTACTCTTTTGGGTATATCCCAGTGTTTACCTGAAATTTCTCCAGCTGTAGAAAGCATCATAGCCTTGTCTAGCTCTTTACTCTTTGGGCACAGGACTACAGAAGGGCGGTGGACAAGTTCATTTGAATTTGGCTTAACCATCCTTGGCCGATAACTTCTCTGCTCAGTGCCACACACTGGAGACAAAGAGATGGGTCAGTCCTAGCCCCTATCCTCAGGAAGTTCATGGTTTGAGGAAAGTCATGAGGGGAGGAACAAGGAGCCATTGCATTCAGGGCTCCATGGCTGCTGCTAGTCCATATAGTGCCTTGATGTGAGTTAGAAACAGTGCCCTTTCCAGGTGGACTCAGCCCATATTCGAATGTACAGCTTTGTGAATGATGCATAGCCTGGAGTTTAGCTCCACTTGCCCATGTGTCGGGCGCCCTCCTGGACAGCCAAGAGCTGCAGCCCAGAGGCTGCTCAGGCCCAGAGTGTTTCCTCTGGCCTCTTCCCGAGAGAAAGGCTCAGATCATCTTTCCAAGTTTCTGATTGGCTCCAGACCCCAATCCCCCTGTATTCCACCAACACGGCTGAATTCTTCTCTGCAGGGCCCCTCTCCACTTGGAGTTATGTGAGCCTTTGGAGTGAAACTGGGGGTTGGGGAGGCCCACTGGTGGGCTAACCAGCCCACAGTGTCAGGGACTTTCCAGTGGGCCATGGGGGTGGCATGTAGGTAGCAGTCTAGGCAGGAAGGAAGAGCATGGTCCTGAGTGAAAATCCCCAGGCAGAAGGCCAGCTATGAGAAATTAAGGATTGGGTTATTTGGTAGGACTTCACAGGCTTCCTCAGCCCCAGGGCCCAGACAGCTGAGAGCGGGCTCACCTGGGGTGTTGGTTCAGCTGGAGAAGTTACTGACAAGCTGGTTCCCACATGGTGCAGTGGAAAGCACACTGCCCTGGAAGTCCATAATGCCTTTCAGTCCTGGCTGTCACCAACCAGGTGATTAGTCTCGTGCACGTCACTCAGCCTCTTGGGCCCTGTTTCTCTGACTAGAGAAATGGGACGGTAATCCCTTCTCCACATAGCTCAAGGAATTGTGAGTTCCAGATGGATGAAATCCAGTGGAAATGAAAGTCAGCCCTCTAAATTGCAAATGGATGCATGGCCCTGGCCCTACCACCTCGGGAGAGTGGCACAAGGTTACATAGGAGTTTGCTGCAGGCTGAGCCCTCCTCCCGCTGATCTTCGTCTCTTGCCCACTTCTCTCTTAGATGGGTATCAACCAGAATGAGATGCATCTAATTTGGCTTTGGTGACCCAGCTGAGAGGGAAATTGAGACACTATTCAAGAATGCCATGCCCACGGATAGTGGTCCCAGCAGCCAAGACAGAGAAACGAGATATAGATATTGTCATTGATTGGGACAGGGGCCATCTTAGACCTTCCCAGGCTCAGTGTCACCCACATTTCCCATCTCTCAGCCTGTACAAAGGCCAGGAAGCCTTGGCTCAGGTCCAGGTTAGGGAATCACTATTCCATCAAAGAACTGCAAGGGTGAGGTAGAATAGAAATTGCCTGCCCCTTCCCTTCAAAGTACAAGGCCCCCTCTAGCGTCAACCAGAGCTGCCAATACTTCTTAATGACACTTGGGAGGAATTTGGGCTCAGGGAAATCCCAGGCCTCTTATGCTGAGAGTTGAGCCCCAGCTGACTCATCCCCCAGTGGTTTCAGCAACTCACCAAGGCAGCTTCTCTCCTTCCAGCAACTGGGGACTGGACATTCTCCACCCCTCCTGGAGGAAGGCATAAGGCCCCAATCTTGAACTCTTATAGGGTCTCATGGACATAGGCCTGTACCTGTTCTGACACCTTTTAAAGTCAACAAGGACCAAAACAGACTCTCTTCACCCTCATGCGTAAGCTCACATTGGGCCTGGTGTTTTGCTGTCTTGGCCTAGGCAGCTCCATCATTTTGCCCTCCCTCCAGGACTGAAATGGCCTACCTGTTGGGGCAGGATCACCACCTCTGATACTCCCTTGCAGGGACATTGCACAGTAATTTCAAAGAGAGGCCTGTTGAAAGGGGAGTATCCTCCTTCCCCAACACTCTATCCCGACTCTTCACCCTAAAACAGAAATCAAAGCACAGGTCCTTAGGACCCATGATCTGTAGACACTCTAACACAATGGTTTTCAAACCAGGTGCTGTGGAACCCCTGGTGTTCCACAGAGCTTTGTCAGGGGCTGTAAAGTGGGAAGAGAGGAGTGGAGGCATAGGCTAGGTCTCTAGCCCTCAGCCCATTCCCACTTTTAACAGAACAACTCTGCTTTTATCTGTCTTGCCTATTGAGGTTTTACCTTCAAACTTTCTTTTGAAGAAACAGTTCTTCAAACCACCATTCTGAGATTTGATCTTAAACCAGCAAGCACAGTTCTACTCTTGCTTTTCATGTTGGAATGGCTCTAGCATTCCAATACTAAGATACCTGGGTCACAAACACTGGCCCCAGCATTTGCTTATTCACACACACACACACACACACACACACACACACACACACACACACAGTGACTTTTTAGCCCCCCATCTGAAGCTATAGCCTAGGTTTCATTTGGGCAGGGGCCCGGTGCTTCATGAAGATGGATCTTGAAGATGGATTGGCCCATGCAGCGTGGGGAACTGTGGAGCAAGGAAACAGGCCCAACTCTTATCCCAGGACTAGTGTCTGCACCCCAGTATGATATCCAACTCTCCTGGCCCAGGACCATAGGATGACAGAAGGAGCAGTGTGATGGGAGAAGGAGAAACTAATGTCAGGTTCCTCTTTATCTACAGTCAGATAGATAGAAGACCGGTTTTCATAAAAGAAATGCTAAGAAAGGACTTTATGACAAAAGGCCTGTGAGGGCAGGCTCTGTCCAGAAACCTTTTCGGCAGCAAGTTTCTCTCTAGCAATTCTAATAGAATTCTACTGCCACATTTGTGGATAACCACAGTGTGTGGGCCACAGGGAGGTGACTGAAGAGGGGCTGGTCCCCCACCTGTAGTCTCCCAAATTCTCTCTGCCAGCCTGCCTCTGTTCCCAAGCCCCTCACCAGGCCTGACTAAGGGGTAGGCACTTGGGTGAGACCTGGACCAGCCCTTGGTACAAAATCTTGCCCGTCCCCTCCTCCGCAGTGTATTCTAGGTGAAAATGTAAGCTTAGGGCACAGCAAGCCACTCAGAATGAGAGAAAGTATGCCAAATGGTGTTCTACATTCAGTCCGAGTGTGCCCTTGGGAACCCACTGACCTCAGGCCTCCATGTGGGGACTAGTGCCAGGCTCTGTCCACCTCACAGGGATTACTACAAGGGTCATAGGAGGGGTGGGTAAGAGAGATGGTATCATATGAGAGGTGAGAACCTCACAAACTTGGCATGCAGTCTTGACCTGCACTGCAGATCAGCAGAGCACTCAGGGGAACAAGTACAGGATGCGCCATCTTCCTGGGACACCTCTGCTAAGGTCCAGGCACAGACATTGTGGTGGGTGGGATTCTTCCTTCTACTTAATGGGAGCCAGTGCTCAGCCTGGCACAGTGACTGTGTGCAGGTACTGGGAGCAGGGAGTGACAGGTGGCTGGGACAGGTCTCTAAGTCTGTGGCCCTTTTGTTAAGTGATTATTTTGTGATAGCTTATTCCTGGGCCACCTCTCAGATTTATTTGTTGTACCTGTGGCATTCTTTATTATGTCAGATAAGTTATTACAGTTTATTCAATTCTAACAGAACAAATGAATAAAAGAATCATTAATAGGAGACCATTAAGGTCTTTTGTGACAGATGCTGGCTGTGCTTTTATTTCTGTCTCATAAGCCCCTGGCAGGACATAGACTAGAAAATGCTGTCCCTCACACCCTGGATGAGTGGACAGGGCCCATGGCTGAGTCAGGTTCTTTATTCCCTTGTCTGTGACCCCAACTTCAACCAAGTTCTCCCACCCACTTCTGGAGACTACCAAGAAGGCTTTCTCCTTCCCCCCTCCCCCTCCCCCACCACTTCCCAGACGTATGGCCTTGGGAAAGTTGCCAAAACTCTGATCACTCTCTGACACCACTGAATTCCATCTTCTCTTTGGCATGACCACTTCAACTGGAGCCCCGCCCCGGTTCCAGCCTCATTTCCAGCCCTGGTTCTTATTTGGTTCTCATCTGCTGCTCTGCTAGGTATTTCTGAAGTCACTTCAGTTTTCCATGACTTGCCCTCTGCCTTTTCCAAAAGAACACATGGAAAGAGTGAGGATATAGGTGAGGGATATTCAGAGTTCTAACTTCTAATGTACTACATAAATACAAAAGGAAGATGCTGATGAATATAAGATGACTTTTTTAGAAAACTGATTATATATAAAAAAATGATTTTTTTTACATTCTTGAAGAATAATGTGCAACTTAGATCAAAGCATTGCCCTTCCGGTTGGCCAAAAGGTGGTCTGTTTCCTTGGTGCTCCCTTTCAGCCACAGAAGGGCAGTGGGAAAATACTGACGTGTGAATCAGGAGACTTGAGTTAGAGTTTTCATTCTGCTGTCTCACGTGGACTGTATCAGTCTGAGTCCAGATAAACTGAGCCTATACCGGTATTTCAAGAGCAGGAATTTCACTGAAGTAACTGGTTATAAAGTTGTTGCAAGAATTGAAAGGGCAGATGGGATGTAAGGCAACCCAGAGATCAGGTACAACAGGAAACCATGACTACCTATAGGGTGAAAGCACAGGGAGAGGAGGTGGTGGTATGGAGCTGAGGAACCAGGGCAGCCCAGCAGGGATGATGAAGGAGAGAGAGGGTATCTGAGGGACCTAGACCACAGAAGAAACACAGCTATTGCTGGGATGCTGCACAAAGCAGAGTGAGAGAAATACTCTGGTTTCTCCGGTTCTCCTGCCCTCCAGTTGCATGCCTGTGCCTCCTATTGGCAGAACCTAATTAAAAGCTAATTTTCAAGGGATCTTGGGAAATGTAGTTTGTAATGGTTGATGTCCTGCAGTACAGAGCAGGAGGTCAGGGGATTAGATCAGAGACCAAAGAGGCAAATCACCAGCTCTTCCTTAACTTTCTCATCCAAAAAAATAGAAATAATTGTCCTAGATACCACAATTTAAAAGGAGTGCCCTGACATCTAACCAGGACTCTCAGCATGGCTGAAGTATTTGTTATTGCCTTAGCTCTGAGCTTTTCACCTGTTTTCACCATCTTCATGGTGGTTTGGGACTTCTTTTCTCTAGCTTTTACAAAAACTTCAGTAAACCAAAATAAACTGGATAGATGTTTCAAATTCTGTTTAAGACAGAATAAGTCCACTATTGCGTATCTCTCTTACTGGAGTAAATCCAAAACACAACTACCTAGTGACTCTGAAAATTAAACAAAAGCAAGCAGACGGTGCAGAAGAGTCAAAATTGGGAGAAGTAATCTGCATGGGGTAAAGTTCCCCTTCTTTTCTCTTTTATGGATTTGTGCTGAGATTAAAACCACCACCAACAGAAGGTGAGACAGAACTTAGGGTCTGAACCTATATTAGTTGATTGCCTCTTGAGACAACAAAAAAATCAACATCCTATAGAGGATTATAAAAGGACTGAGTCTACATAATATAATATTCATAATGTCCAGGACATAATATGAAATTACTTGACATTTAAAGAACCAGAAAAATATGACCAATTCTCAAGGAAAAACACAATCAACGTATGCCAACTCTAAGATGAATTAGATTTTGGAATTATTAGAAAAGAGTTTGAAGTAGCTATTATAACTTGAAATTTATAGAAAGATAGTTCTCAGCAGAGATAAGGAAACTAGAAAATTAGCCAAATGAAATTTTTAAGACTGAACAATAAAATATCTAAAATAAAAAATTCACTGGATAGGCTCAATAGCTGAATGGAGGAGACAGAGGAAAGAGTCAATGAACTCAAAGATAAATCAGTAGAAAGTATTCAATCTGAAAAACAGGAAAAAAGATTGAAAATAATTAAGAGATTCAGGGACCTATAAAATAATATAGGGTCTAAGATTCAAGTTATTGGATTCCCAGAGGAGAGGAGAGAGACAGTTGCAGAGAAATATATTTGCATGAAAGGCATAAATTTACAAATTCAAGAAGCTAAGCAAATCTCAAATAGGTTAAACTCAAAGAAAACCACATAGAGATACAGATAACCAAATTGCTGAAAACCAAAGATAAATTTTAAAATCTTGAAAACACCTAGAGAAAATGACACATTATTATTATATGTTTTTTTTCTACAAAGAATAATGATTTAATGCAGCTTTCTCAACAGAATATATGGAGGCCAGGAGAGAATGGAACATCTTTAAAGTGCTAAAAGAAAAGAATTGTCAATCCAGAATTTTGTATCCAGTGAAAATATTCTTCAGGAATGATGTAAAATAAAGAGATTCTTAAATGAAGGAAAACTGAGAGAATTTGTCACCAGCAGATCTACTCTAGAAAAATAGCTAAAAGAAATTCTTTAGGTTGAAAGGAAATGATTCCAGAGATGAATCCATATCTTTAGAAGTTAAGAGGAAAACAAATGGTAATTATTTGGGTAAATATAAAAGGCTACCTTAGCCCTCATAAGTTCTTTAAAATATGTATGACTGTTGAAAGAAAAAATTATAAATTTTCTGTAGGGTTATCAATGTATGTAAGTGAAACATATGACAACTATAATGTAAGGTTAGTGGGGGAAGGTAATAATATCTATTTCTTTCTAAGGATTTTGTATTATACTTGAAGTGATACAATATTAATCCTAAGTATACTGTGAAAGTTTATGTATATATATTGTGATTCCTAGAGAAGCCAAAAATATAGATAAATTAAAATACCATACTAAAAATATTGAAATAGTCTAGAAGGCAAGAAAGTTGGAACCAAAGGATAAAAAACAGAGGGGACATACAAAAAATAAAAGTGATAGACCTAAATCCAGCGATATCAATAACTATATTAAATGTTAATGGTCTATACATAACAATTAAAAGACAGAGCTTGCTTGTCAGATTAAATTTAAAAATACAAGATCCAAATATATGCTGTCTACAAGAAACCCTCTTTAAATGTAAAGACAAAGATAAGTTAAAAGTAAAAAAAAAAAGTAAAAAAATGGATAGCTATGCAGATAATTATAAAAAAGAAAACTGCAGTGGTTATATTAATATCAGACAAGGTAGAGTTCAGAACAATGACCGCTACCAGAGATAAAGAGAGACAGAAAATAAAAAAATAAAAGTGTCAACATACCAAGGAAATATAACAAATCTAAATGTATATGCATCTAGTAATGGTGTTTCCAAATATTTGAAGCAAAACTTGATAGAACTGAAAGGAGAAATATACAAACCCACAACACTTCCAGAGCCAGAAGAGAGAAAATGAGTAAGGATGTAGAAGACCTGAACGACGCTATCAATTAACTTGGCCTAGTTGACATTAATAGAACATATCACCTCAAAACAATAAAATATGCATTCTTTTCAAGTGCACATGGAACATTCACCAAGAAATATCTTTTCTGACAATAACAGAATTAAACTAGAAACTAATAACAGAAAGGTATCTGGAAAATTCACATATACCAGGAAATTAAGCAACACATTTCTAAATGGGCCAAGGAGAAAATCACAAGGAAAATTATAAAATACTGCAAATTAAATGAAAATGAAAAATAAATGATTTACTGGATGCAGCTAAATTATTTCAATAGATGAAGAAATGGCATTTGACAAAATTAAATATCCATTTGTAAAGAAAAAAACACTAAACTTTCTTAATATTACAATGGGCATCTACAAAACATCTACAGTTAACACCATACTTAATGGTGAAAGACTGAATATTTTTCCTCCAAGGCAAGGATGATCATTCTCTCCCATTTAAGACCTCCCTAGTGCTAAGGAGGTCCTAGCTAGTGAAGTAGGGCAAGAAAAAGATATAAAAGACCTACAAATTATAAGGGAAGAAATAAAATGGTCTCTATTCACAGGCGGCATGATTATTTATGTAGAAAATCCCAAGAAATCTACCAAAAAAAAAAGCTAATAAGTGAGTTTACATAAATTGCAAGATACATGATCAATACACAAAAATCAATTGTACTTCTGTATAGTAACATCAAACAACTAGAAATTGAAATTTAAAAGATAATGCCAAATAAAAAGATAATACCATCTAAAATAGCACAAAACTAAAACTATTTATGTATAAATATAACAAAATATACAAAATATGTGCTTAATCTCTGTGCCCA
Organism: Eidolon dupreanum; assembly: GCA_028627145.1. Taxonomy (NCBI): domain Eukaryota; kingdom Metazoa; phylum Chordata; class Mammalia; order Chiroptera; family Pteropodidae; genus Eidolon; species Eidolon dupreanum. The sequence continues at coordinate 40,702,032 of CM053510.1, read as the reverse complement.
TCTCTAAAGCACAAAATGTTGATGAAAGAAATCGAAGAGAACCTAAACAAACTGAGACATATACTATGTTCATGGATTAGAAGATTCAATATTGTTAATATACCAGTCCTCTCTGAACTGACTATAGATTCAATGAAATCCAAAGCAAGTTTTCTGCAGGATGTTTTTCATAGGTAGACAAGCTGATTCTAAAATTTATATGAAAAGATAAAGGAACTAGAGTAACTAAGCAATTTTTAAAAGGTACAAAATTGGAGTTCTCCACTACCTGATCTCAAGACTATGAAGCTATAATAATCAAGACAGTGTGGTAGTGGTGAAAGAATAGATACCTACATAAGTGGAACAAAATCCAGAAACCAGAAATAGACTTGCACATATACTGTCAATTGATTTTCCAAAAAGGTGCAAAGGCATTCCAATTGTTATCTCTTCCATAAATAGGGCTGGTGAGGATGCGGAGGAACTCATACACTGCTGAGGGAAATGCAGAATGACACAGAAAAATTTATTTTTCAATTACAGTTGACCGCCAGGTGCAGTGGCACATGCCTGTACTCCCAGCTACTCAGGAGGCTGAGGCAGGAGGATCGCTTGAGCCCAGGAGTTCTGGGTTGTAGTGTGCTATGCCGATCGGGTGTCCACACTAAGTTCAGCATCAATATGGTGACCTCCCGGGAGCAGGGGACTACTAGGTTGCCTAAGGAGGGATGAACTGGACCAGGTCAGAAATGGAGCAAGTCAAAACTCCCATGCTGATCAATTACAGTCGACGTACAATATTATATTAGTTTCAGGTGTATAACATTGTGATTAGACATTTATACAACTTATTAAGTGATAGCTCTGACAAGTCTAGTACCCAACTGACACTATACATAATTATTACAATATTATTGACTATATTCCCTGTGGTACAGACACTTTGGAAAACAGTTCGGCTGTTTCTTACAAATTTAAACATACTATAAGGCTTAGCAATTCCACTCTCCAAAGAAATGAAAAGTTGCATTCATACAAAAACCTGTACCTGAATGTTAATAATGGTTGTATTCATAATTGTCAAAAACTGAAAACAACCCAAATGTTCTTCAGCTGGTGTGAATGGATAAACTATTTTACAGCAACACAATGGAATACTACTCAGCAATAAAAATTAACAAAGTAGCAATATGTACAACGACATGGCTGAATCTCAAATGCATTATGCTTAGTGAAAGAAGCTTGGCTTTAAAGAACAAATATGTATGATTCTATTTATATGACATTCTGGAAAATGCAGAACTATGGGAATAGAAAACAGATCACTAGTTGCTAGTGGCTGGGGTTGAGGGAAGTTGGTTATGAAGGGGCAGCAGGAGTGACTTTGGACAGGTAATGGAACTGTTCCATATCTTGATTGTCCAAATCAATTGTATGCCAAAAAGAGTGGATTTTACTCTATGCAAACATGTATCGATAAGAAAGCAAAAAAAGAGGGGGCAAAAAAGAAACTAAACAATTTATAGCTTACAAGCTGCAAACAATATTTACTGGACATATACCAGTTTGCTGGAGCTTATGCTGGGCCCTGAATATAAATAAGATAATCCCTTCCTTCAAGGCATTCACAGATTCATGAAGATAAGGCATGATAACAAAGGTTCTGAATTGCTGTTGAGGGATACTGGAGATGGGGGCGATGTATACTCATGCATGCCATGGGAGCACCAGGGAGAGATCATCACATTCAGCTGGGGTGAGTGAGATGGTGAAGAAGGCAGGCTTCCTGGAGGGGGAATTGTTTCAACTGAGTTTTGAAGAATAAGAATGAGGTAGGCAGGTGAGGAGAGGGCATTCCAGGTAAAACAGATGGCATATGGGAAGCCTAGGGGGCCAAGACAACCTGGGACCTTCAGGGAATTGTGAGGACTTCAGTGTGGCTAGCATGAAGGGAACCAGAAGAGCTGGGAGGAGATGGGAGGGAGGTTACAGATAATCAGACCAAAGAGCTTGGTTTTTACCGTGAAGGTAGTGGGACAGGTTTTAAACAGGGCAGTGAGAGTGATGGGTATCATGCATTTTTAGGATCACTCTGGCTGCATTACAGAGGATGGACCAGATGGGGAGGCTGGAGGCAGGGACCAGAGTTCAAGAAGCTGGGGCAGGGATCCAGTTGAGAGATGTAGAGGCTGGGACCAGGTGGGGAAGCAGAAAAAGAACTGATTATTGAGGTATTTAGGGGTAGAGTGGCCAGAATTAGCCTCCTATCAGATATCTGAGCATTCTGTTTTAAAGAAGAAACTACATGTACTGTTTCTTGTGCCTGGGTCAATCTTTCATGGGCTCTTTACAAAGCGCATTCTTTCCCATTCTTCAGGGTAAGCTACCTTCTCAGTGGGAGTCTGCCTAATGACCCCATTCGAGGATAGCCTTCCCCATTGCTCTTATATCACTGTTTATTTCTCTCCTAGGAAGTATCTTGCTCGTTTATTTATTTGTTTATAGTCTAAACACATGGCTCTGGGTTCTAAGCTTAACTTGGCCCCTTATTAGCAGAGTGACCTTGACAAATCATTCATATTCGTGTACCTTATATAACATTATATAATATAATAATAATAATAATATAATATAATATAATATAATATAATATAATATAATATAAAAATGATAATACCTACTTCATAGAATTGTCATCAGGCTAAAATGGGTTAACATGTCTTAAGTGCTTAGAACAATCCCTGGCACATAGCAAGCAAACAGAAGTGTTTGTTATTACTATTATTATTTTATAAAGGCATATGCCTTGCCATTTTCCTTCAATAAAGTATCCTCAGCTTGTACCCAGTGCTCAGCGCACAGTAGGCACTTAATAAAATACTTGTCAAATGGATTGTGATGAAATGAAAGAAGGAACTTTTCCATTTTTTACCAGCAGATGGCGAATGTATGAAAAATTAAAATCAGTTCCGTTTTGCCACAACTCAGCCAACAGATGTCGCTGCAGTTCCCTTGAGACAAGGAACCAAGGCTGAGACAGGACCACATATTGCTCAGATAGGATGCTGGACAGATATTCCAAACGGAGGGCCAGTAAGCTATAATTGTATTAAAAAGTCAAAGTCAAGAAGCTAAGGCTAAATTATGTTTTCATTATTACATATTCTAAAGCTGCATTTTCTTTCTGTTTTCTCACTTGATTGAACAGCAACAAGGAGCTGGCCATGCAGGCATCGTATATAACTGCAACCTCAGTTCAATGAAGTGAGAGGGAGATTGTGAAAATCAAAGGGTGTGGGCATCTGATATGCAGCAGAGGGAGGCCATGAGCCCTGCGTGATGTTTCTCCTCCTGTGATGTGGATTTCTGTGGAGCGGGGGCAATGCTCCCAAATCTCTGTGCAACAGATCTGAGGACCCAAAAGGGAACTGGGCCCCAAGGGGGAGCTTCTGGTCTAGTGCTGACAATGAGTGAGAAAACCAATCAGTACAAATAAATGTCTAGGGGTACAGTCATAGGAGGAAGAGAGTGAGGTCAGGAAAGCAGAGGGGATTCTTGGTGTGGGAAGCCGTCATAGGCAGAGAGTACTGTGAGAGTAAAGGTATGGGGCTTGGAAAAGTTGGGGTCAGTTACTAAAATCTGAGTAATTTTGTGTGGCTGGAGGACAGGGTCAAGGGTGGGGAGTGTATTAGTTATATATTGCTGGCAGACTAGCTAGTCTAGCAGTCTAGCACTTTTTCTTTCCCCTCCAGGTTTTGTCAAAAGTCACTGGAGTCCAAGGCTCATTCTTGTTCCCATGTAATTATTAATAGTGGTCTCTTTCACTCTCCAGAGCTTCCTAGTTTAGGTGGTCACCCTGTGTTCCATTTTCATAGTGACCCTGTCTTTACTGAGGACAGGAGCAGGAACTGGTCCACTTTAGCTGGTGCTCAGTGGAGAGGAGGGGCTCAGGAAGAATGAGTTTCATGCCCGAAATTTCAGAGGGATTCAGAACAAATCTTTCTCTTCTCAGGAAGGGATAGAGATGACCCTTCCATCAAAAAGGATCTCCCGGCAGGGTTTCTGCCTGCAGGAGGCTGGAGCAGGTTTCTGAGACCTGCTGGAAGTTGCTAATGGAGGCTGAAGAGTCCTCCTCACCTCTTCCTTGTTCTCATTCTTTTTCCATCTCCAGGCCACCACAGGCTTGGGTCTGGCTGCAGGAGAGAATGACTACGGGCGGGGGTGGGAGGGAGACACAGAGTGAGGATGTAGGAAGTCAGATCAGGGTGGGGATAGCCCTAAAGGCATCCTGGGCTCTGACTCTGCTCTGCTCCTGACACCTTGTGTGACCTGGAGGACTACTGTACTCTCTGGGCCTCAGTTTCCCTACCAGTACAATGAAGGGTTATTTGAGATGTTCTGAATGGGACTGGCCATCCAGCGTAAACAGCCCTGAAGCAGTGCTGAGAGAGGAGGGTGGGGGCAGTGAGGGAGAGGGTTAGAGAAGGGGACTCTGAAGGCAGCAAAGTGCATTACTCCAGGAATATTAACTGCCCTGGTCACTTCTCCCAGTCTGGGAAAGGCCATGCCCATAAATTAGGCTCATGAGTCTGCCAGGCAGAGACTTAATGAAGAAGGAGATGGACTTCAGTGAGATCAGGCAGTGCCTCTGGAGGTCATAAGTCCAGCCTCAGCCTGGACAGAAGGGACTTGGAGCCAGAGAGGGCAGGGGTGTCCAAGTTCAGTGTCAGACTAGGGCAGGAGTTGGCTCTGCTGTGTTTAATGCTGAATCCCCAGCACCCAGCACACAGTAGGGTTTCAACTGGTATTTCTGACTAAGGATCAAATGATATGGTAAGTCATGCTGAGCTCAGACTACAACTCCATTCTCTGGTTTCTAGCTGGGCCTTTTGTACCCATGATCTGAGGGGCATGGGGAGGAAAGGGGTCAGTGGAGACAAACTTCTCAAGGAGATAATGATCATGGCTTCCTTTTGTTTTTGAGAGGAAATTTCACAGGTTTTACAGGGTCACAGAACCCTGGGAAGTCTGACATCTTTTTCAAAGTGCATAGCTGGTGTCATGTCTATCACATTTCTGACAGTTACACACACTTCCTCTCCTGCTCTCTAAAGGGACATCCTGGATGGAGTTTTTTTTCCCTGGCACTTGGCACCTGCTGTCCCCTGCCCACCTCAGACTGCCAGCATCATTCACAGCATATGATTAGAGGGGGAGGCTGGACATTCAGTAGGGCCTTGGCACTGCTGAGAGAGGGTCTGGAGTGGGTGGGTGGCATCAGGGACTCAGGGGAGGGCCAGTCAGTCCCCTCCATCTCACTTCTTCCTGCAAAGTCTCTTCTGGGCTCCTCCAGTGGCCCCTTCCCTTATCAGCCTGCCCATCTTGCCTCCCATGGCCATGGCCTAGTTGATTCCTATCTATGTCTCCAGTGCCCAGCATGAGGCCTGGCACAAGAAGGATGGGAAAAAGGAAGGAATAAGAAGCACCACCACGTAGCTCTCCTGCCCCACATATCCCATATCTCCACTTCCCTGATGTCTCCTCCTAGGGCCAAGGTCCCTCTAGTGCTTCCCAGTGGAGAATGTGAGGAATGCAGACCTTCTTACCCACATACATCCTCCTACCTACCCCCAGTCATGAATGGTCTTCTCCAATTCTCTTCCTGCCTCCAGGCCTTTGCACAAGCTGATACTTCTGATCTTTCTCTGTTTTGCAAACTCCTACTAATCCTTCAAAACCCCATTCAAATGTGACCTCCTCTAAGAAGTCTCCTTAGGTTGTGTCAGGGGTCCTTACTCTGAGTTTTCAGTTTCTTGGGACTTCTTTTCTCTTGACTTTGGTTAAATGTGACTCCTTCTCTGAGTTATTAGTTTCTCTGGGACTGGAAAAGTTATATTCAGTAAAGGCTGAATGAATGGCTAAATTTACAGAGGAGGCAAGACTGGGGACCCTGGAGACCTTTTGATAGTCCCATAAGGTCAAAGGACACTGATAGGCTGCAAGAAGGGTGGCAACCCAGAGATAATATTTAATGGACACTAAAGTCAAATGTCAACTGGCATACAATAGGTGCTCAAGTAGTTGATTTTTGGCAACTATTGATATGACATTTAGCTTAGTAGCAGCTCTCATGTAAAACCCTCAAAGATTTTTGTTGACATTGAACCTGCAGCTAATAGCATGTTTTATTTACTAGGACTTTGGCTTTATTGCAGTCTTCAGCTTTATTGTAGTCTTTGGCTACATTATCCGAGGGCATGTCTTTGGAACTGGGGAGCTGACCTGTTAGGGACAGTGCTCTGTTAGAGATACCATCACTATTTTGTGTTGGAGGATTGGCAGAGCACCCTTTGATGGTCGTTGATCTTCAAGAGAATGCTTCAAGAGAATTTTAGCCCTTCTCATGAGGAATGACTAGGAGAAGGGGTAGAGAATTTGCTGGGAGGAGATAAGGACTCACATGCCGTCTCCGGTCTCCAATTCTATAAAGAGCTGTTCCTGGGTGCACTCTTGGCCCCAAGGCAAAGCTGAGACTGTCAGGCAGCCCCAGGCATATTCCTCTGGCACTGAAAGGGATGCTCCCAGGAGGGGAAGGAGTGAGCACCTCATCAAGTGAGGGTGCTCCTTGTCGAGGTGGCTTAGGACATGGTTCTCACATTACCTCTGAGGTACTTTTCAGTGTTTAGGAAGCACAAGTTCTAGGGTTATGTGGTACTAAGATTCTAAAATGCCAGAATTCTGGACTTCTGCCATGTGATTCTGGAGCTCTGAGAACTTGAATGCAAAATAACCCAGCATGGAAACCTTAAGGCAGGAGATAAGACTCTTACTCTGGGCCTACTGGCCCAAACCCACCTGCATCCTTGCTCCACATATCTCAAGTGGACATTTTATCCACACCCTTACCCCTAGGCTGCTTCTCTTCTCAGCCTCTCATATAACAAAGACACAGTTCTTACCCCTCTGGCCAGGAGAGCATGGGGTAAGAAATGACATAAGGGAATATCAGGTAATTCATCAGAGGGGATGATGCCAAAGCAGCAAATAATGATCCCTCCTCTTTCCTGTCTGAATTAACTGCCTCGATTTTCTGTGGCTGGATTTCCTCCCTGGCAGCCTCGTCTGATGCTAGCATTTGTCAGTCCAACTACATCTCCCCCACAACCCCCATTCCCACCACCACAAGGAGGAATGGAAGGGTAAGAGGATGCAGAAGAAGTGGAGGGTCCCACCCTGGCTGTAGATGACCATATCCTCAGAGGATAAAAAGCAGACTGGTTTGGAGAGCAATGCTGTCCCAATATCTATATGTCTAACTGCAATCTTACTACGTGTAGTCAAAGCCCATTTCTTTTCCCACAGTCTGGGAGAAGACACCAAGAGTCACTGCCTCACCACAGGGCAGTCCAAAATGCCCTCTGAAGTGCCCCCTTCCACCACCACCCCTCCTCAATGCCCCAAAGACAGCAGGAATGACATGGTACCACTTACAAGAGTAGAGTATTGGAGATTATTGTAGACTTTATAGAAAACTGCCCAAGGGACTTCCAGATGTCTTGGGTAGGGATAGGAAGGCAGGCCTCAAGCCAGTATGTTGAAGGAGGGTGACTTCCTGTGTGCAGAGGCAACACAGGTCAGCCATTCTGCCTGACCAAGGGGATGGGAGTCAGGGAGAGGCGGCCCCCTCCCCACTCACCAGTTGTGCTTTGGGATCATGCAGAAGGCAGGGTGCTGAGGCCGACCCTGAATAGGAGGGCTTGTGCCTGAGACAGGAGGCTAGACCCCTTCCTCTTCCAGAAGGCATACAGGGGCAGGGAGTAGGCAGCAAGGAATCCTTAGGGGAGAAAGTCACATGGGTGGGAAAAAGCACATGGGCAGCAGCTCCCAGCCCTGAGTCCCCTCCCTTACCCCTCTTTGGGGCCATGATGGACAGGTGACCCTGGTTCTGAAGTCCGACTTCACACCCCCAGGACTCTCCCTTCCCCATGGGGACCTGCCAGTATGGTTGAGGATGTGTGGCACCTGCACCTGTATTGCAGGGCTGGAAAGCTCATCCTAAGAGTTAAAAGGGGAGGGCACATCCCAGGGATGGATTCCTCACTGGACTCTGACCCAGTGAGTGGAGGACGTGGGTAATGAGTGCAAGTTATGGGTGTAGGGGGAGTCAAGAGCGTAACACTTGGGCAGGGGAATGAAACTCAGGTCGGGGTAAAGAGCTGAGAGTTTGAGATTGGGATCAGGATCCCAGTGGGAAAGGCTGAGGATTGGCTCTGCACTAAGGCTATAATGGGATGTGCCTGTCCCTGGGATGGGAGAAACCCATGAAGTTGAGCCCCAAGCCTTCGTCAAGAAAGGGAGCGGCCTGAGCCAGAGCTGGCGTAGTGGGTGGTATGAAATACATCCTCAGATTGGGGGAGGGTGTCCAACCCTCAGAGGCCCCTGGGTCTCCATGCAGGATGGAGGGCTCAGAGCTCTGGGACGAGAAAAAAGAATCAAAGTTCACAAAAACCTCGTGGTAGTACTCTGCTTCTGAGACCAGAATGGGATATGAGGGCTCCAAGTTGGAAATGGGGGTCCATGAAGTCTAGGGTGATGTTTCCCTCGGGAAAGTCAGGGCTCAAAGCACAGGCTGGTGGAGGCATTCTCAAGGCTTTCGCATTTTAGGACAGGGTCTCTGAGTGAGCCTTGATAGGGGGAGGGGCCTTTTGGTGGTTCCAGAGGGATTGTCAGAGCATGGGATGGGTGGGTAGGGTTTCTGGAATCAGAAGGGGTTGATAGAGCTTTCAGCAGCTGAAAGAAAGGGATACAGCTTGGGGCCTCCGGGTGTGTGGGTGGCGATGCCATAATCCAAAGGTCTCGGGCTGATCAGCGGCATGTCTCAAAAGCCCAAGCTTGCGGGTGTCTCATATCCACAGCTCCAGGCCAGACAACCCTAGTAAGGTCATAAGCTGGCAGGGGCACCCTCAACCCCCAACAAGCGAAGTTCAGAGGCCCGAGCTCGGCGAAGTGGCGCGGGAGCCGGAGGGGGCTGCCGCGGCGGGCACGCGGCGCGGGTCTGCGTCCTGCTCGTAGCGGTAGTGGTAGCCCTCCATCTGGTCCCGGCAAGCCTCGCGCAAGTTGCGCATCCAGCGCTGGATCCCGCGGCGGTTTAGGTAGAGCACCATTAGGAAGATGAGGCCAATGAGCGCCAGCACCAGCCCGAAGAAGACATAAGAGGCTTCCAGCTCTGGGCCGGCGAGTTCCACTTCTTCCCCGCGACCGTCGGCGTCGCGGTTTGCGCAGCGCAGCTGCGCCTCGTCCAACTCCAGGAAAGGCCGGTCGTGCAGCGCCCGCGGAGCGGCGCATTTTAGGCGCCGCGCGTCGGGGACGCGCTCCGTGGCGTTGCGCAGCCACGCCAGCAGGGGGCGTGCGGCGCAGCCGCAGCGCAGCGGGTTGTCGGAGAGCAGCAGGCGCGGCGCGGGCAGGCCGCCATCGCGCTCGAGTGCGCGCAGCTCGTCGGGGCTCAGGCCGGCCAGCGCGTTGAGGCGCGCATCCAGCTGCTCGAGGCGCGGTCGACGCAGCGCGGCAAGCGGCAGGCTGCTCAGCCCATTGCCTGCCAGGCCCAGGAGGCGCAGCTCGTCAAGTGGGTCGAGCGCGGCGTCCAGTGCAGCCAGCAGCGCGGGGCCTCCCCGCGCAAGCGCGTGGTTGAGCTGCAGAGAGCGCAGCTCCGGCAGCCCGCGGAAGGCGCCGCCGCCCAAGGCGCGCAGCGGGTTGTGGCTCAGGTCGAGCGCCGCGAGGCTGGGCAGCCCGTCGAAAGCGCCGTCCTCCACCACCTCGATGTTGTTGTGCGTGAGGCGCAGCGCGGTCAGGAGCGGCAGGCGCACGCCACCCGCCGCCGCCTGCTCCCCATCCGCGTCCCCGCCGGCGAAGGCGGCCGCGCGCAGCACCGTCAGGTTGGCGCCCACGATGGTGAGGTTGCGCGCGTCAGGCGGCACGTCCCGCGGCGGCTGCCGGAGCTCGGCGCCTGACGCGCAGCGCAACAGCAGCTTGGGGCCGCCGAAGCAGTAACACTGGAAGGGACAGGGAGCGGCGGGCTGGCTCAGCACCGCCGCCACGAGCAGCAGCCCCGATAGCAGTGGTCCCCTTGGCTCCAGCTGTCCCGCGCGCGGGGCCATCGCAGCTGCCCCCGCATTCAGCGCCCGGGCTGCTGCGCTCACCAGTGAGTTCGGAGCGCCTGGGGGGCAGGGGAGGAGGGGCTGGTGGGGCAAGTCCTTGACCCCGAGAGGCCGGCAGTCGCGGTCGGTCCGTCTGCGGGCTCTAAAGTCCGTGGAGCCTTCACTTTCCTGGCTGGGGCGAAAGGGGTTAGGCGGGGAGCAGAGCCCCCCGCCCCCGGTGCCCTACTCGCCCTGCGCACTGGCCTCCGACTTCCGCGGCGGTCCCGGGCTCGGAGCCGAGTGGGCAGGGTTTGCCTCCCCCCTCCCCGCCTCCTGGCCTCCTCCTCCGCCCCCAGCTGAGTCTCTGAGCCCTCCTCGCCGAGAGGCGGGGTGGGAGGCTCCCGAGGATCTGGGCTCTTGGATGCTGCGTTTTCTCTTACCCACTCTCCTGCTCCGGGGCTGCCGAGAAGTTTGGCTCTCCGAGGTTCTGACTTGCTGCCCCCTCGTCTTCCCCACCCCCCATGTTTAAGGTGGTTCCTTCCTCTTCTCTCTCTGTCTCTCTCTGTCTCTCTCTGTCTCTCTCTCTGTCTCTGTCTCTGTCTCTCTGTCTCTGTCTCTGTCTCTGTGATTCTCATTCTCTCTCTCTCTCTCTCTCTCTCTCTCTCTCTCTCTCTCTCTCTCTCTGGCATATGTGGGGCGGGGCGGGACCGAGGAAAGCAGGCAGGTGGGTCAGCACCATGGAACGAGAATTTGGGGGGAGGACGTCAGCGTTCTCTCCACAAGCGCAGACAGGATGAGGGGTGGGTTGAGAAAGTTACTCATTTTTCAGCCTCTTCCTAATCTCTGTGATCGAGAACAGCTCTGGCTGTGCTAGGAGAGACTGGAAAATCCCCAGCCTCGGCCCCCTATCTGCGACCCCGGTTACATTAGGCCTGGCTGGGGTACTACCATTGCAAGTACCGTAGAACCTGCGTTTTCTCGACCCCATCCCAACCCCTCCCCCAGAAGTCAGCAACGCCCCCTCCTTTTCCTCCGCTCCCCTCTTCCCCACAACTCACTGACTGCTTTGCCTGGAGTTCTTTCATCTTTCCTCCACCAGCCTGGACTCCTCCCCCAAGCACTCTCCCAAGCTGTTGGACCGGTGGGTGTGGTGATTCAGCTCTTTGCTATCCACTCCCTGCCCCAGCGCCTAGGCACCCATCTAGACAGTCCTACTGGGTCTTAGGACTCTGGGGTTGGACACCATAAACTGCCCCTCCTTCCCTCCAAAGTACCCCACCTGTAAATGGTGAATTGGGGTAATGGTTTGGGGCTCCAGTGGTTGGAAGAACAGGAGCAGATTTTGCAGCATGGGGGAGGAGGTCCCAGAGAGGGCCAGGCTGAGTGAGTTGTTTATAGGTTTGTTTTGTTTTGGATTTTTTTTTTTTTTTTTTTAGCAGAACTGGGAAGCTCCAGACTTGATTTAAAGAGATGGGCTCCTGAGAAGGGAGCACTCCAGGCCTTGGCATGAATTATTTAGGCTGACACTTGATCCAGTAGGCCATTCTGGTATCAGCAGAGCTGGTTGGGATAGAGGCTCCCCCCACCTAAGAATCAGTCAGTCTCTTTCTCCTGAATTAATGACAGTTGTTGATTTGACTCCTTCCCTAAGGTTATATTTAACAGATCGACCAGTAGATCAATACCACTTAAGGAGAAGAGGTAGACCCTGCAGTGGCTTGGTCTTGGGCAAGGACCAATGTGAAGTATCAGGGCTGTTGATCCCTCCCCTCCCCTCTCTCTCCCCTTTCCCCATCATCACTCCTAGGTATTGGCATATGAGAACAGTAAGTTGCACATGATTAGATATGTCTGAACTGATGTATGTGTCTACGTGTGAGTACACAGACTCATGCTCACTTGGGTGTACATATACATGAATAGTAAGACTTGCAAAAGCATGTACAGAGTTCCAGGCAGGCTCATATGTGCCTAATGCAACTACATGCAGGCTCATTCATACATGTGCATATATGAACATAGATTTGAATGCATCTTTGTATGTGTCCATGGATTCATAAGCACATTCATACTTGAACATTCATATTTCTGGGCCCATGCAGGTTCCTAGGTGCATTCTCAGGGGGGCAAGCTCATAGACCTATGCATGCAGCATGTGCATCCAGAAATTGGCCAACACATTCTGAGTCAACTCTTGCCCTGCACTATGCTCTTGGTCTGTGGAGGTAACAAGCTGTGTGTCTTTTCATATATGGGCACAAGTGCTCAGATAGATACCATTAGGGCTGGGTTCTCAGCTCTTGTACTCCCCCCAGCTCTGGCTCATATCAACTCCAAGCCCTAGCTCTGACATCTTTCCCAGAGGGAGGCACTGGCTCTTCTTCACTATCATGTTTCCGGTATAGGGACTAGCACAAGAGAGTACAGTAAATGTTTGTAAATGAATGGATGGATGGATGGATGGATGGATGGATGGATGGATGAATGAATGAATGAAAAGGTGTCTGCTTCCCTGTGCCACTGCATAGAGCCACTTTTGCCTCCAGCCTCTCAAGAATCACAGTCCAACTGCCAAGGCCATGATGACTGGTTCGTGGTTGGCTGATGGCCCCCTGGGAAAGGCATGCAAGGCAGTAGGCAACCTTGATTGGGGGTGCTAGACACCTTAATTGGAGAAAGGAGATTCAAACAGAATCTAGAACCATTAGGTGCCTGAGTATAAGGAAATGATTATGTTTTATAATGGGGAAACTGATGCCAGAGGGCCAGGGACTTGCCCCAAAGCCAGTGGTTTGGCAGGGCTTTGCTGGAAACATGTTCCCAAGGTTCTTGCCCAGGGCTTTGTCCAAGGTAGTGGCTGTATCTGAGAGGGTCAAGTGCCACAGGGAAATCTCATCCTGACCCCAGGAAGCTGGTGCCAAGATTAGATGCTAGGGTGAGTCTGGTGTGACCTTGGAACTTTCACCACCTGTGGGCTGTCATCTTCTACTTCTGGAAAGTATGTGGGCTTCTGAATTCCTATCCTTGTCCTCTCAAAGCTGTTGTGATAAAGTGAGTGGAAAGTGCTTCAAAACAAGAAAAGCCATATCACCTAGGGTCTGGGGACCTTAGCACCTATTCTTCCATGTGGCCATGTGACTCTGGAGGAGGCATTGCCCATTTCTGGGACTAATTATCTCCCATGTCATTTTGCCCTGTTCTATCTTCCTCTCTCCCCAGTTCATGGTAGGTAGTAAAAGGAGTGAATTGACACTTGCTGTCTCTGTATGCATCTACCTGGCCTCCTCACCACCCTCCTCTCTTTGTGCAGGTGTCCCCTTTTCTGTCCAAGTTCCCCTGGAGCCAAGTCTTTGAGCCTGGGGGAATCTCTGTACTCTGGAGGACCAACCCCTTCTATCTTAGAGTTGTCAATGTTCAGCATGTAGTAGGTATTCAATAAACATATGTCCCATTGCATCTGAGGCTGTGTGTATCCTTTGTGGCATCCAGTGGAAGTATCTTTGCTCAGATTGCTTGTCCCACCTGGAGTGCTTTCTTTCCTTGACTCTTTCTCCAGTCCAGCCCACTGCCCCACAGGGATCAGATTGAGTCCTGCTGCCTCCAGGAAGCCTCATGGTTTCCTTCTCTCTCCTTTGAATTTCACTTACTGATCAGAGAGCTAGAGTTCCCCTGAGTCTCCTGTCAGTATCTAGGGCTCAGGACTGATTTCCTGTGTTGTCAACACACGGCTCAGAATTCAGCATGGAGATGGCACCAGGGAATATTTATTGAATGAAATAATGATTTAACAATCTCTAGCTTGATCCCCCCATCCCTGTGAGGCAGGCTAGGTGAGGATCCCCCATTTACACTTTACACCGGGAGACAGCTGCCCAGAAAGGTTAAGTGCTTTTCCCCAAGGTTGCACAGCTGACTGGACCTGAGCCTGATAGGAGCTCAGGTTTCCTGCTCCTCTCCTTTGCCGCAGCCCTCCCCATCCTAGGCTTTCTCTCAGTGTGACTGGGTCAGATCCCAAGGGAGTTTGTGGGCATAGAGCTAATGTCCTCCGGGTTTCCTTAGGATTCAGCAGGTGAGTCACCCCTATCCTCCCAAGCAAAGTTATCATCTTCCCTGTGCTGGGTTAAGAATCCCCCATATCAGCCACTCTGGACCCTAATTCTTGAGCTTATTATCCCACTGGGCCTGAGAGCCCCTCTCAGCCTACCAAGGCACTGTCTCCTCCTCTACTCAGTTCCTCCACTGGGCTTTTTCTCCCCCACAAAGGTCCTGCCCTCTGTAAGCTCCATTGAGCCTTAGTAGGGAGCCTGGAGAGGTTTGGTGACTTTCCTGAGGTCACACAGTGGGTAGCCCCTCTGTCATCCACCTCTAGCTCCATTTTGTCTGCCAGTGGGGTCTGTGTTATTAAAGTCCTTGGGCAAGTCTGTCTTTTCAGATCTGTTTCCCTGCCTGCAAAGAAGGTATGTATGAAGACAAGATGCTTTTGGAAGGCTTTTGAGTCCTGTGCCCCTTGGTCTTTTAGGGATGGGGATCATGGAGGGGAAGGTAATACTGTGATTTGTCCAGGTTGATGCCCCTACCTTCTCAATGTGTGACCTTGAACTTGGCACCATCTCAACTAGAAAGTAAGTGGTGGTAGGATGGTTTGGGGTTTCTCCTAAGTCTGATGTTGTAGCAGCAAGCGATCCAGGATCCCTTTATCCTGGTGGCCTCCCTTTCCCTTTGCTCCCCCTTTCTCTGAGGCAGTGGAGGAGGAGCTGGTCAGGGCTGACATGATGGAGCTCAGTCATTAGGTGATAGGAAAGGCCCCAGGTTCTCCATTTGTGTAGCTTCTGCACTGGTGGGAGAGGAAAACTCCACTGCAAGCTTTGCTGTTCCCATTTCTCACTATCCCTCCACTCACCTCCATGAGACACAGGAAAATCCATAGGCCCAAGATTAATTTTCTCCATCAAGTCAGCAGAGGCCACACTCTGCTTCTGAGGGATGGACAACTGGCTTTTAAATAACTCTCTGATATTTAATACCTTCCTCCTCCACTCTGTGGCCTGGGCCTCTAGGGAAAGGCTAAAGTAAATGAGCTAGTTGAGTCCTCTGAAAGTCATAAGTACCCCTCAACCCACTCTTACCACCACCTCCAGACTCTCAGACCTGATTCTTTACATTTACACAGTGCTTTACTGTTTCTAAGTGGTGCCCCAGGCTGGGTTTCTTATCCCTGGTTTGAAATTGGAAACTGAGATTTTTAGAAAAGGAGAGTGCCCCCATCTGGCTTTTTTGTCTTGGTCTTCTGATGGCTGGCTGTGTGACTGTGAGCAAGTCCCTGTCCCTTTCTGGGCTTCTATTTCCTCACTTGTGCTTCATGGTGGTTCAGCTGGTGGGTTGCCACTGGTTCCTCTAGCTGTAAAATTTCATGAATTGCTTCCTTGTTCTAAGTCTCCTCTCATAGAGCTGCTTTTTGTCTCCACAGTTCTGTTCTTGGGGAAGCTAAAGGGCAGAGCAGATTGAGGGTCAAGGCCAGGCAGAATCTGACCCCAGGATTCCATTGTAAACTCAGTTGAGTCAGGAGCAAGAGTGGATAGGAGAAAGAGGAAGGAGCAGAGTTGGACTCTTTTCCTCTTCTTTCCTGCTCTCCTCTTTCCTCCCCTCCTTCCTTTCTTTCTCAAGTAGAAGTCAGGACAGACCAAGGGCAATAGCCTATTTAAATCTTAGTTTTCTTAAAACTCAGAGTCTCAGCTGCTGTAGATGCTGTTTAAATAGTTGGGAGCAAAACTCTCTTCCTATGCTATGTCAGGGTTTAGGCTCCTAATAATGGAAGTTAGTGGTCCCAGTTCTCCCAGCTTCACCACTGTTTTGTGTCATTCGGAAAACAAGGATTGATATCTCTGTTGGCTGTATGAGAAAACTGGGAGATTAAAGGGCTATGCTTGGAATCACCCACATCAATAATATACCTTTTCTGATCCTCAGCTTAGTGCTCATGCCACTGTTCTACTCTAGGAAAGAAGTTGGGGGCAAAGGGTGGGAACGGGAGAGGCAGGTAGGTTTGTGCTTAGATCTGGAAGTGACCTTAGTTTGCTTGACTTCCTTTGTATCCTCTTAGGTCCTCATGATCCTCCTGGGCTGTACCAAGCCTTCTACTTCTAGAATTATAGAATCTTGAAGTCAAAGCATTGATTTCTAAGAACCACATTCAGAGAACCATAGAACCATTGTCTGTTTGAATCAGAACATAAGACACTCATGGTGCTAGTAATATAAATGGTGGTGAATGAAACACTTAGAGCCTCTATAGGTTGTTATATGAATGTTCCCCACTGAATCCTGCCTGTCTGTACCCATACTTTTATGCTATCCCTTTCTTTTTGACTTTGATTTGGCCATGTGAATTCCTTTGGCTATTGAGACATCAGCAAATGTGATGCAGACAGAGGATTAAAAAGTCCTCTTGCATCAGGGCTCTCTTCCTCTTGCTCTCCTGAGAGCTCCGTATGTAGAAGCCCAAGAAGAGAAGGGAAATGAGCAGACCAACCAGCTCCCCACATGATCTTCCAGCTGATTCTGGCTACCTGAGCGACCCAAGATAAGACCAGGAGAACTACCCAGCTGACACAAGCCCAAATTTCTGACTCATAATTGTGAACAAATAAAACGGTTGTGATTTTAAATCATTAAGTTCTGGAGGGGGGTGGTTATATAGCAGTAGATACCTGATTCAGCACCTTAGAATTAGAATTGTAGAATCTTAGTCACAGGTTCCATATACCCTACAATCACAGTACCATAGATTGCTGGGGCCAGAAACTGGAATCTTTGATTCAGTATCTAAAGAATAGAAGGGTCTTGTGAACTTCTTTAACTCCCGCCTAGTGCTATACTCTCATTTAGTTCATAGACCAATTGACCCACTCACTTTCTTCCAACCTGGAGCCCTCCCCTTATTCACAGGTCTCTTATTCTTTGGTGTTCTGTCCATTCTGTCACACAGTCTTCTTGTTGCACCCCTCAGCTGGTTTCTCAATCCCTTCTGCTTTAGAAAGCTTTCCCATGTTGATCTGCTTGCTCTGGTCTTGGGAGCTAAATGTGGACTTGGTAGAAATTTGTCTTGGTATTTATCCAAGTTGCTGGCACAATGCCTGACACAGAGTTGGGGTTAATGGACATATCTTAAGGAAAACCACTACCACCACCACAAAACTCTTCTCACTTTTTCCTGCCCTGTCCCCTCACTACTGCGTTCTGTGATCTGTCCGTGGTGCTGAATGTCTTTATCCTCCTGGCCACGGTCTGCCTCAGAATGGCTACTTCCCAAGGGTAGGAATCATGGAATTATTTAATCTTCTAGAATTCAATCTCTCCCCCGCCCCCGCCCCCCCCCACTGCCCATCCCCTGCCATTTCTCATTAGAAATCATTGGCCTGGACTACTTAAAAGCAAACTAATATGTGGCGATGTATACTAATCAAGTTAAGGTTCAGCCGTATGAATCAGAATGCCCCAAACAACAATCTCTTAAATGATGTAGAAATAGAAGTTCATTTTTTTCTCATAGAAAAGTCCAGATGTAGAAGTCTAGAGTCTCAATGGTTTCTCCGCAGTCATGAGAAAGCAACACTCCTACTATCTTCCCACTCTGCCTTTTCTAGTATGTAGTCCTAATTCCTGTGGTACAAAATGGGTGCTGGAGCACAAGCCATCACATCAGGTAGCAGATGGAGAAAAAGGATAAATAAGGATACCACTTGCCTTTATGGGCACTTTCCATGATTTTATTCAGTACTTTCACTTATGTGGCTACATTTAACTAGGTTCAAAAGGCCTGGGAAATATACTCTTAACTGGGAAGCAGTGTGCCAGCAAAAAGTTGTGGTACTTATAACTGAGGAAGAAGGGGAAATAGCTATTGAAAAGTAACTGGAAATCCTTGACATTACTAATGGAACTGTTGTGTTGATAGTGACAGTCACTGTGATATACTAGTCGTGGTGTTGATAGTGACAGAAATGGAAGTGATGGTGGTGGTGGTGATGTTAGTAGAGGGGGTAATAATGGTAATGGTGGTGGTGATGATGATGAAGGAAAGAATAGTGAGGATAGTGATAATAAAACTGGTGGTCAATATAAGTTCTGGTCCAAGAGCACAGACACACTCAAGCATCAGCCTGGACCAGGAGAATAGCATGCCAAAAGATGGGCCACTGCAGTGAATATAAGGAACGTAGAGCTGGGGGGCCTGCTACAAGCCACAGAGAAGTGATTTCTGGCACCCCTGCTGCTTCGCAGTTCATCAGCCTCAAGCCTCTCATCTTCTTGAGTCCAAGTCACCCCCCGCAGAGCATAAATCAGATTCTCCCCATTTAGTCTGGAAATAACTATGGAATGGAAACTTAGGGCCTTAGGGAGATAAAGCAGGAAGGGCAATATTGGACTTTCTTTTATTAGACAATAAACGTTGATGGAATTTATTGTTATGGTCAAGGAAACTTTGCTGTGAAATACACAGAGAAGCACATGGACACATAGCCTTAGAAATAGACAAATGGTTGCAAAGACACACGTATAAAGAGTTACAGATATACAGAAAGAAACAGGCTCACAGTCATGGAGACCCACAGCCACAGAAACACTCAGTCTCACAAGGAGACACCAGGCTGACCCCTTTCCCCAAAGAGATGCAGGCTATCAGCCATCTTATTCCGTAGGACAACTTTCATGCTATCGCTGGATGCCACACACCGAAGGTACTAGAGAGCCAGAAATGATGTTGATGAGGGGACTCAGAGCTCAGTAATCAATTAGAGAAGCAGGCTGTCTGACTTTTGATACCCCTTCCACCTGGAGTGATATTGCACAAGTCACCATGGCCTGTCCCAGACAACCCAGATTCTGCAGCTGAAGGTGATCAGAGGGGTGGGACTTGGGTAGAAGTAAGTATGTCCTTCAGGATGTCTCCCCCAGGGGCCCGAGGACACACCTGGAAGCCATTATCAGAGGAGCCAGCAGGCTCTGGCTCCAGGTGAGAAGGCGTGATGAGAACATGTGGCAGCCTCCTGCCTGCTGGAGCTGAAGCATGGAGGACACCTTGGCCTGAGTAGTTCCAGCATCACACCCCCAGCATCCACCTAGAATGCTGAGGTAACTCCAGTGCAGGCCCTGGCACCCAGAATGCCACCTCCTGAATCTTTGACACCAGATTTCCTGACCTCCATAGTGATACTCCTTTTCCAGGAAGACTTCCTGATGATTCCTCTGCCCCTACCCCTTGTCTCCTTTTCTGCTCCTGCTCAGAATTCCTATATGACATTGTCCTGATCTGCTTACTCTTTCCATTGATCTGTACTTCTTTGTAAGTGGCAATCCTACTTTGCTCCAGCCACTGTTGCCTTCCTCCTCTCTGCCCAGCTGGAGTAGCTCTATTTCACTATGGTTTCTGTCCTTAGAGATTGAAGATATTTGAGTCCCACCTTCAGTCTCAGCCCCCTCTGCTGCTAATCCCTGGTCCTGGGACTTATGGCTGGCTCACTTCCTACCACTAGAGTGCTAGAGCTCCAAGTTCATGAGCCCCCCAAAGCCCCACTCTTTGCAGACAGATCATCTATTGCCCCCAGCCTAGGCCTCAAGAACTGGAGGTTCTTTGCCACCCCATACCCTCTCTTCCTTTCCAGCCTCATGTTGACCATTTACCAGGATGATCTAGTACTGGTTTCCCCTAGTGGGTCAGGTTCTAGATCCCTAGATCTCCTCAACTGTGTTTCAAAATGGTAGAGAAAGCATTCGGCCTCAGGTGGGGTAAGGTTGTGAGATCCCTGGGGATCTCTGAGCTCATTACTCTCTGGAAGTTTTGGGTGGGCAGGAAGAGCCTGAAGGCTGACCAGGACTTTGATTATTGGCTGCACCGCATATTCCTGGACTTAGGACGGGAACCTTAGGACAGACATACAGCAGCCTGAGCAGTCAAGAAGCAGTTTCCCATTGGGGCCATCCCAAACTCTGTGCCTCAGCAGCCCCCATGGCACACTCAGGATAAACAGCTCTCACCCCTTCCTTAGTGCTGGGCCTGGCTGAGGTGGGGCTTCAGCTTGGCCCTGCCAGTGTATCTGTAGCCCTGCTTTGGGAAAGGAAAAGAGAAGCCGGTTGGAAGTTCAGAAAAGGAAAGGCTAAAAAGGAGCCCACAATCAGCCCTAATTAGCCACTGGGAGAGAGAAAAGGAGGTCAGAGGACTGAGTCTGCTTCTGAAGGGAAGCACCTGGCAGGCAGAGCCATGGCTCATCTGCACCCCCACACCACTCAGCACAGACATTGGCCCCACACAGGCCCATCTGACCCTGGCTCATTCCCCTCCACACAATGGGGGAGGGCTCTACATCTACTCATAGACTCTGTCATGTTCCTCTCCTCTGGAAGAGAGAGCTGGCTATAGGGAAAGGAGAGAGGAAGAAGGCAGCGGGGGAGAGAGGCAGGCAGACTTGACTGAGTATCTTCTGTATGCAGTGCCCTGAGTTGTGAACTTTACACATATGATTGTATTTAATTCTCTGAAATGGAGGTACTTTGGCCCTCATTTTTAAATAAAGAAGTGGACACTCAGGTTAAGTAGTTGACCCAAGGTCACACGGCTTAAAAGCAGCCAAGTGGAGAGTCCAGCTCAGGCTGTGTGTTCTGCAGCCTGTGCTCATGTTGTTAGAAAATGAGTGCTTGGAGGGCAGAGCCCCTGCCTGCATCGTCTCCTTGCTCCTTGTGCTCAACCTGGGGAGGGCCAGGCACATGGCAAGGGCTGGGAAGAACTGTTGAACTCAACAGGCAGGACTTGCTGAGCCAGAGAAGGGCGTAAAAAGAGGGGCAGATGGAAGAATAGTGTGTGTGCTATAGAAAGGGAGAGGCAGATCACCCCCATCCCCTAAGATGACATGCAAGGGGCCCCTGGGGGAGCTTTCCTGGGGCTGAGGACAATCTGGAATGAACACAACCTATGCTTGGCCACGGGGGAGGCAAGGGAGGAAGGAGTATGGGAACAGTGTATTTCTTCTCCCCTTTTTGCCACTCCTCCTACCCCTCCACCCACCCCAGATGGTTAAGCTGAAGAGAAAACAAAATCAAGAACCTTTAGCCCTTCCTGGAGCTGAGCCACCCCTGCTTAGCCTGGGCAGATCACCAGCAGGCCAGCTGGGCCAGGGCCAGGCATCGTCCAGTGTGGGGTTGGGGACATTGAAGAGGAGAGGACACCCAGACCTCGAGGCAGGGCCACTGTGGCCACAGTTTCCCTCCACACTGGCTGGATCTTCTGGCAGGGGCCAAGTGTCCCTAATAAGGAGAGAGGCAGCAGGTTTGGGAGGTGGAAAGAGACCCTTCTTTGGTCCTGCCCATTTGCACCCCAGTAGCAACCAGGGAGTAAGAGAAAAACATTTTGGGTCAGGCAAACTTCCCATGGCAGCTGGTTCGGTCTTCATAACCACCACCCTGAAAGGTAGTAATACTCGTTCCTGATTTTAAAGATGAGGAAACTGAGGTGCGAAGGGGGTAAGTACCTTGCCTAAGGTAACAGAGTGAATAGGAAGATGGCTGGGATACCACCCCTGGCTGTTTGGCTCCAGGCCTGCTCTTAATCATCATGATCTCCTGAAAGGAGAAGCAAGAAGCTTGCCTTTCTGCACCCACTAGAAATTAGCAGCCCTTCAATATTGTGAAAAACGTCAGTGGAGTGTGTCTGATTAGGCTCATCAGCGCCCAGCATGGGACACATGTGTTTTTAAGATGGCTCACCATTATCCCAGGCTGAAGAATTGCGTGGTATTTTCTAATTACAAATTATTCCTGCTGGATTTCATTATGTTCCCTCTTGTACTAGCTTTTTGTGTTCTCAGTAATCTTACAAAACTTTGAAAATCATAGTCGGTCAAGTTTATATTCTTGGTCTTAAAATATACAGCTAAGCTTCTATTAAGACACAGTGTTGTTATATTTTTAACAAGTGAATGTTTGACTCAAGATTACAAGAAGACAGCAATTAGTTGAATTTCACTGTTCCACATTTATAAGGAGTCAAAAGAGCAGGACAGAAATTTATTCTTCCTATAGAAAACCTTTCTTCATTCAGAAAGCAAATTTCTTGTGGTAGAGAGAGGTTCTCATTTAGTTGTTTTGAATGATTTTCTACCAACAGCCAACTGTTGAGGCAAGTAGCCTTGGTTAATCTGATCATTTCTAAGTAAGACCTTTCACTGAGGACTGAAAATTCTCTCCAGATTTAACAGCACTAATAAAGACAACAGGAGAAGATTGATTTATTTCATTAAAAATGAAAGGAAAGAAAATGCCAGGATCTAGCATGGGTTTACTTAAAGAAATCAGGCCAGCCCCCCCGACTGTGCCTTTGGGAGAACAGATAGGTCGGGGGTCTTTCAGAGTCTTGCAAATCTTGACTTTGAAAAGGCATTTGGAACATCTCCCAAAGTATTTTTAATGTGAGATGGGGGCGGGATCAAATAGCAATACTCCAGGGGAGTCCCTGGCTGCCTGAACAGCCAGTGGAGGAGAATTGAAAAGTGGATCGATCAATGGCAGCCTGGAGGGGAGACCAGAGTGCTGCTTGGGGCTTAGTCCTCCGAGCTGACTTGCTTGGCCTGATGTATTTTTGAAGGACTTGGATGAGGCATATCATAAAGCATGCGTATCAAAATCTGTGGGCAGGAGAGTGACTGTGTCAGATGGCAAGACTGGGTTTCAAAATGATCTGAATTGACTTGATCTGTAAGTGACAACCATAGGTTCAAGTTCATGGAGACCTATGTCAAGTCCTTATCAGGGCTCAAAAGTTGGAGTAAGGGAAAGGGGAAAGAATTGTTGAGCATGAAAAGGAAGAAAATGTAGTGGTCGCCAGGATCCATATGCCATACACTTTGCATATGATAGTTCATTTAATTATGAGAACCCTTAGAGAAGGATGTTCTCATTTTATAGGTGAAGAAATAGGCCCCGAGAAGCTAAGCATTTGCTCAAGGTCACAGATGATAAGGGGCTAAGCTGAGATCAAAACTGAAGTGGTCAGACTCCTAGGTTCACCTTCTCACAAAAAGTTCAGAAGGAAGGATACAGAGCTGAACAGTAGTTTATGTAAAAAAGAAAACAAAAACACATATTTATGTGATGTTAGTCCTGAATTCTAATGCCAAGGTTTTACTGAGCCTCTCCTTTGGAACCACCCTTGACCCAGACTTGGGGTGCAGAGATGAAAACACACAGCCACCGAACAAGCCAAGGTCTGGTGTTGGGAGAGAAACTGATACAATAGGCAAATTCGACAGCGCTGGACATACTGAGTGCCATGGGAGCCCAGGGAAAACCAGGACTCCCAGCAAACTGCACAGAGGATGTAATTCCTGGCCTGAGGCCTGAGGATGGCTAGTTTGTCTGGGAGCCCAGGAAACGTGGGTCGAGGGTCCAGGTGGAGTGCACTAGCCTGAGTACTTCATTTCTGCCCTCATCTCTAGGCTCCACTATAGGCCCCGGAAGAGTCCAGGCTGAGGGGATGGGAGGTTTGCCAACTATCCACTCTCAGCTCCCAGCACAATAATGGAAGAAGAGAGCAAAATGGGAGTAGGAGTTCTGGAAGGCATTTAGGAGCTGGAATCAGGGACATGCCTCTCGGAATGCTGGGAGGTTCTGGAACCACAGGCTCTGAGCATGCCGATTACTTTGTAACCACCGGCTGTGTCCCACAGCTGTTCCTTCAAGTGAGAAGGGCCAGAGACTGGTGTTCAGAGTCAGTGAACATGCAAAGAACAGATGTCCTGGGAGTCATTTGGAAGAGGAAAGGAGGGCAGGCCAAGTCCTTATTCCTATAGGGGAGACAGTGATTAACATGTACAAAGGTCTCTGATGTGGGGGACAAAGCCAGGTGGGCTGGAGACAAGAGGTCAAGAGATGGAAGAAGGGCACTACCAAGGTACAATTGGCAAGGTCTGCAAAGGGCAGGCTATGCTAGGCCTTGCAGTTCTTGTTCAAGATTTTAACCTTATTCCAAATGCAAGGAGAAGCCACTGAAGGCTTTTAAGCTTTGAGGTGACAATTTTATTTGCATTTTGGAAAGATCAACATCACTACATGATTGTAGGGGGCTGAGTGTAAGAAGGCAAATGAGACACTTGAAGGACTACAGGTGGAAGATGGTTGCGTTTGGGCTGGGTGGTGCTGTGGTGATGGAGAGAAGTGATGGATTTCTCATTTGGGGCTCGGTGACAGGCTGGATATAGGGTAAGGAGGAAGGATGGCTCCAGGGTGTCTGGCTAATAGATAATGAGACCATTCACTGAGAGTGGAAAGACCAAGTGCACAGTGGGCAGAGAGGATGAACTTGGCCTTGGTCCTAATGAATTAGAGATGCCAATAAAGCCAAGTGGGGATGTTGAAGAGCCAGTTGGATATTTAAGTTTGGAGTTCAAGAGCTGTGTCAGGGTTGGAGATGCAAAGCTGGAATTTGTCGACATTTAGGTAGTAATTGAGACTGCCTGCTTATTCAGGGCACCCATGGTCCATTGTCTGCTGTGGGGAGAAGTTTCTGACCTCCCCACCCCCAAGCCCCATCCCAGGGCTGGCTCAGGGCCACCTCTGGGCTTCCACAGCTTCCCATTGTAGTGTGTGGGCAGTATCTGCCTCTCCCCTTAGGTGGGAAGCTCCTTCAAGGGCAGGGACCATATACATCTCTGCACCCCCAGAGCCCAGCACAGGTCTTGGCACAGAGGAAGCATTGGTGGCAGTTTGATAATTGATTCATGAACCAACTCTCAATGGAGTGGGCTCCCGTATAAGGGAATGAGCTTCCTGTCCTGGAAGGCATATGGGCAGGAACTCTACAGCCTGTGAGGGAGTAGAGGAGATTCCTATATCCAGTAGGTGTTCTCTGGGGACCCTCTCAGCTCTGGATGCTAGCTTTCCAGGACATGAGTCACCTCTCTTAGGAAGAAAGAAGTGTCATTTCCTCTTATCTCTAACTCCAGGGTTTGGGCTGGGACTCTCTGAGGCTTCTGGAGAGGTTTCTGGAGACTGTGCTGACCTCAGAAGGCTCCTCCCGCCCCCACGAGCCTCTCAGCTCTGGAGCTGCCACCTAAATGTAGATAGATGCCTTGCTAGAATTTAGCAAAAGTGGCTGAGGTAGCTTTGGCCTGGGCTCTTAGGGCTGGCTGCCCGGCCTCCTTGACCTCGGCCTTGGCCTGGGCCCTCCTCCCTCCCCAGCCGCCTCTACTCTACCCCACTGCATCCCTTACTGCAGCAGCTTGGCCACTGTAGGAGCCAAAGTGGACCTCCGCCTGGAGATTCTGAGGGCTTGGCAAGAAGAGATGTACCTGGAAGGAGAAGAGAGAGTAGATCGGTGAAGATGCTGGGAAGGGAGAGGAAAGGGGAGGAGCTGGGAAGAGGCTAAAGAGACACAGAATGTCCCCACTGGATTGGAAGACCTTCAAGATTATCTGGCTCCCTCACTTTGCCCAAGAAGAAACTGAGAAGCAATTTGGGTATGTGCATAGGTGTGTGAATGTGGGTGGGGGTGACTTACCTGAAAATGCACAGGGCACAAGAAACCTTCTTGTGCTTGGGGAGGGATAGGAAGGAGGGAACAGAGGACCCTGGAGGCCAGAGGGGTTCACAACAGTGACTGTCCAACCTGGAGGATGGGGTAGGGAGGTGTGGGAGTCCTGGGGCAGAAGGTTTAGGAGTCAAGGAACTCGTTCCTTCTTGTAAGCATCAGCCCCTACTCTCTCCCCATTTTTCTCCTCATCACACTGGGAGCACCTATAAAACAGGGACTACCTTTTTCATCTGATTGGAACATTCCTGAGCCAGGGAATAGTCCAGAGTCTTCCTGAGATTGAGAACTGGCTCCCCCACCAGACGGGCCAGGACAGGAAATCTCTATCCTCTGTTTACCTGTGGCTCTTGGCCAATGCCAACAAGGAGTGCAGGGAGGCAAGGGGGCTGGAGGCTCACAACTTAGACAAGGAGATGCAGAAGGCATCTCAGAGGGGCCTAAACTTACATGACTAGCAGCCTTGCTCTTTTCACAAAGGGGAAGGTAAACTCAAAGCCTGGGAAACAAGAGAAAAAAATCAGCAGAGAGCTGGATTCCAATTTCCAGAGCAGAATCCTCACAGTGTAGCGGGACCTGATAACATATACATTGTTACAAGAGGTGGACACACAGGGTTGTTCCCACCCTGGCTCAGAATGTTCAGTCTGAGATAACTGGTGACTCTGATCCATGCCAGCTATGTCAGCTCTGGCAGCAGACACTACAAAGGACTGCCAGGATGCCCCAGAAAACCCAGAACTACCTTTTTTCCAAACCACTGAAGGACATGACTATAGGAATTTAAAAGGACTAAGACATGGCAGTACCATCTCTTTATTAATATCATTTCTATGATTGGTTTTAAAATGTAACTTATTTTACTTTTGTTTTCAGTGTGCGCACTATAGAAAATTTGAAAAATAGGAAGTTGAAAGAAAAATAAACACACCCATAATTCCATGATCCAGACTTTTTTGACGAATTCCTTCCAAGTCTTTTTTCTGTGCATATTTTCTTCATAATTTTAACACTGATATAATCTTTAAAATTATTTTACTTTATTTTTTCTTATGATTATTAAGGTAAAACATGCCCCCCCTTTAAAAAAAAAATAAAGTAGAGAAAAACATTAAGAAGCAGGAAAAAATTACTCAGAATCCCATTATCCCATCAACCATTGTGTGAAGACATGTGCCCCACACTTTTAAAAAAAAAAAAAACAAGTTAAGTACAAGTGCTCTGAGTTTACAATTTGGGAGACAGCATAATGTATTTACAACAAAAAACACCTGTATTCGAATCCTGGCTCCATCACTTATTTTGGAAAAGTTACATCACCACTAAAACCTCAATTTCCTCAGCTATGAAATGGGATCAATCACTATCCAGTTAGAGAGATGCTCTACAGATTTGTTTACATAAAACTCCTGATCATGCACCCAACACAGTGAGTCTTCAGTGAAGGTGTAGTGGACATTTTGTCACATGTTTTGCTGCCTAAGACTAATCTCTTGCTTTGTATTTTGAGTGAATCTCCCAGTAGGTGAGTCCTTATGGAAACTAGGACACCAATTTCCATTTCAAATCAAAAGAGGGCCAATTCTCTCCTACTGCCATACCCTGGCAATTTGGCCTGCTGTACCTGGCTCAGAACTTTGATGTGACAATTAGTGCTGCTAGGAGGAAGATTTGTTAGAATTCATTTGTGGTTGTGTCATGTATCCGTGCCACATGGGAGTGTGCAGTGTGGTGGAGATGTTCAAAGGCCGTACTGGTGAAGGCATTGGGACCAGCTGTGCCTATGGTATGACCTTGGCTATGAATTCAGTTGCTCACTCATTCGGTTCTCCAGGTTTCTCATCCATTCTGAGCTACCCTGTGCAACTAACTGCCAATACTTCTTTTCTGTTTTGCTTAGTGTGAGTCAATTTCTGTTGCTTACAGCCACAAAGGTTAGTTCCTAAATCTTTTCAACAATAGAATAAATTTTAGGCACTAGCTTCAATTCCAAGCCAAAGTTTTCATGCAGACAAGTCCTCGATGTACTAGAAGTGTTGTGCTTAATTCTGGCCTTTAAACAAAGAACAAAATGACCCTAGATCTGTGTCTAACTGCTCAGCCCAGAGCCTGCCTGGAGAGAGGAGGTACTCAGAGCTGCTAAAGGAAAAAATGAAAGAAGAGAGAGAGCAGGCAAGAGAGGGATTTCTCCATGCCCATTTCCTGAAGGCAGTTTGTGTGTGGTTCACTTGAATTCCAGTCTCCTTGGGGTTCCATCTGATGAATCCTGTGACTTGAGCAGTCTGAAACTATTGCAACTTATCTTCTTCCCCTCCCGCCCTTATGTGCTTTCATGTTTCTCAGAGGATGGCAACACCCAAGATAAAAACCCTGGATGTCTCACAAGACCCTTCCAGTATACCTCCTAAACATCTCTCAATCCATACCTTGCCTCCATCCCCAGGACACCAGCTCAGCCCATTACTATCTCTTGTCTATCAGACTTTGCTTATGGGGACCTTGCTTACCACAGGTCTGGTCTTCAGGAGGCCAGTTAGGTTGCAGGAACAGGCCCCAAGACCAGCTCACTTTTGACCAGCAACACTGTTTGCCCGGGTATCTCAGTCTTTAGGCAAGGGGCTGTGGGCAGGCCCAGCCAACAAGTGTAACTCCAGAGATACCAGCCAGATCTGAATCCCACCCAGAGCCAGGGAGGAACTATGCAGCTTGGCAAGGGGATATACTAGGATTCCTGGAGGGCAGGGCAGAATCTGGTTAATCTGTTTCCCCTACTCCCACCTATTCTCAGTTCCAGTTTAAGGCCTGGCCCACTGTCCTTGCTCAGGAAACTTGGATTGATCAGACTCTGGGATCATTGCCTCAGGCCTTTCTTGGCATGCCATCAGAAGTGAGACCTGGACCTGGCTACCTCTTCTACTTCATATCCCTATTCCTACCTTGTGCTCTAGGCTCCATCCACACCAACACGTTCCCCAAATATATGCCAAGCTTTTTTGTACATTGCCATGCCTTTGGACGTGCTGTTCCTTCCACCCAAGGCCCTCCCTCAACCAGGTCAGCTCAATGAACTTGACGAATCCATCCTTCTTTTAAGGCTCAGTGAGTATAAGTAGTACCTCCTCTGGGAAGCCTTCAGGAACTGGCCCCGGGAGGCTTCTTCATTGTACACCCTCTGGTCCCTGCCCCTGCAAGCCTCTGTTATACTACTTGGCACAGAGTATTGTGGGTATGTGTCCCCCCAATAGGTACACTTGTGTCCCCCCAATAGGTAACACTTCTAAAGGAACTGGGTCTGTTTCTCTCTGTACCTTCAGTGCTTAGGATCTGGCACAAAGGACAAACCAGGACCTTTCCTCTCTATCTATGCCCACCCCTTGGAGGCAGGAGATGTGGCTAGAGAAGTTGCAGGACCTTGAATGCCATACTAAGGAGATGTAAGATTTTAATTGTTGAATGCTCTGGTGGTTGAACCCCCTCATTTGGAAAAAAAAGAGTAATTTTTTAATTTTGTCCTCTCATAGCCCAGAGAACAGGGGGTTAGTTCTTAGCAGGAAGATGATGGGCCTCTGCCTGGGGTCTCTGCTGTCCCCTCCTCTGGACTTCCTTTCCCCTTTGCATTCATTTCTAAGTCCTGGTGTCTCTCCCCAAAGGCCTTGGGTCTGGGATCCACCCCCACTACTCAAGGGCCAAGTCTAAACCTCAATCCCCTGTTATATAAGTGAATTATCCGCTGTTCCAAACCAGCGCCAGCCAGATCTCCTCCTCCTCCTAATTGATTTAATCTTCTCATACCAGAGAGCTGGGCGGGGTTGGGGAGATAGCCTTGATCAGAAGCCAACACATCAGTGACGTAGGCTCATTAATTACAAGGAATCTAGGTCATGGATTGGCTCTGAGTGGCTCTGATTCTCCCCCTCCCCAG
This sequence comes from Eidolon dupreanum, assembly GCA_028627145.1. Taxonomy (NCBI): domain Eukaryota; kingdom Metazoa; phylum Chordata; class Mammalia; order Chiroptera; family Pteropodidae; genus Eidolon; species Eidolon dupreanum. Next base: position 40,672,421 of record CM053510.1, on the reverse strand, counting down.
TCATTTGTATCTCTGAAGGGATATTTTCAGCTCCTCATTCCTCAAGCCTCTCCTACTTAGAAAGTTGAGGGTCCCATAAGATCCTATTTGTCTCTTAAATCTCCCCAAACCCTCAGTTCGGGACAGAAATTCCCAGCATTCTGATTTGAGCACAGGGCACAGCTAAACCTAATTTTTTGAGGAATGAAGAGATAAACAGATGATTAAATTTTGAGATGGGAAGAGATGTCCCCACTTTGCAGCTTTTCTGATAAAGGATGTAAAGATCCTACTTGTGTACCCCCAGAGATGGGGGAACTCACTCCCCTAAGATAGTCCTTCCTTTGTATTATGGACTTTCTCACAAGGGGCTGAGACTTCAGCCTTGTGACTTCCTCTGGGACCCAGCTTTGCCCTTGGAAAGCTAGCCAGATACTGAGACATGACGATTATCACCCCTGACTTTGTTCTTCTCCTGACTGAACACTCCAATTTATTTTGCAGACTTCACAGATTACTCTTCACTGTATCTCCTAGGTGGACAAACCATAGATGTTACCATCCCAGATACATAGAGCAGAACACAGGCTCCAGGGAAGCCTGAACAGCTCAGGTCAGGACAGGACCATCACCTATTTTTGATCTTGATATTAGACTTCCATTGATAAATACAGTCTGAAATTGCCTGAGATATATTGGGGCCTTCCTATATTTTTGACTCAGCTTAGATATAGAGTCAGCTAACCTCTATAGTCATTTTTCTGACATTAGCAATGGAAGGTCTCCATGAAAATGATCTTTGTAATATTAGAAATATCTCCATGTTCCTTTCCTGTAATTCTTCTTTTGAGCTACCCTGACATTTATTCTTTTATAAAACTAGGCAATTATCCATCCACTCATTCACCCACACAACTAACTATATATTAATTCATCCATTCACAAACCCCACTACTTACCTACATACCCTTCTATTCAGCTGTCCATAAATTCATTCATTCACCTCTCCATTTACCCACCTACTGACCAACCCATCTATTTATTTTCTTTTTCCATTGGTCAAAAAAGCTTCATTTTTTAAATTTAGCTTTCTGACTCTGTGCTTGTGCCTTCAACATGTTCACAACAATTTTTCACTCTTCAATAAGGAGAGCACACTTAATCTTGTTGTGGAAACATTTAGCAAACATGGATCCACCATAGGCCCTGCTAACATGTTTTTCATCTTAGACAACCTCATTAAAACTTCAGGTCTCACAAAACAAACTCCTCAGAGTCAGCCTGCATATACCACATGCCAATTTTGGTGCTTTCTTAACCTTCTTGGTATAAAGGTAAATGATTCTATCTCCAGGAGTTTGAGAGCCTATTTTTGATAGAGGCTGTAATGGAGGACAGCCTCTGCTGGTATGTCAAATGCTGGACCATTCTGAATGCCTGCAGACACCATCCCTGGAAGTGGAAAAGGAAGTACTTGCAAAGTCAAAGGTCAAATAGACTACCCCCCCACATTTATCCATTTTCTGTCTACCTATCTTAACATGTACTTATCTGTCCATCCATTCATTCACCCACCATATACCCATAAACCCATTCACCAATGCACATATCCACCCCTTTATTTATTCTTTCAGTCACTCATACATCTATATTCACCATCCATCCATTCATACATCAATCCATCCATTTACCTAACACTTACTGAGATTCTATTACATTTTGAATCTTATGTTGAGTATTCTGAGTGATTATAAGGTGAGTAAAATACAAGCACTCCTCTCTCTCTAAATCCCCCCACCCCCATCTTCTCTTCTTTGGGGAAGGAATAGAAGCTGATAAGACAGATGATGCTAAGTACTAGAAAACAGAAACAAAATGCTTTAGGGATTTAGAGGAGGGAGAAATAGCATTTGGATAAGGTTATGGATGCCTTTCTTCCAGGGGAGACTTTTAGTTCGGCCTTAATGGAACAGCAGTACTTGTACATACATAGATGCATTGGAAGTAATTCCAAGTAGAAGAAGCAGCACATCAAAGATATAGAGAGCATAATTCTTGTATCATTCTTTATATCCCTGCCAAAGTGCATAGAACAGAGCTGGGCACACTTTAGTAACCTAATATATACTCGTTGATCAATATTTTCCCTTCTCTTCTCTGACGGAAGCACCCTTGATTGGGATAAGAGTTCACACTTTCTCTTTAAGAGGATTTTACTAGATGACCTTGGACAAGTCACAAAATCTTTCTGGGCTTCTCTGAGTTTGGGATTGTGTTTCTGTCTCTATCAGGTGGTTTGTTCCCCCAATTTTAATTATTTCTACTATTCCTTCTGCTTTCTGCAGAGAAATCAGCATTTCCACGTATCTTAAATTTTGTTTTCTTTTATTGGCATCAGTGAATTCAATTCTACCAGTCTTCAACTTCTTCAGTCCCATACCTTGGCAACAAACTCTGTGATGTGAATGAAGGGGGAAGTTCTGTGCAAGTGAAATAGCATTGAATTAGAAAGCAGAAGCCATTGAATTCAAACCCAGCTTTACCATAGGCTTGCTACATGACCTCAGTCAAGTCTCTTTCCCTCTCTGTTTTAAAGGTTCCCCTCCCCGCCATAGAATCTTAGTACTGAAAACAGCATTTGAGATTGCCTAGTTCAGTGTCCTAATCTTACAAATGGAAAAATTGACTCATAAAGGACATGTGACTCGCTCCAGATCATATCTAGATTAGTGGCAAAGCCAGAACTAAACTTCAAATTTTATGACTTTCAATTCAGGGTTTTCTTTACCCAACTACTACCTTTTGAATTCCATTCATAGCCTCTATTTTCCTCGGGGAGAGTTTCCTCTCCTACCCCCATTCCCCAGGAAGAAACGTGTGAGTCTGCTCAGTGTTCTATCTGTGTATTACTGATTCGTGCTTGGGTGGGGGATGGGCAGGCAGTATTTAAGAGCAAGTATTCCCAGCCTGACGGAGTTAATTATGTTCATCAGGAAGAGAGAAGAGAACGGAACAAGGCGCTCTGGTTATCTACTGGTCTTTAATCAAATTGAGAAACGAGGAAATCCATCACTCGGAGGCTAACGGATTTGGAGAGCTTGGCTTCCGCTGGCTCCAGAGTCTTGTAATGGGTTGGGCGTTGTCCAAGGTGCTGACATCTTCACTTACTGCTCGAGTTGCTGGAAGGATCTAGGAGGGGCCCGCATCAGCAGAAGGATGGCAGCTTTTAGGAGATGGCCCCGTATGAAGCAAGAAAGGGTCTGGACATGTTGAAGAGAGGCTTGAGTTCCTGCTCTGCCTCCTGAATCTTTTCTTTTCTACTCCTTTCCTTTCCCATATCTGCCTTAGAAAAAAATGTCCCTTCTTTTGGCCAGAGTCCCAGGCTGGGATTGAAGGAATAAAAAGAGGAGGGAGCCCTTTCCTCTCAGTCTGAGGATGGAAGCCCAGTCTTTGGCTTTGAGGACTTCCCCATTCTAAGGGGGAGATGTGGATTCTGCTTTTATAAAATCCTCAGTGCAATGGTAGAGACATGAAATTGACTTTGAGAATTTATTAAGCTGGTGGAGGAACATTATGCTATTTTTACTCTAACTCAAATATGATATAAGGCAGTCATGGCTCATGTTTACATGGAGCCTCCAGTGTGGTGGAGAAGACAGGGTCTTCCTCTGGAAAACTCTCAGTCTTGTTGAAGAGACATGCTCTTGATTTAGGGGGAAACCTCAAATATAAGCAGGGAGATAGAATTAAATGATAAGTTAAATTGTGCACAATAATCAACCAAAGAGCTCAGATCTTCACACATGTAATTAGTTTATTGGTGCTAGATATTTGGTGTCAATCAAGGAAATATTCCTGGTAGAGATGAGTTTGAGTCGAGTTTAAAGGAAAGTAAGGAACTTGGGTCCCTAGATCTTAGGCCCCCTGAGAATCATGACCATGCCTTCTCATTCTCTTATATCCTCTTTATAATAAGCACAAGCCTGGGCACAGAGAAGGTTCTTGTTTAATGAACTATCACCAGCAGATAGAGGGAATGTACCTATTTAGTGTGTTTGGAAATAGCAGAGTGGGGCTGGGGCAGAGATCAGGGAGGAGGGTTAGTTGGAATGGAGAGCCTGAGGCTGGTGTGCGGAGGATGGCAGTGAAGTGATAAAAGGGACGGAGGGTGTATCCCTATGTGTGTGCAGTTCAATGAAGCGCAGTATTTAGAGCAACTCCCTCATGTTTCTGGAGCTGGTGAGAGATACTTTATTGAATCTTGGATTGTTAAAGCTAGAGACTATTAAATAAAAATCATAGACTGCTCAGCTTCTAGAGCCACATGATCATGGAAAATTAGAGTATTAAAATCATAGCATTTTAGCAGGGCATGATCACAGTGTGTTGAAATTTTAGAATTATAGAATATTAGAACCAAAGAGCCAAAAATCCATATTAGAGAATCTTAAAATCCAAGATTCTCAGTATCTAAGGGGAAAAGAAGCAGTAGTTTATCCACGTCCTCTATTTGTATCAGTTATGGTGCTGGGAGTATTCTAGCATATTATCCCATTTAATTCCTACCACAAGTTTTAAGCCACTCAGTCCCATCCCTACTCAATACAATTACTCTGACAAAGGTTTATCAAACATAGGTTTCCATAAGACTTTTGACAGGGGAGTCATAACCTCGATGCATACCTCTGCCCCATGCCGAATAGCAGCTGGAAAGTTCTGCCTTATATAAGCTTCATTCTCCTTGTAGTGTCCCTACGCTGGTCCAGTTCATGTCTTCTAAGCTGCACTGAGTATGTCTAATCTCCCATTCATATGGCAGCCTTTCAGATGGCTAAAGACAGTCCTTATTTCTTTCTTCTCTAGGATAAGCTGGTTTGTTCATAATGTAGCTAGAAATGAGATAGCAAACCAAAGAATATCTGAGCTGAAAAGGCCCTTAGAGGTCATGTTGTCCAGAGGCTTCCTTTTATCACCAGGCAGTATAGCATTATGAGCAAAAGTCTGGGCTTTAGGGAGAGATGAGCTGTAATTCAGAATCCAGAGATACAGCACTAACTTGCTGTGTAACCTTTGGCAAATTATTTAACATCTCTGGACCTCAGTCTCTTTATTCACAAAACAGAGAATAATAATATTGACATAGCAGAGTTGATATGAGTATTGAATGAGATAATGCAAGAGAAGCTCTTAAAAGACTGCTTGGCACACAGTAAACAGTCAATAAATATTAGCTATGATTATAACAAGCCCAGAGGGGCTGGGACTTGCTCAAGATCACAGAGAAACTCAGAGGCAGAGCTGGAGATGGAATAATGGCTCCTGCCTCCCAGACCAGGGCCCTTTCCTGTTCCACATTTCCACTCTACTTTCCTCAGGAAGAGGAAATAACCCCAGAGGGAACTGGAATATTTTGCTCACTGAATCAGTTAGAATTCAAGTAAGAGAAAACTGTTTAGAGTGGCTTAAACTTTTTGTTTCTTTAACAAGGAGGCCCGAGGAAGGTGGAGCCAGGGTTGATCTGGTGATTCAACCATGTTGCTGAAGACCCAGGCTTTTCCCATTGTAAGCTTTGAGGAAGACTCCCTTTGTGATTGCAAAATGTTTCTTGTGGCACCAAGTACCATGTCCTCCCAAGCAGGAAGAAAAGGCATGGGAGCAAAAAGATCTCCTTCTCTCTTGCCTCTCTCTTAACCAGGAAGGGAGCTTTCCAAGCAGACAATCCCCTTATATCTCATTGACCAAAATGAGGTCACATGTCAACTCTTAGACCACTCACTGGCAAAGGGGAAGGCATTGCCATGGATGGTTTGTATCATCCCTGTTGCTGGACACCTTGCTACTGGAATGAAGAAGAAGGGATTGGCTGCGGGAAGACAACCAACAGTGCCTGCCATATTCACCCCCTCTTTTCTCCTCTCTAGATGGGCCTCCCCTCTCCTCTCCACCTCTTCCAGGGAGCCTTCCCTGATTCTCATCACTTTGCCCAGCAAACTCTCTTCTGCCATGTAATTCAGCATTTCCAATTCAAGTCACGGTCTACTTTGCCAAGCTGTCATCTTTTTATGTCCGAATATTGTCTTTCCAGCAAGTCTGTGAACATTGGGAGAATCATAGTGACTACTAACAAATAAGTACCTATTGTATGCTAGGCACTGTGCTGGGCGCTTGTGGAAGCCAGCTTCTAAATGACTCCCAATGATCCACACATCCTGGCATCCAAACCCTTTTCTGTTCCCCCACATTTTACCAGGGTTAGTCTGTGTGACCAATAGAATATGGCAAAAGTTATGGTATATCACTTCCAAGATTAGATTATAAATGAATGTGGCTTCCATCTGGGTAGCACACGTTCTCCTTCTTGGACCATTCATTCTGGGGGAAGTTAGACACCATGTCATGCAGCCCAATGGAGAGGCTTCCATAGAAAGAAACTGGAACCTTTGACCAATTGCCAGCAAAGAATGGAAGCCTGACAACAACCAGAGTTGAGCTTGGAAGTGGCTCCTTCTGCCCCAGTTGAGCCATCTTATGACTGCAGCCTTGGCTGATCCTTGACTGCAACCTCTTGAGAAATTCTGAGCCAGAATCTCCTAGTTAATCCACTTCTGGGTTCTTGAAGCTTGGAAACTGTGAGATAATAAATATTTGTTGTTTCAGGTTGCTAATTTGTTACTCAGCCATAGTTAACTACTATAGTCCCGCATTATCACATTAAATCCTCGCAACAACCCTGAAAGGTGGGGTTTGTCACTCACATTTTTCAGATGAGAAAACCAAGGCTGGGACTTCCTACATCTGGAAAAAGGCTGAGCTGGGATTTGCCCCATGTCTATTGGATTCCAAAGCAGAGGGTACCTGGTAATGTTTTCTCGGCTGGAATGTCTCCAACTCCAGGGTGAAGGTTGAGGACAGAAAGAGGTAATCTCCCCCTCTGACATGTTTTCTTGCTCCCTCTTTTTTTCATTCTAGTAACTTTAGTTAGCAGCCATAACATCTATTGTGTATATGTGATTTGAGGACAAGTAGATTTATTAGAAAAAGCACTGGTGTTTTAAGAGGGGGATACCTGGTCTCTAGAGTGATTTCGGACAAGTTCCTGCAGTTTTGTAGGTCTTGGTTTTTTTATCCACTATATGGGGATAATAATCACAATTCCACATTTTTCACTAGGAAACTATGAGCATCAAGCATGAAGGGACTTTATAATACATAAAGTGTTGTTATCCTGCAAAGGTTCACTTTGAGTAAGGAGCACCCCTGGCCCCAGGTCTCTCACGGTCTGCAGCCCCATACAGCCACCTCTATACAAGTGGCCACTATTCCCTCTCCTCTCCCACCTGAGAGAAATTGGGGGCACTGACCCACTTCTTCAACCTCATTCCTAATTGTGACCTCTCTCTTAGGCCACACTGCAGCCGTACTGAACTAGTGGAAATTTTGCAAGCCCGCCAGGAGGTTTCTGTATGCTGAGCCTTTATCTGTGCAGTTTCTTCTTCCTGGACACTGTTCCCAACTTCTCCACATGGTGTGTTCCTACTCATCTTTCAAGACTCAGCTTAGATATCCCCACTTCTAGGATGCCTCTCTTGACCTGGTTCAGAGACTCCTACTTCTCCTCTTGATTAGCGCACCAGTCTCCTGCCTGAGTGCTTGGCCTCCAGCTTCTCTTTTCCACTCAAAGCTCCCAGGGTACAGCCAATGGCCTTTCTAAAACAAATCTTGTCATGTCACTCTTTGCTTAAAATAACCAGCCAGTGGGATAATCCATCAATCAATGCTTTAAGAGCGCCTCCTTGCCCTCGGGAAGACATCCAAAGCTTTCAGCTGGAACTCAAGGCTTGGGCCCTGCTGGTGTCACCAGCTTCAGCTCTCCTCTCTTCTGATTACCTTGCATGCACGGTACACCCCGGCCACATTGCTCTTGTTTCATATTTCAGACATGCCTCGCTCTCTTGTGCCTTCCTTTCTGCTCACCCTGTTGTTTTCTATGCCCATTCCCATCTTCTCCACTTGAGGACTTCCTGCCTAATTTTGAAGGCCAGCTCTGGTTTAACCTCTTCTGGTAAGCCTTCCCTGGTGGCCGTGGGAAGAGTCTGTGGCTTCTTATTCTTACCCTTTTTCTCCTATATGACTACTCATGTTTTTGTTACTGTTTGTCAGCTTGCCTACTTATGTTTCCTGTATTTGACACATGACTGTGTCCCCAGCAGGATCAGCATAGATGCTTGGAGTAGCCATGTAGGATTTGTTAGTTGGTTGAATGAATGAATGAATGAATGAATAGTAAATGGTTATATCCTAGAATCACTACTTCTTGGCTAGCCCCAGAACTGCTGTTTTTCGGGGTAAGCCCACTTTACAGCAAAAGGGGAAAACAGAAGAGACCGCTCTGGAAGAGAGAAAGAAAATCAATAAAAATGTAAATCTGGTTGAGAAAAGCTGTCCCAGGTTGGCTGTGGGGAGAGATAAGACTGGGATGGCTGAGCCCTAGCTGACAGTGGAAGAGAGATAAGGAGACAAGTAGAGCTGTAGCCAGGGCAGGGCAAAGGGAGTGTGTCTCCCTTCAGTGGAGCCTCCTCCTTCTGTCTTCTCTGCCTTCCCTCCCCACCACCCATGCTCTATGCACTCCTTAAATTTTTTCAGGGACCAGGGAAGGAGAAGGAAACTTATAAATACTGATCATCAGGTGTACTGCCTGTGAGCAAGTATGTTATCATTACTTGGTCTTCACTTTTGGGAGACAGGAGATAGGAATGATCAACCTCACTTCCCAGGTGAAGAAACTGAGATGCAAAAAAGTTAAATCACTTGTTCAGGGTCACACCATGAGTGAGTAAGTGGCACAGTCAAGATTTGAACTCAAATCTGACTGATTCTATAACTCTGTTCTTTTTACTTCACTCCATTGGAGGTATAGAGCCAGGCTTCAGATGGCCCCAGCCTCTGAAATCAGATGCACAACTCTGTATATATTTGTGTGCATTTTTCAGGGAGAGTCTGTATCTTTTATTAGATTCCCTAAGCTGTTGTCACCCACCCTCCTTTGCCTGCACCATGTTGTTTCCCTGGAGGTGGTGGCCTTTGAACTGGGCCTGAAAGATTGGGTAGGACTTCATCAAGTGGGATATAGTGGGGTGGGGATGAAGGCCAGCTAGGTAGAGAAGATCACACATAGGGGCATGTTAGGGGAAAAGAATTCAACATGTCCAAAGAATGCTTAGGGTGCCAGGGGTTCTTGCTCCTCATTTGTTTGTGCTCCAATCATGGCTCCTGGCTCCCAGCTCCTATGGAGCACCTGCCTGTCCTGCAACTTCCCAGCACGGGTTTGCATTGGCCAAAGGAGCTCCAGGTCAGGTGTCAGGATGTTCATTCTGGTCCCAGTCTGGTCCTCTGCTGGATTTTATCACCAGTAGAATCTTGCAGGGAGACTTCATATCTTCTCCTCCCAGTTGCCAGGCACAGGGTGAGAAAAAAGTGAGCTCACAGGTGCAATTCTCGTGGCTCCTTGTTGGCCAGAGGGCATGTTAGGGAAGAGAGCTATTCCATGGACCCCTTGTCCCTTGGTACCCCTTCAGGTATACCTACTCCAACCCTGGATCTTGGCCCCATGTCCCTCTTGTGATGACTCCTGGAGTCTCCTTGCCCTGACCAGCCTGAGAGGTTTTAAGCACAAGGAATTCATCTTCTCTTTGAAATCTTAGCTCAATCCAGAGTTGGGTTCAGCTGGAAGCTAATGCTGCTTGAGCATCAGGGCCTCTCCCTAGGCCCAGGGAGGAGCCTCCACAATATGTTCATGTCATGTCCTTGGGAAATTTGCAAAGGTACAACCCTTCAACCACAATCAGTTAAGATTGCTAGTTCTTTTCACTCCAACTTGCCTTGTGTCCCACTTCCCTTTATGTGAGGTGGCTGGAGGGGCCATGGGCATTTCTAGGATCTGGCTAAGTGGAGGTTGAGTTGAGGATCAATTTAATTCAGGTTCATTAGGAAATATCTCTGTGGTTCTCAGTCACTTCTGTGTATAGATAAATCACTGCTAGCTGCCTCTATGTAGAGAATGGTTTCTAGGAATCTTCCTAACCATTGTCCAACTCACTCAGCACTGTGGCACCAAGGTGTCATATCCAAAGGTCATTTCATGACATGGATGTGTTTTATGCCACCTGGCCCTGGAAGAATGTGGGCAATAGAGAAGACATGGAGAAACAGGTTTGAAATGTACAGAACCAGAAGCTAGTCTGTGGGAAATCCTTCTGATTGTCAGGGAAAAAAAATGTATTTTAGAGATGTCCACAACAGTTAGTAAAAAACACTGTGCTATTTTTCTAAATTGTGTGGTGTAGTTTTGATTTCTTTTCTCATTCTAGGTAAACAGTCACGTTCTTACCTCATGACTATTGTATAAGTTTCAGTTTCCACAAAATCTGGATCTAACTCTGGTACAACCATTTATTTACTGTGTGATCTTGGGCAAGATCTTGATCTTGGAACTGTTTTGTCTTTGGTAAAACGTAAATGACAATTTGGACAGGTAAGGGCTCAAATGAGGATTCAAAAAGCCTCATGCCCTTATTCCATTTCTGAGACCATTACTAGAGGAAGTAGCCCAGCCAAATGAAAATTGGACTAGAATATACAGATAGGGGAAGATGTAATACACAAGAAAAAACGGTGAGCAATGAATCCAGTAAAACTTAAATATAAGTAATTGAGAATAATGTAGTTGTTGCAAACTCTAATGTAGTTTGTAAGAAAAGATTTTTGTAATAGAAGAGACACTATACAAGAACAAATTTAATAATAAGCTGTATCTATAACTCCAGATTATTTCTACAAAACCTAGCAAATAGGAGGGAAGGAGAAGGAATATAAACATATGAACAACATCATATTGGAGACTTTGAAATTCTTGGCACTGATAAATATAGACTCAGATACTCATTAAACATATAAAGGTATCAACAAATAGTAGAATAAAATGGGATTTAGAATTTCTGTATTCCCCCTTCTTTTACATGAAATAGCCCCAAAGCCTGATGCTAGATGCTGCTCAGAGGGCTACAGCCATATATGCAAACTGCCCCCTCCCCCAAGCTTCTCCCCAACCCCCAGCACAGGATTAGACACAAGGCTTGGGAAGTTGATGCTGATGGCTGTCTCCTGCCTCTGGAGGAGCAGGTACCAAGCATTCCGCGGACCCACTCATTACACAGAATGAGGCATTACTGCTCTCAGCATTACAAGCCTGGACAGTACAAAGAGGAAGTCCTTATACCAGCCCAGGCATCACAGAGAACCAGATGTTACCACCAAAACTTGGGTATCACAAAACCAGACATTATCTACATACCCCTAGGTGACACAAATTCAAGCACCCAGAAGGAAATGGTGAAATTAGGATTCTAGTTACAAAAGTCACAGTGACTTGGTTGGGGGCCCTGGTCAAATGCATGAAACTTTGTTGCAGAGGTACCAGTGAGTGTGTGCTGGGTGTGTTTGGTCTTTGAAGTTTGAAAATGCCCAAGTAAGTGGTCTGTCTCTCTCTCCACTGGAGCACCTCAGAAAGACTAGACCTCACCCAGACTGTGGCTCTCTGAGGGCAAGGGCTTGGACTTCCTGAGTCCAGAGAGTGAATCTCTCCTCTCAGCTAAGACCCACTGGGACCCTCATACCAGGTTTTCTGAAGGCCCTTCCCTAGCCTGGATGTCCTGAGTGTAAGGCCACCTCCCTCCCAGGTTGGTCTCCTCTCTGAGCTCAAAGCTCTGCCTCCAGGGGGCGCCAAATGGACACTTCTTGACAGAGGCTGTCCTGGCCCCACCTCCAGGCTGAGTAGGGCTGGAGAGAAGACCTGAATCCATCCAGACCATACAGATGGTCACAGCTGGAAGAGGCCTGAAAGCTGGTAAGTCAGTTTTCACCTGACAGAGATGTTGACTAACGCTCAGAAAGGGTGATCTGGGTGAGCTGCAGAGCAAGGCTAGGACCTGGTGTGCTGTGCAGCCTGGCTTACTATTTCTGCTTCTCTACTCTAGGGCCTGCAGGAAAGATATGCAGTCCCTTCACCCAGAAAAGCCTAGTTTTAGGTTGGCCTGTCCAACTGAAGGAGAACATGAGAAGACCCTTTCACTTCAGAAGTGGCCAACACAGCAAAGCCCCAAGTGACTCCTTGGTTCAGGTAAGCAAACAAAGACCCAAAGAGAGTCAGTAACTTGCCTGAAGTCACACAGCAAGTTAGTGGAGGAGTCAGAATTAAAAACAGGGCTCCTGACAACCAAAGGGCCCAGAGGAGGTACTTGCCACAGCTGCCACTCTTGGCCAGGGTGGGGCCCTGTGACAGCTCACACTCTGGATTCTTCAGGCTTCTTCTCTGGCCCTGATGCTAACAGCTGCTGCTGTAGGCCGGAGCAAGTCACCTTTGTTCCCTCTTCTTTGTCCTGCTGCCTTAGGATAGCCAAAACCAAGGCAAAGCAGACCAGGGAGCCTGTCTTAAAGAAGAACTGGAGTCCAACAAATCTGGGAAAGAGCAAGGGATACTTGAGTTCAGGACTTCCCTGTTGAGGGCTTGGATATCCTTGGGCTAGGCAAAATAGGGTCAGCAATTATCACCCATTATGCAGTTGGACACATTGAGGCCTTGGGGGAGGAGAGGGTACTAGGCCCAGGGCAGTGGACTCAGTCACCAAGTCACCATAGCCTTGGTTGGGGAGATGAGGGAGCCCCTGAAGTTGACTCCCATGGGGGTCCTTCCCTGAAAGAGGGGGACAAGCTCTACAGAAGGAGCCCCAGGTTGGGAACAGAAGCCCGGGAACCTCCCCGCCCTGTCCCTGACTGCTTTGTGGCCTGGGCCAGCCCTACTTCTGTCTAGGTTTCCCTAAGTGGCTCTGGGGGCCTGACAGTCACAACTTTGAATTGCTCCACCCACCAAAAGGAAAAGAAGATTCCCTCTTCCCATTTATCTAACTCACCAAGTCTCTCCTTTGACTTTTTCTCCCCTAGGAAGTCCCTGGACAGTCTGAGCCCACAGAAACCATGCCCCCCTCACAGCTGGAAGTGATGAGCTCCATGCTCCTAATTCTGCTAGCCAGTCCCTCCTCTAACTCTCCACCCATCCCAGGGCCAGCAGCCTCTCTGCCTTCAGGTTTCTTTGGGCTTCCCATTGCACAGATGGGAAGATTGAGCCCTGGAAAGTCAGGTCTCACAATGAGGAGAAAGAGCTGGGCCTGGATCCCAGGCCTCTAGTGTTCTAGATAGGCCCTTCTTCCTCCCCTACCCCAACTACCCATCTCTCTCATAACAAGGATGCTCCCTGGATTCTCCTTACACTCGGCCACGAGTTCCTGCACAGACTATAGTCAGACAGTTTGTGTTCAAGGCCCAGCTTTGCCAGTTATCTGCTGTGTCCTTGAGCTACCTACTTTAACTCTCACCTTTCTCATCCATAAAGGGGGAGATAGTGCCAGCTCACAGGACTGGTGAGCTCGGCACTGGACGTAGCACCTGTCACCTAGTAGGGGGATGTATATGGATCTTCTTTCTCTGCTGGTGTTCTGCCTAGGACCCCTTGAGGACTTTCAGCACCCTTCCCACCATCCTCTGGCAGCCCCCACCCCAGGTCTCACCGTTTTCGGAGCAGGTCGTGGTCATAGTAGCGGCAGACAGCCCGACGCCCACAGGTCTGGGCCCAGTGCACACAGGTGGTGTCAATGGCACTGCCATGGATCACAGGACTGGGCATCCAGGCTGGAGAAGGAGGTGCTCAGAGGACAACAGGCCTGACATTCCTGCACCTCCCCACCCCCTTACCTTACTCCTTGACATACAAAGCCCTTCGGGGGTTCTGAGCCACTGGGGGCCTCTCAGCCCATAAGGTTTTGTCCCTCAAGCCCACCCCTGACCCTGGCATCAGAAGCTGCTTCCCTGATGGGCTGTCTAGCTGCTTGCACACCCACCTCCAGGTACCTGTGTTGGATATGTTGCCCCATGGGCCTGTGAACCCCAAGGTCAGGGACTGGGTCTCTTTCATCCCTGTGCCCCCCCAGGCCTGGCACACAGTGGGTATCTGGACTGATGGTCCCAAGCAGGTTCTTTACCCAAAACTCTCAGGAGCATGAACTGGATCCCCACAGCCAAAGTCTTGTCTTCTTTCTTCACTCCCCTAGCAAGCAGGGACATGGTTGACATGAGGATCAAGAGGGTTCCAGCCCTCAAGGGGTTCTCACCATCCCCTTCTTTCCCACCACCCAGCGCCAGCCTTCCCCCATCTGAAAGTCCTTGGGTAGCGGGGTGGGGTGTTCAGGCTACACACTTCCTTCCTCTTCAACTTGCAGAGCCTGGTCTCCACATACCAGGCATACCCACTGACCATCAGGGCCCTGTGCTGACCTCCCTGTGTTCCCGGTCACAGATGCCTCCCCTCTCTCCCCATATCCGGGCCCCACCAAATTCTCCCCTTCTTCCTACACTTGACAAAACCTGGAGCTGGGCAGCCAGACATGCCTTCTAACTTCCCCAGCCACTGTAATGCCACAGCCTGGGATGCCCTGGAAATCACTGGCTCCTTTCCTAAGAAATATCAGTGGCCGGCATTATGGAGTGCTAATTGCGGGCTCAGTCATTCTCTACTGCAACCTGTACCTCACCCCAATGAGGTAGATGTATCATTAGCCTCATTTTACAGATAAGGAGACTGATGAATGCTTGGACAGTTTCCGTGATTGGCCAAGATCCCACTGTTGATGGATGTCAAGGATCAGAATTTGTTCAGCACACTGCCTGCCTTAACTCCTCTTAAGCAGGCTGCCTGCTTGGGCATCTGATTTCTCTACTTTATCTCTTGTGGTCGACCTGTTTTATGGATCTATGTGTCTTCTGATATTTGTAAGGGGCTCCATCACCCTTCTAATTTTCTAGAAGACAGGGAATAAAATAATCCCAGCATAATGAAAAACTGGAATTATCTTTCTCGGAGGTGCCCTTATTCCAGACCCCAGCCCAGGAGATGCTGACTTTGGCTTCAGGTGACAATTTGTCAGTCCCAGCAGGCCCACCAGGACAATAGCCAGAAAGATGCTGGACCAAGAGACGATGCTTAGTATGGCCTGGGGCCACAGTGAGCACCTAGTAAGTGCTTGTTGACCTGAAATGGCATTCAGAATCATGGACCACACTGATAGGGTTTGATTTTCTGATGCGCTTCCTGTGGCCAGCCCACGACAGATAGGGTAGGGATGGGGAGTCAGGTGACACTCCTCAACTTCCTTCTCCCAGTAACTGGGAGGCCAGGACATAGCCTTAGGTGTGACCTCCCCTCCCCTGCGGCAAGTAGGGTCCTGGGCTCTGGGCCCTGACACCAGTACTCTTCCACTTGCTGCCCAACACTTGCTACATGACTTGGGGCTAGCTCCTAAATTGCTCTGAGCCTCAGTTTTCTTATCTATAAGATGTGAAACCATCTCATCAGATTGTCATGAGGATGAAGACAGGACAGCGGGAGGTTGTGGGGGCCCAAGACACCTGAGTGGCCTCTTTCTTCAAACTCCTCCCTCAGGATTCCTTGTTCTGCCTGTGGTTAAGGACCTCTTGGTATCTACCATGTCTGACCCACCCCTGCTTTCACCTTAGGATGAGCATGAAGGAGGGCGTGTGAGTGAAACAGGCCATGAGCACACCCAGGCAGACCAGGAGCATGAAGGGCAGCACCAGGTGACTGCAGGCTGAGTCACAGGAGCCCGCCTGCACAGGGCCGCCCCCTGCCACGCAGCTGCAGTTGGTGTAGAAAACCTGGTGGGGTGGGGAGAGAAGAGCCTTCAGGAACCTCCAGGCGCAAGCAGCTGACCAAGGACCTAAGGCTCAGAGGCTTGTGGGAGACCCAAACCAGCCGAGGCTGGGATTTCTGACCACTTGGCTGAGTCGGGATGGCTTGAGCAGCCAGGCAGGCTCTTGAATACAGGCTGTCTGCATGCAAATAGGCTGAGCCTGGGCTGAGAGAGAGGGAAGTGGAGAGGGGAAAAGGGAGAGGGGCCTAGGAGAGCATCACTCCCCAACATACCACACACATACACATAATCACCCACAGGTACACATTCAGACGTACATGCTCACACACATACCCACCACCACACTCACACTTATACACACTCATACACACACATACCACACACATATATTCACATACATAGCACACATACACACTCATATAGACACATGCATACTCATATCACACACATACACTCATAGATACACACACCGCACACACATATGCACATACCACAAACACACACACACACTCATATACACCATATATACTCACACTTATTCTTCCACCTGGTCATGTCAGAATGTTCCAAATTCCTGACCGTACGTGCAAGGAATCAAAGCAACAGAGAGTGTTTTTTGGGGGAAGGAACTCAGATTTTTCAGCTAAGTGTCCCCCATACCCCCACTCTACTGAGGCCCTCCAGGACAATGGGTTCTAGAGTGGAGTCTCAAGGTGAGATTTAGGAGAGATGCAGACAGTACCGTAGGAGACCTGGCTCAGTAAGCGGCAAGGAAGGCTTTACCAAAGAGGAGTGCTGGATTTGGGTTTTGAGGAATGAATAAGAGTTTGCCAAGAGGAAAATTAGAATGAGTAGAGGGAGGGTCAAATATAAAATCACAGTGACCGAAAGAGCCCGGCAAATCTTTCCTTCTGCTGGGAGCAGAGTGCATGCTCCAGAAGGCAGAAGGGAGGTGCTCAAAGCTCATTCTGGGGTGACACTGTGAAGAACCTTGGGCATAAAAGGAACCTGGACTGCTGTTTCCAGAGACACAGTGGACCAGGTGCCCTGCCAGTCCTCCTGTGGATGACAAGTTAGAGTGCCAGATAAAGTATTGAACACACTGTCCTGAATATATTCACGAGCTGGCAGAAGGTAGAAAATACTCAGGTTTGGTACTAAGTGAGGCCAGAACTCAGAGAGGTGAGCAGTCTTAAAATAAAATTTAGCCCCAAGGCATTTGTAGAACCTGTTACAATGGAGTATAGCTTTCTAAGGTTTGGGGGTGGGGGGCTGCAGGGCCAGATGATGAGTCCCAGCCCTCCCTCCTGCCAGGGTGAAAAGTTTAATAAGAGACTTCCAGAAAACTGGGACCCCTCCAAAGACTAAAGTAGGGGTAAAAGTTGACCCCTTTCCAAACTGCAAGGAAAGGTCCCCAGGCTAGCCAATGGTGTGTTTAATTGCAGACTGCATTCCTCACCCCCTAGGTGGCCTGGAAAAAATTCTAGCCAAAAATTCTTTCCGAACTGATCTAGACTAGAGTGCCCTCAGGCACTGACACAGGTAAAGCCAAGCCAGGAAGCCTGGACTTTTCTTCCCCAAAGATTAGTTTTCTGACCAGTGGGCCCCAGGGACTCTTGGGCCTCAGATGGGAAACAGGTAAGCAGGGATTGGTTTCAATGTGGTCTGGCTGGTCCAGAGCAGTCAGAATCCTCTGGGCCTCTCACTTCCACCCCTAGCAGCTTCAGACACTTCATAATGTGAAAAGGGTTGGAAGCCCTGATGTGGATGCTGGGAGCCTTGGAAAGATTTTAAACATGGGAGAACAAAGACCTGACTGTACAAAAGCTGGTCTTGCCACTACAAGAAGAGAGTGATGGAGAAAATTGTTTTGATTTGAGAAATGTTTAGGAAATTGAATTAGGACAAGGAGAGAGAGAGACAGAGAGAGAGAGAGAGAGAGAGAGAGAGAGAGAGAGAGAGAGAGACAGAGAGACAGAGAGAGAGAGAGACAGAGAGAGAGAGAGAGAGAGACAGAGGAGCGGGGGAGGGAGAAAGAGAAAGAGAGAGAGAGATCACCTAAGATTCAGGCTTGGGTAAGTGGGTATTCTTTTCTGCTTTCTATTGCCCCGCAGAGCTCCTATGCATGACAAGGCTGTGCTGCCACATCTCTGTGACCTCTGGAGCATGCACCATTTGGACCTTCACCTACAGGCCGAGCAGTCCACTGGGATGGAGATACAATGGAGGGCCAGGAAATGGGAGAAATATGCCAGAGCAAGGTTACTAGAAGAGAAATACCCTGTCCAGTTCCTTTTGAGAGTCTGGAATGGACGCAAAAGCTAGATGCCTTTCTCTTGGGGGTTTTTCCAGCCCTTCATTCACATTCATCTAATTCCATGACAGAAAGTTCTTATGAATGACTTCAGCCTCTCTAACTGCCTCTGATTCTCACTCCCCAGGGGAATTCAGCCCTACCCTGTGAGCCCTAGATCCCACCAGCCTCTCACCTCTCCCCATCTTTCACCTGGTTATTCACTCATTCATAAATGGTTACTGAGCACAGCTGTGCCTGACACTGACCCATCGGCCCTTAGCTCAGGAGCTCATAGTCGGCTAGAGGAGACAGGTTCACCAAGAGACAATTCCAGGCCAGAGTGACAGTTCCTGAGTGCTGACCAGGGCTCAGCTGCACCCTCCTTTAGGTACTATACCAAAACACAACTTCTCAGGATGCTCCAGACAGGGGGCTGGACTGGGAGGCCAGAGCCCTGGGTTCTAGTTCCAGCTCTGGCATTAAGACTTTGGTCAATGCCTGGCCTTTTCGTGAATCTCCATTTCCCATCTGCTTAATGGGCATAAATAAGAATATGTATTACTGAGTGCTTAAAATTTCCCAGGCACTGTGTTAAGTGCTTTTTATGGAATATGTCATGTGGCTCTTCACTTACTATTTAATAAATTCATCTGAGGAAAGCATTTAGCACAGCACCGGGTATATAGGAGATACTTACTACTATTACCTCTGTTTTACAGACCAGGTAACTGAGGCACAGATCAACTAATTTGCCTAAAGTAACAATCAGTTAGAGGCAGAGTAGGGATTTGAACCAGGTGGCATGGCCTCTGAGCTCAGGGGCCTATATCTACGGGAGTTCGCTGTCCCCTAGGGGACCTTGCCCCAGCTTCCAGGGCCTGGTGGTTTCTGGAATGGTCTCAGAAAGATCAAACAAGGTCAGGACAGTGAGCCCTAGGAGGCTCAAAAGGCTGGGATTGCGATTATTCCAGATACAGTTTACACAGCCCAGGTAGCACCTGGCTGGATTCGGAAGTAACATCAACCAGGTGCTTTACTCTGTACCAGCTGTACCAGTGCTTGAGTCCAGGCCTCTCCCTGCAGGAGCTGCAGGCTTAGATGTGAATGCCCAGCAGGACACAATGGCAGGTGGGGGATGGTGGAGAGAGGAACATGTTGTCATAACAACCAGCTTGATACTGCCCTCCCACATGCATGCTTTACTACAACCCCAGGGCTGGATATTGTTCCCATTTGTCATTTAAAGGGACTAAGGAGAAAAGGGAGGAGGAGCCAGCTAGTATCAATGGCCATTCTAAGATTTACACAGAGTGCACTGCTGCTGGTGACACTTTCTAGCCCTGTGTGCCCCCTTTCTAGCCTTAAGGTCAGGGTCCCTGGGCTCTGGATCCTTGTTGCACAGCCCATTGCCACCTAGTTCATATCTCTCCACCTCCTCACTACGCTCTGCTCACCTTCCTCCACACCATGACCTCATGACCTCAGTGCGATCAAACAGAGGTCTGACCTTGTCTCTCCCTACTTAAAACCCATCCAAGCCTCCCCATTGCTTTCTAAATAAAGTCCTCACTTTTGTCTGGCATTCAAGGCCCTTCTTGGTCTGGACCTTGTTTTCCTGCCATGAACTCTATGCTTCTGCTCCAACAAGTTATTCGAAGTTTCATAGAACACTGTGTGTGTGTGTGTGTGTGTGTGTGTGTGTGTGTGGTGTATGTGCTTGTTTCCAGACTCTGCTTCTACTGTTCCCCCTGCCTGGAAAGCCCTTCCCTAGTTTGCTTACTCACCCTTGAAAATCCAGCACAAATGCTATGTCCTGTGAAGCCCCTGGAACTCCACCCCCCACCAAGTAGGATGTATCTCCTTCCATCCTTGTATTTGTGGAGACCAATTTTGCTTAACAGCACCCCTGGAATTCTTGAGTTATTCCCTTTTATCTCTCCCCTGCATGAAGAGTTGGGGCCAGATCTAGTTCACCTCTGTGCCCTAGGCCCTGCCACATGGCTGGGCCCAGGCTGCTAATGAGAGCTTATTGAGAGAATAACATGCTACATCTGCTAACCAAGGGAGACAGACAGACAGATGACCCATACAGTGAAGACATTCAGAGGTGGAGAGTGTGACAGGTATACTGAGACAGGGAAGGGCAGAGCCCGTGAGATGCAGAAGGAACAGCCAGAGGCCGGACCTACCTGGCTTTTGTCCAGAGCCTCTTGGACCACCCGGTTTGAGCAGCCCGCGTGGCAGGGTGTGAGGTACTCCACATGGGTGCTGGGGTCACAGACAGGGTTAAAGTCATCCGATGGGCAGGAGCAGGGCTCCATGCAGCCTGGAAAGAGCTCCAGCCCACGGTGGGTGCTGGTAGGAAAGAAGGCCAGAAGGGTTGATCTGGCGCGCCTTCCCTCAGGCCACCAGCTGAAGCCACCTCAGCCCTCAGCCTGGCTCCCCACGCTAGAGAGCAATGGCCAGAGAGTTCCAGTTCACACAGGTTTTTCGCTGGCTGCTCCCTGACATGTGGTGGTGAGTTCCTTGCAATAAAGGTGTGAGAGCAGGGAAAGGGGCTGGAAGCTTCAAGAGGCCTCCTGATGGGAGAAGTGGGGAGGAGAGTCTGGACCAGAGGCCTCTGAGGTCTCTTCCCGTTCCAGGAGCCCATAAGTCTTTGAGCTGCTTCGGTGAACATCTCTATTTCTCAGTGATCCTTTTTTAGGGAACATAAGAAAAATTCCTCCCAGAATCTAGTCTCAGATAAAAAGTACCTTTTTCTCAATATAGCTGGATTGCTTCCTTTTCTTAGAATATTTGAGCACGTGGAACTCAGGATACCTGACCAGCTGTGAGATCTCTGACCTGTTCCTGCCTCTCTCTGAGCCTTAGTCTGTCTGTCACCTCAGTTGGGGATCCCCCTCCCCATCACTGCCCTGCAGTCTCATGACCTCTAGCTCATTCTCACTACCCTATTTACTGAATCCAGGGCATTTTTTTGTCCCACTCACCTCCCTCCTGAGGGCCTGCCTGTTCCCCACCCTCAAGTCCCAGAAGAGCCCCAACTCTAATGGGCTGGGCAAGATGGAGTGGATGAGGCAGGAGGTCAGAAGAGAGGCTGAGTCCATGGGACAGATCACCCTGGAAGAGAGGCAGAGGTGGACCCTAGGACTCAGAATATGACCTGGCTTCACAGCTAGGAGGGATAAAATGTGTTAGGAAGCCAGTGGCCCAGCTACAGAGAAGGAGGCCAGAGGCAGAAGCTGGAGGTCCTGCAGGCTTGGGGTGGGTACAGGCAGAGGCCCAGGAAGAGTGGCAGGCCTTGAGTGAAATCTCAGTTCCTTGGGACTGGGGAGGTAGGTAAAGCAAGAGTTGAAATAGCCTATAGCCAGAGTTGGGGGTGGGAAGGTGCATCAGTGGGGCAGAGGTGAGCTCTACAGCCTTCCTAAAGTGGGGATCTCTATCTGAGCAGGGAAAGATCATCAGCCAGCACAGTCCTCTCCTTCTTCCCATCAGGCAGCATTGTGTGTCTCACACTTTCTCCCAGTGGAGAGGGAGTAGGCTGGCACCATCTAAGCTGACAGCCCATCAGGAGGCTGCACCAGGGGCCTCTGCTCAGGGGAAGGCACTTCTCAGAACCCCTTTGCCAGCAGCTGGAAGGCTGAGCAGATGAGGGCTGAGGCTCTTCCTCAGCCCCTTGATCCTCTAAGGAGAGCTCTGGCTCCAGGCTCTCCCCCTCCCAGCTGGGCAACCCTGGGCATGTGACTTCACCTCTCTGAGCCTCACTAGCCTCATTTGTGAAATAGGGATACCATTGGGGATAATGGCAGGATCCATCTCAGAGATCCTGTGATGGTCCAATGAGGTAGAATATAGGAAGAGCTGAGCATGTGTTAGGCTCATGGGAGACCTCAGTTCTTGGCAGCCATCAGTACCATTAGTTGGGTTGGAGTATGAGAAATTCTCAATTTGCTCAGTTCATCCTGAAAGCCTTCTTCAATGAATTAGAACTTGAAGTTCAGTGAGTAAATTGCAAGAATATAGATGAGAACGTAGATGAGTTGAGATGTCAAGGTGAAAGGGAGTAGAAAAGAAAATAGGGCATGTGGCATAGGCTGTTTTTTTTGTTTTCTGTTTTTTGTTTTTTGTTTTTAATCGTAGTAACATATCCATTTACTTTTTACTCTAAAACTCACTTCAAGGTCCTGGCCCCCTCCTCAGACCAGGGACTTCAGGAAGTTCTGGCTGAAGCCCTCCCTGCAGGGCCTAAAACAGGACTCTGCACTCAGAAGGCCCCACCCTGGACAGCAGAGATGGCTTGCTGTTTGGGAAAAGGAGAAGGAAAGGAAAGAGGGAAGAGGGGAGGAGAGAGGTCAGAGATGTGGGACCTGGAACAGAGAAGGCCAGGGCTGAGCATTTTTAACCCATCCCTCACCATATCTCACAGAAGGAGCCCCAGGTGCAGAAAGCTGACACTTGGGTAGAGGGAGGAGATGCCCAGGGAGAGGCGGGAACAGAGAAAGTTGGAGAATTCTAGCTGGGTGTTGGGCCAGCCTAAGCTTGGAGCAATTTCCAGGAAATATGAAATCATTCTGGAGAAGAGGCAACAATATCCTCTCCAAGTAGCTCCCAAGGGGAATAGGTGTGGTGGGGAGGGTGTGGGGGAGGGAAGGGAGGTCCACATCAGAAACTTTCCTCCTGGCAGTGTTGTTGAGGCAGGCGCTACCCCACAGACATGAAAAAAGAATTCTGGAATTTTAGAGTCATGGAACAACAGAATTTCTCTTTAGACTCTAAGAACCAAGAATCTCTGAGGTCTCCAGGGCAGGCCCTTCCTAGAGCATAAATCCCTGCTGCGTGTGTCCCTGGTAGGGGTCCCCCAGCCCCTGCTTGCCCCCTAGGGATGGAGAGTGGTCTGCCTCCTGGGCAGGTCTTTCCTCTGCCTGGGAGCAAAGCCTTCCTCAGGCTGAGCTGGGTCCTGCTCTTGGGATGCACCCCACCTCCACTGGCACACAGGGCTTGACCACACTTGGGGATGCCATCCCCACAAGTGGCTTTGTCTTGACTCAGTCTCCACCCCTCCCCAGGCCTGAGTATCCTGCTAGTGAAGTTCCTGCCCCTTCTAGTGCTGTGTGAAACCTTCACTGGAGAAAGAAGTCCCACTGCTCATAACAGCCCAGCAGGGAGATGAGGAGATGAGGCTATAGGCAGGTGAGATTTGAGGTACCTCACTGACCTGGCCTAGTCTGGGCCACCCGCTGCTATGCTTTTGCTCACACGCTTTCTCATACTCACCCAGGCTGGTGGATAATGCCCGCGATCTGGTGAGTAGGGCAGCCCATGAAGAAGAGGGGCAGGCTGAGAAGTAGGCAGAACAGCATCCCCAGCAGGCAAAGGGCACTGCAGTGCGTGGCGCTCAGGTGGAGGCGCTTGACCAAGACACCCCCCAGGATGAAGCCTGCAATGGCTGATGGTGCGAAGAAGCAGCCAATGAGCATGCTGGCGTAGGATGCTGTGATGGAAAACTGGCGCTCCAGGAACTTGGGCAGGAAGGTGGCCATGCCCGCTGCCATAGACGACAGGCACACCTGAGACAGGACCACCAGCAGGAAGATGGGGTGACGCAGGGTCCGCAGCAGCACCCTGGGGAAGACTGTTGGGGTGAGTGCGGGAGAAAGTTAGAGTGGGCATCCAGCCATGACATTCACTTCTGTCCCATCCTGCCCTGTTCAATTTAAACCATTCCATTCCTTTTCAGTCTTTCTGTCCCAATTCATTCCATTTAGTTCTGCTGTGTTCAATTCTATCCCATCACATTTGACTCCTTTCCATTTAAATCTATTTCATTGTTGAAATTCTGTTTTATTCCATTCCATTGAGTTAGAATATATTTTGTTCTATTTTATTTCTTTCCATTCAATTCTATTCAAAATTCTATGCCATATAGTTCTATTCCATACCATGTTATTTGATTCTATTTCATTCATGCCTGCCCATCTGATTTCATTTTTTTCTGTTCCACTCATTCATCCCTTTTATTTTTTACTCAGCCCTTTCCATCTTGTCCTGCTTTAGCTCTTTCCAAGCCAACCTATGCCTTTGCCTTCCCTTCTGTGTCCCCTGCATGGGACAGCATCCTCTCCCCTGCTCTCTAAATTCCTGGTTCATGTTTCTCTGTAGGACTTTACCTAACATACTACACATTTTGCTCATTTAGCTGATTTTTTTTTTTTTTTTTTGGTCACCCCACCAGAATGTAAGCTTCCTGTAAAGCAGGAATTTTTGCCTGCTGTGTTAATTGCTGAATCTCCAGAGCCTAGGGCATAGTAAGCACTTGATAAATATATGTGGAATGAATGGACATACAGACTAATGTGGTCAGATATTAAAATATTGGGGCAGAATCTAAGATCTCTAGAGAAGGTGAAACCTGGACAGGCTGGGTGCTGGGCAGTTTCCTGGAAGTAGGAGAGCGGTGAGACCTGAAGAATGGAAGGATGTAGAGAGGTGGAATAGGAAAGAAAGGGAATTCCTAGTAGGGGCACAGCAGGGGCAAACACACAGGGACAGGGACAGAAGTGACAACCTCCCCACTCTCCTGCTGGCTCCTAAACCAGAGCCTGGTAAAGGTTTCCCTTCATCACAAGTTTGCCGAGCTGAAGGGCACATAACCCTGGGTAAGTTCCAGGCTCTGGGCTTCAAGGCCTTCATCAGCAGGGGCAGCCAAGGTGATAGCCAAGAACACTTCTGTTCTGACATGGTGTGACTCTCTCTCCACTAACACCGAAAGAAGAAAAGATGTGTTTCTGTCTGCAAGAGGTGAGACAGAAATTAGACATAAGGTATGTGAGAGAGAGGAAGAAAGCCCTTTCTAAAAAGAGGTGTCAGAGGAGCAAACCATTTTCCAGGCTGGAAAGGTCAGGAGAGATGGCCATAGGCTTCTCTGGGCTGAGTGAGGGGTCTCTTCTGTGCCTGTAGCAGCAAGACCAGGGCCTCTGTCATGGGAGCTTTCTGTTTGTCCTCTGAGCATGGCCAGAGTCAAGCCAGGTGATTCCCTAGCCCCTGGATCAGGCATGGAGCTGTTTTCTTGAAATCCAGAAAATAAAGAACAACAGTCCAGGCAGGGTAGATGGGAACTGGGACTGTGGAATTCCCCCTTCTTCACATCCGAGACCTGCTTCCTGTCCTTAGTCCCTTGCCACACACGTAGTACATTCAGCTAGGATTTGAAGCAGGGAGATGTGACACCATGCCTTCACCCCAGGTAGAGCTGCTCTAGCCTCCTTCCCTCCATGAGCTGCCCTGGCCAGGACTGGCCTAAGCTTGACCCAAGCAGTAAATGTGCCCTCATCGTACAGGGAAGACCCAGGGAGGGACAGGCACTCACCCAAGTTCATCCGGAGAAGCCAGTGCAAGGCCAGGAGTTCCTGGGATTTCCTGACTTCTAGTGTAAGGGCCATTCTCCCTTCTATCCCTATACCCCGTATTCTTGGGCCTTGGCTGCCTGACTCCAGAGGGCTCCATCCATTAATTGTTTACACATCATTTTCCTGTGCTAATCACTACAGTGTAATCTGTACCCATCCTTTATCTCTAAGCCTCTGTAGCCTGTCCCTAGACAGTTAGAAAATTCCTGGAGGGCAGGTTTATGCCTTCTACTTAGATAAGGAGACTTGAAGGGAAACTTCAGGATCCATCTCTAGCATGTCTTCTCCATGAGACAGGGGCTTCCCTTAGTTTAGCACAATGTCTCCCTCATTAGACAAACCGGGACCTCTCTCAATTCAGAGACTATGTCTCTTATCAGACAGGGGTCTGCAACAGCTCAGAGGCCAGGTACCCTCTTAGATGGGGCCGGTCACCCCTCAATTTAAGGACTATATTTCTTCCACTTATCAGGGACCTCTTTTAACTCAAGGATAATGTCTTCCCCGTCAGACAAGGGTCCCCTCCAGCACAGAGGCCAGGTGCTCCATTAGACAAGGCATTTTTCTCCCTCCATTCAGGGACTTTGTGTCTTCCATTGGACAGGGACCAACACCCCACCCCTAGCACAGACTGTGTCTCTCCCCTCAACCAGGGCCTCTCCCAGCTCAGGATCTATGTCTCCACTATCAGACGAGAGCCTTCCTTAGCTCAGGGGCTCTCTTCCCCCAAGAGATTAGGGCTCCTCCAGCTGAAGGACTATAATTCCTCCTTCCTCTGCTTCTTTCATGCCCCCGGTGGTCAAGGCCAAACTCAGGGTCAGAGTAGTCCCTCTGGAGCTCAGCAGAAAGCTCAGCAGCCAGGTGGGCTGACTGGCCACAGGATTTGTGGCCAGCTCTGCCTTGGTTTCCTCTAAGCTCATGTAGAAGTTAAAACTACCAGAGACAATCTGACCCAGGACACCAGCTCCAGGATTTAATTTCAGCAACTGGCTCCAGCTTCCCTCTGGGCAGGAGCCAAAGAAGTGATTAATAAGCTCTTCCATGGAGCAGTGTGCCAGGGCTGTCCAGCAGCTAGGGGTGACCTGAGGTTAAAGAGTCCAAGCCTCTGACTCTAGGCCCAGCCCCGTAGAGTCCAGGCCCCCTTTCCCTGGGGATGTTGGAGAACTAGGAGCTAGATTACTAGTATCCCAACATACTGTCTTAAGAAACGTTTCCCCTAAATTGGGCCTAATTAACTTTCTGTTGCAAAAGTCCTCAGTGGGAGCATGAAGCAAACCCTGGGGTCATCACCCTCTTAAACCACAGGCAGCTTAATTTCTGTCTTGGGGCATGGTCAGAATAATAACAGTAGTGATAATTGAAATAATAATTGTCCCTTATATAAGTACAGTTGTGTTTAGTTTTTTAATAGTATACCAAGGGCTTTCCATTCATCATCCCATTTGATTTTCCCAGCAGTCCTTGAGAGAGGCAGAGTAAGGTCTGTACCTAATCGTTCAAGTGCGAAAACTCAGGTTAGAGGAGGAAAGTAGCTTCCACAAAACTGTACACTGGTCAGTGTTGGTTACCGGCCTCTAATCCAGTCTCTGACTTGCCATTCAGGGCTCTGCAAGAGCCCGGCTCACAGTAGGCACTTGAACAATGATTATGCAATCAGATTCTTTAGAAAGGACAGCCTGGTCACAACATGGACCTGGTTACTGATTGCGTAGCCTCAGGATCAGAGTGACATGGATCTTAGATCATTGAGTCTACCACCCACAGCACAGATGGAGAAACTGAGTCCCCAAGAGGAGCAAGCCTCAGTACTTCAGAGCTTCCTCTACCCATACCGTAGCCTGGGAATTTAATAAATATTTCCTGAGAGCCTCCTGTTTGTGGGCACAGTGGTAGGTGGGAGGAGAAGGGTCATAGATGAGCCAGCACAGTCCTTGGCCTTCAGGTGCTCACTGTTTGGGGGAAGGACTGGACAAGTGTGTAGCACAGATCTGAGTTGATACAGAAGCCCTGAGGGTTTGGAGAGCTGGGAAGAGGGAGAGCCAGATTAGCTGGGGTTAGGGGTTGAGTGGTACTTGATTTTGATCTAGAGAGACAGAGAAGATTTTGATAGGTAATAATAAAAACTGATGATCCAGGCAGAGGGAATGGTATGAGCAAAGACTTACAAGGAGTGTATGTTGCTCATGAGGGGCCTGTAGATTTGGAAGATGAATCAAGAAAGGCTGGAAGGGGTTGGATCCCATACAATCTCAAATGCCTCCCCATAGCCTGGCCTGAGCTCACCTACCTTTGATGAACTGGATCACGGTCAGGTCTGGTTCAACCTGGGCTAGGCCATCCTTCTTCTCTGGGGACTCCCTGGGGCTCTGCTCAGAAGGGGAGTCCTCATCCTGGGAAAACACACAGCCAAGGGCAGTCAGCTGGATGCCAGACATTCTGCTCAGACATGCTTGTGTGATGGGGAGGGGAGCTCTGGGAGAGGAGAGGGTGGGGGTTTGTCACCTTCTCAGGAGCAACTTGGGCCACCAGAGTTCCATTTGTTCTTGTCCCTATAAGTACTTAACAAGTGGTTTGGAAAGAACAAATGAAATTCCAGTGACTAAACTTCATCATCACCATCATTAGCATGATAATAATCACCAACATTATCATGAAAATTACCACCATAACCACCATTGTCATCACTATTCCCATCACTTTAAATATCACCTAATTCAAATCACCAATATCTTCATGAATAAATGATCAACTTTGCCCTGACTAGTGTCCTTCCACCTGCCTGAGGATGGCCTACATGCAACTCTTGAAGGAGAGGTCTTTTATCCTGAGAAAAAGACTTCTAGGACACAATCACAGGAGGAAAGAGGAAGGAAATAATGATAAATAATGGTAAATGGTTGCTAGGCATTTGCTACAACCTCAGTACTGTTTTAATGACTAATCAATGCATTAACTACTTGAAACCTCACAGCAAACTTCTGAAGTAGGTACCATGATAACCTCTGTTTTTTTTAGGGGATAAAACTGAGACATAGAAAGATGAAATAACTTGCTCGATCACACAACTAACTAGTAAGTGGTCTGGCTATGATTTGAATCTAGGCAGCTTGACTCCAGAGCCTGTATTCATTTGGCTGGTTCACCCTAAGTGGGGAACAAAGGTCACTGAGTATACTGGGTGTTCTACCTGCCTTGCTCTAATATGATGCTTTCACACAGGTACAATTACTGTGTATGTTTTTTAGATGAGGACACTATATCTTGGAAGTTGCTACTGGCACAGGATCATTCAAATATGTTAGCTAGTGGGGTCAGATTTTGCTACATTTTTTCTATGCAGCCTGAGACCAGAATTAGAAGCAAGTTCCATAGAGGAAGATGGAAGCCCATCGTAAAGAGCACTTTAGGCTGCTCTGGAAGGAAGTGAGTTCCCCATAACTAGGAGCATGCAAGCAGAGACTGGCTTCTCCCTGGTCTGGGGTGCAGTATGCCATAGGGGAGGGCAGATTGGGCTGGAAAACTTATCTGGAGTCCTCTGTTTCTGCCTCCTGTGGACAAAAAAGGGGTTCTGTAATAAAAAAAATAATAATAATAAGTCCAGTGATGGAAAATAACCTCATAGGGTGATCTGATCATAAATTCCTAACTGGGCAGGTCATGGTGTGTAGTTGCCCCTCAGGCCTATAACTTCTTTGCCTTAAGCCAGCCCTGTCCACTGTCCTGTGCATGTAGGTTAACATACCTTTGAAATGACCCAGTAATCCTCTTGTTTTTAGACACCCCTCCCAGAGGCATAACCACCCTCAAGAGAGCATATAACCTTGTTAACTACACTGTACCTTGCTTTCACCCACTTTCAGATTGTCTTCCTTACGTTCCCTCCCTAACTCCAAATGTTTAAAAGAAACCACAAAAATGTCATTCTTCAGAACATTCAAGATACTGCTTCCTGGCAATTGTCATCAGGTTGGCTCAGATAAAATCTTATAAAAATTTTTGCAGGTTTAGATGTTTCTTATGTCTACACTCTCTTCTCTCCCCATTCAGCCTCCCTCTCTACAGGCCTCACCCACTGGTCAGTGTCTAATACTTTCTTTTTCCTCTTCCATCTTCCCCCCACCCGCATAAGGAAGGCTCAAGAGGCAAATACTGGAATTTCCCACACTTCAAAACCTCCATGCCCGCCCCCACCCAGGAGTGCACTGTTCTAAGCTACCTTCATTTATCTGGTTCTCTCACGCTGGCTGGCTCCTGGCTGGCCTCACACAGCAGGGAAATTCATTCAGACATTAATTCCTGTGTATTTTTCCCCCTTGAGCTTTTTCCTTTCTCTCTTTTTTATTTCAGCAGGCAGTGCACTCTGGGTTTCCTGACTTCAGGGAAGGTTTGTGGCAGGGCAGAGAGCAATCCTTGGCTACAAGATTTTCCTTCCTGGCGTTTGTTTCCAAAGCCTCAGTCCATTGAGAAAATTATGCTGGGTGTTGCAAGGAGTGCAAAGAGAGAGGGAGGCCTCTGAGAATGAGGGGTAGGGTCCAGTGGGGACCTAGCAGTCTGAGGGCTCCTTGAGCAGCAGGGAGCCGTATAGCCTCTGAGATTGCTCAAGGAAGCGGTTCCCCTCTGAGGGCCAGGCTGCAAACTGACCTAGAGAGGCTGGGCTCCCTTGTTCTCAGCCACTCCAAACTCCTTTGCTCTAAGCATATTGAGGATGGACTGATGCTGATGCCTGCTGGGTGGGCGTGGGTCCTCCCTGGTGCCTGGGTACCCTGTTAGACCGTAGGACCTCTGCTTAACCCTGGTGGAAGAACCGTGAGAAAGGCTGAGGTTGAATTACTGTCTGATCCAGCAGGATGGGCATTAGAATAGAAATTAAGTTGATTTTCAGAGAAAATAAAGAACTATCTATCTCACACACACTTGTGACTCAGTCAGACCTTGTTCATTATTTCTCTCCTGCTGGACTCTGAGCTCTGCAAGACAAGGACCATGTTTACCTTATTCTCTTTCAAAACTTTGCACAAGGCCTGGGGCAAAATAGCAGATATCTAATAAAGTCTATGGGGAAAAAAAAGTGTAGGCGATGGTTCCAACAGGCAGTGGGTGCAGCCAACACCAGGCTCTTGGAAGAAAAATGAGAACACCTATAGGAGATACTGTTGTGCTCTAAGCAAGCTCTCAGATTGCTGCTGGTTCAGAGTGGTGCAGAGGGTCTACACTGAGTACCCAAGGGCCCTAGCAGAAAGTGATTCTAGATAAGCCAAGCCACTGACTCTACATGCATGCTCCTGCTCCATCCTCACTGGGACCTGAAAAGAAAGGAGACTTAAACATTCCACACTTAAGCAAACAAGCTGTGAGGTTAGGTAACTTGCTCAATATTATACAACTAGATAGTGGCAGAACTGAGATCCAAGCTCAAGCCTGTCTAATAAAATACTCAAGCTTTATCCACTAAGTCCTATGAGTCCGAGGCCCTGGATCAGGGCTGAAAAATTAGGGGGCATCTTTGTGGTATAGGGTAAAGGGACCTGAAATGCCACCATCTGAGTCTTATTTCTCTGGGTGAGACACTGTGGGTCTATTATTCATTTATACATAAGAGCTGTCCTGCCTGATGCAGCAGCCACAAGCCACACGTGGCTACTGAGCACTGGAAATATGGCTAGTCTTAGTTGGGATTTGCTGTAAATATAAAATACACATTGCACGTCAAAGACTTAGTTTGAAAAAAATGGATAATGTCTCATTATTAATGTGAATAAAAAAGGGGCTGTATCATAAATCTGACAAGTTCAAGTAACCTCACAGAGTGATCTGATCATAAATTGCTAACTGGGCAAGTCATGGTGGGCAGTCCTGCCTCAGGCCTATAACTTCTATCATAAAAGGTTTATCTTTGCCTTAAGCCAGCCCTGTCCATTGTTTCTGTGCATCTAGGTTACCACCCCTTTGAAATGCCTCTTTTTCAAACCCCTAAGAAGATAACCACCCTCAAGAGAGAACATAATCTTAACAATCCTATAATCCAACCAACTCCCCCTTGTTTTCTCTCACCTTCATGCAATCTTCCTTACATTCTCTCTACTTTCAAATGCCTAAAAGAAACTGCAAAATCGTCATTCTCCAGAGTATCTGAGATCTTGCTTTCCAGCAATCATCACCACTTTTGGCTCAAATAAACTCGTATAAAAATTCTCCATGGGTTTGGCAGTTACTTACGTCAACATTAATTTTTTTATATTTATGATATACTAAAATTAGAATGTTTTAGATATAGTGGATATATTAGATATAACACATTTTATTTAAATATATTATTTAATATATCTAACATATATCTAGATAGGATATAATTAAATTAAATATATTGTTAAAATTAATTTCTTTTACTTTTGAATGTGGCTACTAGGACATTTAGAATTACCTATGTAGCTATATTAATATTTCCTTTAGACAAGCTGCCTAAAGAGAATGAGAGAATCTCCTTTCTCCTTTCTCAGTCCTAGGCAAGCTATGAGAGAGTGCTGTGAGAGGGGCATCCAAGTGTGGTGGGAGAGTCCTGGGTACCTGAGGGAGAGGGATGCTAGGAGTAGGGTGCTGTCCCAGGAATAGAAGTAGGAAGGGCTGAGATAGACTGATAACTTTCCTGCCTTTCTTATCATACAGGAGCAGGCTCGCCTTTTAGA
Organism: Eidolon dupreanum; assembly: GCA_028627145.1. NCBI lineage: Eukaryota > Metazoa > Chordata > Mammalia > Chiroptera > Pteropodidae > Eidolon > Eidolon dupreanum. The sequence goes on along the minus strand of CM053510.1, from coordinate 40,640,281 downwards.
CAGGCAGAATCTTGTAAGTTCCTTGCCTGGGGCTCCTTGTCCTCGTGTAAACACTAAAAACAACCCCCAATATCACCTGCTCCTGCGTGTACAATGCTATATGGTCTACACTGCACTTTCACATCCGCCATGTCAACTAATTCCCAAAACAGTTTGGTGCAGGGGCTATTACTACATCTATTTCATGAAAGAGGAAACTGAAGTCCTGAAAGGAGAAGTGGCATCCAGGGAGAATACTTGGCAGAGTAGGCTCTCGAAATCAGGTCCTCTAATAGCCCTGCCTCACCCCTGTCTCATGCTATAAAAAGTTGGAGATTGGAGATGGACGGGGAGGGATAGACTTTCAGGGACTGGAGGTTCAGGGAAGGCTTCCAGGGAGAAGTGCAGTTTGGGATTTGTACAGACAGGAAGTGAGATTATTGAAACAGAGGCACAGTATACAGCAAAAGCGTGGCGATGGGAAGGGGCCTGTTGTGTATGGAAGGCAGTGGAGAAACCGACTTGGCTATGGTCAAGAGCCTCTGGGCAGGAGCTGGAGAGTGTGAAGGGCCAGGCTAAGGAACTTGGGCTTGATCCCGTGGGTACAGGAAACACTGACTGTCCCTAGATGCTGTCTCTGCGCTCTCTACAAGTTTCTATCCCTCTCTTTCCGGGATCTGTTCTGAGGACTCCTGACTAATAGCAGGCTCCAGAAACAGGAAATAACTGTGCCTCTGCTCAGAACAGGTCTTGGAATGAGACCCATCTGGCTGTGGTTTGCCCAGGTCAGCAGGCTGGGCTGAGGGTGCTAGTTAGAGTTTCCCCTCTTGTGGCTATGTGCTGACAGCTGCAAGCCCACAGGACATGGAGCACTGTGTGGTCCAGTGCGTGGGAGGCCCCACTATCTGCAGAGCCTCCAGTAATCCAAGAGCTGTTCTCAGATGAAGCTGTGTCACTAGAAGGCTCTGATTCAGGGCTGTGTCCCCAGTCCCATAGAGCCAGGGCTCACCCTGGTGAGTATGTGGAATTCTCTGCCAGCCCTCAGTTTCTGTTACATGTGGCCATGAAAAGCAGCCACAGGGATGGGATTATCTGCTAAACTTCCTATCCCTTATAGGAAGGAGGGAGATTGTGTTTTCTAGCAGACCTGGAAATCTGAACTTCTGTGAGGAACGCGACACGCTTCTGGCTTCCTTATAATGAGACTCAGGCAATCTACCATGCCTCTCTTTCGCTTTAGCTATCAGAAAGCTCAGAAGCAAATAAATGGTTTAATTATATCACATGAATTCATCTTTATGGTCCAGGCTTCTATGTTTCTCTCTCTCTCTCTCTCATTTTGATACCTTTGCTGTTATTTCTATTTTCCTGCTTCTTGGTCTTGATTGAGTAGTTCAGCACAGGTCCGACATTCACTAGCCATGTGATCAGGTTATTTTAGTACCTCTGTAAATCATACCCTTGGGTATAAAATAGGGGTAGTAACTGAACCTATTTCATAGGTGAGTTACAATAAGATAATACATAAAGGGCTTAGAACAGTGCATGGTACAGAGAACGTAATAAATGTTAGCCTTATTTCTCTTTTACTAGTGCTGTACATGTGTTTGGGGTAAGTTGCCTTAAATCTTTTACAGAGTGTAGTGGAAGTAGGATATAGAAGAGCACATAAAAAGAAAATTAGAAAAAAGGTAAATTTTCTGCTGTTTTTCCTCTTAAGAGATTGTCTGATCAAAGAGAGATGCTAAAAACAAGTGCTCCTGGTTATTGAACTTCCATGTCAGCCATTAAACCACCCATATCACCACTTTGCCTCATTTCATTCTTACAGAAAATCCAAGACATAGATTTTATGGCTATACTCATGTTACACATTTCAGAATTAGTACGAGGTAGAGCCAGAATCCATGCCCAGGCCGGTATGGTGCAGACACCATATGTCTAACCCCTGCCACTACTGGCCTCCCTCCTGCCACTGAGAGATGACCTGCCTCGAACACTGAGGGGAGTCTCATCTGATGCCTCTTGGGCCAGTTGGCTACCAGTCACATTTCTTCCTTAGCCTCAGTCTCCTCCTCTGTCAAATGGGGGGACTGGAATAGATCAGTATTTTTAAGACTGGTTTTTAGCAACAGAACACTTACCCCAATTGAAAAAAAAAAAACATATAAAAGTAAAATTTGTCTGATTAAAGTGTGTGTGTGTGTCTAGTGGCGTACAAGGCCCATAGCCCTACTGGAGGACAGCTCTCCTCAATCTTCTTATGGTGATACTTGGGATTCTGTGGGATACATTTGAAAACCACTGAAGCAGTTTACCCCAAAGAGTCCTTCAGCCCTAATGTTTGAGGAAGATCTGATCTGCACCAGGCTGGGGAGGGGGAGCCTTTACTCAGCCCTTTGGGGCCAAGACCTGGCCTTATACAGACTGGTACAGGGGGAGATTGTGCTTACAAGCTCTGGGAACGACCTTGACCCTCTGTAGGCCTCAATCCCTGTACCAATTCCTTGACTTAGAGGATTCTAAGTCCCTCTAGACTCAGAGGTGGGGCGAGGGTAGTCACAAGGCCTAGAGTACCAGAAATGGGAAGGACACAAGAAGGCTCCTAGGCCAGTTGGGAGGGATCTGGAGGAAGCTACATCAGGCACAAGGAAGTCTCAAGTCACCTTGGACTTTACAGGGGCTACAGAGGAAGCATAAACTCCCAGGCAAACAGGGGCCTTCTGGCTGGGCAGACCTCAATAAACCAGTCCTAAGTCCTGGGCTCTAAAGGCCATTGCCACTGCCCGCTCCTGTCCCCATCCCTGATCATTCTCCCTAAGAAGCACATCGAGTTTAATGACTGGGAGAAGATAGATTTCATAGACTCTTTTGCCAAAATTCTAGCCATTTAGAAATGTGAATTTTGGAAATCACAGACCATTTGAGGCATAGAATCTTAGAATAATAGAACACAAGTACCTGAGAATCTTCAACTACTAGAAACACAGAACTTTAAAACCATAGACTCTTAGAATCCCAGACTCTGAGAGGTACCCCAGAATAACAGACATGGAGACTCCCAGGGAATGTGAACTAAGGAAAGGCATCCACAATATGGCAAGTGGTGCTTAGAGGCTGGGCAGGGGCAGGGGATCTCAACAGTCAAGGCCCTTCCCAGCCCCTGGCTAGTCCTGGGGACAGGTGCTCAGAAAGACCTGAAGGTACGGAGGGCACAGGAAGGTTGCTGGCTGAATGGAGCCCTACCACCACAGAGACAGGTGAAGCCGGATCGCCTGCTAGGGAACCCCTAAGAAACCATCCTTATACCACAGGCTCTGCAGAGCCATCTGCCAGGAGTCCTGGGGCTTGACAGGCCCTAGAGACTTGCTAATCGTTGACTGAAGCCCAGAGAGAGGTGAGACCTGCCCTGGTTCACCCCTAGAAGGATGTTTAGGTAGCCATCTGAGCTCTAAAGTTATAGATACATGGACAGAGTTAAAGGCAAGAAAGCAGGGCTCCTGCCTCCTCCCACACCCTACATGGCTTCCCCCACCCCTCATCTCCTAGTGTTCTCTATGGAAACTGGTAATGTTCTCCTTTCTTCTAGGCAGAGAATTCTGAGCAGTGGTCATGAGAGAAAACTGAGCTGTCATTCAGTCATGCCCTGTCTGTCTGCACCTGGCCTTCCTTTACTACCTGAGAGCTCCTTGGAGCAGAGACTGTGGGGTGCACCCTCTGTTTCCCCATGAATTGCTTATGTACTGCTCCATGGACAAGGAGCCATTTAGAGGAGACATCATTGAACCTAACAGACCTTGTCCAATCATCTGCCCATTGTACAGACAGGGACACTAAGGCCAGAGGCCTTCTCTGGGTCACACAATCTTTATATTACATACCACCATCTCCTGGATACCATTAGAAACTGCATTTACTTCTAAGAGGGTATTTAGGGGACCCTTTAGCCTGGGAGGAGACATTCGAAGGGATTTGAAAAGTAGTCTCCCCTTGTTTGTTCCCAACTGCAGAGGATACACATCCCATGTCTGGGAACCTGGACTTCCTGGAAGCCAGTTCTGCCTAATTGGACCCTTTCTCCTGGTCCATCCATGGCCCCATCAGTGGCCTGAGTGGGCTGGGCCAGCCCGAGTAACTGCAAGCAGACACTGCCAAGGCAGCCTCAGGAGGAGAGGGAACAATTCCTCCCACATCAATATTTATTGCCTGAGAGCTGCTGGAAGCAGATCATCATGTTCTCAGCCTTCGGTTCTTTTTTAAGAACCTCTCACCCCCTTCCCTCCCCACTCCCCATCACCAATGTGCTGACAGAATGAATACAGACAGCCAGACAGGTTCACAGCTGGGGAACCAGGGTTTCAAGGCATCACAGAGACACAGCACTTAAAATCCGAATCTGCATTGCAGCAGCTTCGACTCAAGGAATCACGCATTCTCAGAATCTGAGACACGCAAAATAGGCTCCAGGAATCTAACATCAGCATCTTACACAATAGAACAGAAGACGGAAGTGACTTACTCAAGGCTACACAACTGACATGTGACTGAGACCAGCAGAGACAAGTTTCTTCCACCTAGTCCACCCCCATTCTTAAGAACTCTTCCCCAAATTCAAGGAAAACTAATTCATTCAAATTTTGGCCTGAGCTAGGCAGAACCAGGACAGACCATCTATGGTTTCAAGCTTGCTTCTTCCCCTAAAACTGGTCCTCCTCCAGCACCTGCCTCCTCTTGCCTCTGAGCCAGCATCAGCCCAGCCCTTCACTGTCTCTGGGATATCCCACAGCAGAGCACCACCCAGTTCTGTGCAGTGCCCCTCTTGGGTGGCTTCTGGACACATCCCCATGTCCCACCTCACTGCCAATGCACTGGTTCCTGCCTGGACCAATGCCATAGCTGTTGCACTGGACTCCCTGCCCCCAGCCACTCTTTGCACTCCTCTGTCCCTTGTAATCCTTTCTCTGTCTAGTATCTGGTGATAAAGCCATGGGACCCACTGTTTATCCTCCTTCCAGGGCCACCCACTGCTCTTAAAGCTAGCAGGGAAGGCTTTTCCTCTTCCCCTTCTGGCTGTTCCAACATCATTTTTCTTTGGTTCTCCAAAGAAACCAGGGGATCGGGTGGGGTGGTGAGGTTCATAGAGCAGTCAGGTCTGTAGTCAGACAGACTTGGGCTCAAGTTCCAGCTTTTCTAGGCAGAGATATTTTCAGCCCTTCTTCCTAGACCCAAATTTTCTTGCTCTAAGAAGGAGGCCCTATCGTATATTACAACAAATATATTCAAATGCACTGACCTGTCACATTAGTTAGAATTATTCTTGCTGCAAAATATTCAACAGGATTTTTATAAATTGTCCCTTTGAAATTAGACTTAGTAACAACTAACTTAATTTATTATTATGATTTCTCAACAATTACTTCCCTGTGAAAATATATACAGGTATCTGACCCCAGTTCATGACAGAGAGCCCCTAAAACACTTATAAATGGATAGGCTAGGAGAATCTTTTGTTCTAATATTTAGTCTTTGACCCTGGTTACTGACACAGAGCTGCTAAGATCTTTGGAATTTCCTAAGTGATAGCAGCGTCTTTTGTTTTAAATAGGAGACTTTGGTGGGCTCCTAGATGAGAGCTGGTCACCAGATAGACCAAGCCATGATTAGAAGCTTGGAATTTTTATCCCTACCGCCATTCTCCAGAGAGGGGAGAGGAACTGGGAATGCAGTTAATAGTTGATCATACCCATGTGATGAAGCCTCTATAAAAATCCCAATATTATGGGGTTTGGAGAATTTCCACATGAGTGAACACATCCATGTGTGGGTGATCGATGCACCCCAACTCCACGGTGACAGAAGCTCCTGCTCTCTGGGTCTCCCAGACCTCGCCTTATGTATCTCTTCATCCAGTTGTTCATCTGTATCCTTTATCATATCCTTTATTATGCAATAAACTGGTAAACGTGTTTCCCTGAGTTCTGTGAGCTATTCTAGAAAATAATGGAATTTTCTCCCCAAGGAGGGCAGTGTGGGAACCTTCGATTTTGTAGCCAAGTTGGGCAGAAGTTGTGGGTAACCTGGGGATCTACTACTTGTGATTGGTGTCTGAATTGGGGGCAGGCTCATGGGATTCTGACACTGTCACCATGTACACAGTGTCAGAATGGAGTTAAACTATAAGACATCTGATGGGTGTCACAGAGAATTGATCAGTGTGGGAATAATCACACACCTGTCAACATAAAAGCACTATGTGTGTGAGTAAAGGAGAAACACAGAAGTGCTTTTTCTTTATATTCCCATACTCGAGAAAAGAGAAAATCTAATGCACAAATTTTCAGAATGTAATAAAATGTGTATGAATTAATGACATTAGTGACATAATTGACCATTTATAAATCATTTCTATTTTGTCATTTTCTTTTGTATTTTGGAAGCAATTTATTGTTCTTCAGGCCTTATGTTTTTGTGAGTCCCTGGGAAACGTGGAGGCTCCCAGCCTGGAATCACCTCTCCTACCCAGAGGCTCACAGGGTCCTGTCTTCCCTGACCACTTATGACCTTGGCGTATCCTTGCACCCGCTGGGCCTCAATGTCCTCCTCTGAGGAAAAATCACCTGCCCCATAAGCCAAGCAGGGGGATTCAGTTGAGATGTTCCTGGAACAACTTACGGTTGTTACTTATCCTGACTAGGCTGTGCCTGTTTTAAGAGTAGAGACCATGTTCTGAGCTCCAGTGTCCACCCTGATGCCTGGCCCAGGGGAGGCATTAAATACATGTTTGTACCCTTACTGTCTCTGAAAAGGTAAGATTCATTTCTATAGCCAAATCCTTTGCCCAGACTGTTTTCACAGCTAGAATGCCCCTCCCTCTCTTTCAACACTTCCACACATCCTTTAAAGTCCATCTCAAAACCTTCCTCTTCAGAGAAGTCTTCCCAGACCTTCCACACACCCACCACTTCCTCCCAGTTTTCAACACTGCTATAGCATGTTCAGAATTTACAAAAAACTTTTAAGTGATAAGCAGAGAGGCAGTAGTGTAGTGGTTAAAGTGAGGGGCATGGGCTCAGACAAGCTTGGGTTCTCATCCCAGTGCTGCCCTTGCTAGCCTTGTGATCTTGGGCTGGTCATTTCCATCTCTGTCTCTTGATTTCCTTAGCTGTGGGAGAGACAGGAAATACTATGCAGGGATGTTGAGGGGATGCAGTGGATTCTGACAGGAATGGCTTTGTAAGCTATGAAGCATAGTCCCCAGGAGGGAAGAAGTTTAATGTTACAAAGGAGGACAAGTGGGTGGGGGCTGGAGCCTGGACTAGGGTTGGGACATGGAGAAAGCTTACTTTGCTAAAAATTGCCAAGACTCTTCGCCAGAAGTGAAGCTCATTCTTCTCCTTGGGCATTTCCCTGGGGAAGAAGAAGTAGGGGGTGGCAGCCAAGGCCATGGCACCAGCAGAGATGAGGAAGCCCAGCCACCAGGCACCCACCCATCGGGGGTCCTTCGAGGTCAGGCTGATACCACCTGGAAGAGAAGATCATGGTGATATTAGGGTCAAGATGGGCCATTACTTCTTGGCCACCACCCTGGGGCTGGCCTCCGAGGGAATCAGAAGACCTGAGTTATGGTTCTAGTTCTGCCGGTTATGTCCTGCATGACTTTGGACAAGTACCTGACCCTTCATGGGCCTTGGCTTTTCAGCAACTAAGGCAATGTGTATAGTAGTCAAGGTCATGAACTTTGGAAATGGACAGCTCGGTCTGAATTTCATTACTAACATAACTTTGGACAAGTTACTTAACTTCTCTGTGTCACAGTTTCTTCCTCTGCAAGGAAAATAGTAGTAGTACCTACATCAGAGAGCTGTGAGAATCATAGAAATGAATACATGTAAAAAGCACTTAGAATAGTACTGGCACGTAGTATGTTCTATATAGATGTTTGCTCTTCTTCATTTTACTGTTACTATTGTAATTATTATTATAAAATTGATGGTTAAGACTACTCTTGTGGCTCTCAGATCTGCAGGATGATTAAAATCACCAGGGGTGCTTATCAAAATAACCAGTTACCCAAGACCAATCTGGAACTAACACAGGATGGGATAGGAAGGTTACCAAGGAGTCTGTACCTTTAACAAGTTCTACATGTGATTTTGATCCCCCACCAGGTATAGTTAAGACTAGATTATCCTAGATGTACCTGCTGGCTGGCTATAGTGCCCCCATCTCCCTCTTGACCTCAAGACTCAATTGGGTACCTCTTCCTTCAATCACCACAGTACCCATAAACACTTTATAACAGTACAGATGCATGATGACAGCAGCCCCATGAGTCAGACTGGTTCCCAGGAACTTGATCCTGAACTCCTCCTGAGCAGGGGCCAGAGTACACAGTCAATTCCCTCCTCCACTTAATATTCCCCTGCTTCTTGTGCCATGCTGGGGAGCTCACACATGTATCTTCTCAACTCCTCTGCTCTTCACATACCAGTCTGTGCCTGCAGCAGACATGATCCGCCTACCCCATGAAATCCCCCAGAGAGAAAGAACTAGGTTCACAAGAGCGTCATGTCTGCCTGTGGTGGTGCTACTTCTTACATGATGTCAACAAGAGCCAGAAAACACACCTCCTTGCTCTGAGCTGGGGTGTGTCTGGGAAACCTAGGGAAGCTCTGACTCCCAGGACTTGTCCTTCAAATGGACAGAAGCAGCAAGCATAGCTCACACTTGGTTCCTGAGCCCAGGTTTCTGGGAGGGGTGCGGAGGTGGGGCTGCCCTAGTGACTCTTGTTCAGAGCTTCCCAGATCTGTCCTGGCTGAAGGCACCCTTGGGCAAAAGCCAGAGAATAAGAAGCAGAAGTAGCATGTCCGTTCATCTATACATGTATCACCTGAGGCTTCCAGGGCCCTCTGGAAAATCTCCATGTGAAGGATGGGACTTCAGAATAGCAGAAGGCAGAAGGCATAATTGGGGTATCAGAGCCACTTGGTATGACAAACAGGCAGCTAAGATGCCATAGAGACCTATTCTAAAAGGAATCCTCTCTCACTCCCTGCAGGGTGTCAGAGTGCCAGAATCCCCAAAACTCCTTCCTCCTGGCTGCCTTCATACCAAGCTTTTGTCCCACTCCTTGGCTCACTTGACCCACTACCTGGGTCAGAGACCACTGTTTCCCAAATGGTGCCCTCAAGCACAGGTTCTCAGACTCGGAGATGGTCAGGACTAGAGGGGTCCTCAGGGGTCACCCAGGAAATTTCCCATCGGAGAGAGGCCAAAGGGAACCGAGTCGTGCTCCAAAAGTTATCTTGCACTGTCCTCTGTGTTTCACCTGGGTCTTGTTCCCCCTAAAGATGGGAGTCCCATGCAAACCAAGAGGTCTGTGCCCCTGTCTGCCAATAGCATATCTGAGCATGAGGCTAAATACCTGGGGGACTCAGGGATGGAACAAGGTGAAGATTCATAATAATAGCAAGGATGACAACCACAGCTCCTCATCAGATGGCATTTTACAGCCTTATCTCCATCATCTCACTGGATTCTGGTTGTGGCTTTGGGAGGCGGACAGGACAGAGATGATCTCAAAGATGAAAAGGCTGAGGCTCAAGAAAAGTTAAGAGTTATGTCCAAGATCAGTGGAATTGCTGGAAGTTGAACCTGGGCCCCTGACTCAGTGTCTCCTGAGACCAGCAGTCAGTTAGCTAGTGTCTGTGTGCCCTGGGGTCACCTGTGCACTCTTGGGGCTCACCTTCTGGCATTCGGTCAATGTCTACATAAAGGCGCAAGATGAGGCCACCCAGTCCATAGGCCATGCCTGGCCCCATCATTGTCACTGCAAACAGGATCCCTGCAACACAAAGCCTAGATTAGGTCACCTTAGTTTCCCTCTGCAGGTTGGTGCCTGTCCAATGGGCAAGAGCAGCCTGTCTTCCTTGGTTCGGCCCGGACGACCTTCTGGGACTGCTCTGGACCTTTACTGGCCATATGGGACAGAGGTCAGGGACTCATGCCCCGCCACCCCCTCACTCAGGGCCTACTATTCTCCCACCTGAACCTGGATCCCTCCTCAGAGCCCAAAGGGTGGGACCAGTCCTCACCGAGGTAGAGGGGTGAGTTGCTGTTGTGGGCAAAATCATCGATATAGGAGATGCCAAAGGGCTGGATGGGCACACCGCCCACCCCGAGCAGAGTCTGTGCTGTGAACATTATCCCCACCAAGGCCAGATGCTGGGCCTCCATGTAGCTTGAGCAGCTGCTGTTGGAGAGGTCTGGGGCCAGGGCCGAGGTCGTGGGCAGGCACAAGGAAGCCTCGAAATCCTGTGGCATGTCCACTGAGAGATGACAAAAAATATTATGACAATAGCTAAAACTTTTACATAACACTTCCTGGATGCAAGATACTGTTTTAAGTGTTTGTGTATTTAAATCATCTGACCCCCCCGACAAGAAACCTAGGGGATGGGTGCTCTCGTTATTCTTACTTCACAGATGAGGAGAATGATAGTCAGGAAGCAACTAGCAAGGGTAGAGCCAGAATTGGAATCCAGGCAGCTTGGCTTTGAGTCCATGCCCTTAAACCGCCTATGCCATCTTTCTGAGCAGAGCTATGTAGAAATGCCATAGCAATGTGGCAATGTTGGCTTTTGGGTGGGGTGGGGCTGTCAAAGAAGGCTGAGTTTGAACTGAGTCAAGAGCAAACAAGATTTTCCAGAAAAAGAAGATGGGGAGGGTTGTTCCAGGGAGAGGTCACAGTATATGCAAACCCCGGGGTCTTGAGAGGTTTAGCACGACTGGCCCACACAGTGTGAGGGGCCACGCTAAAGGCAGGGTAGGGCAGGGGAGGAACACTGGGCTGCATTGTGGAGGGCTGTAGTGCCCCCAGCCTTCATTCTGAGGAGGGCTAGGTGTTAGCTTGGGACACAGATGCAGAGTGCAATAAAGGGGCATTTCTTAATTTAGTACCAGTCATTTGTTCCCTGTAGTTCACCAGTATTTGGTGAGCAAACTTAAAGAGACCTTCATGCTATTATTATCCCAAGTGTGGGTTTAGATGTGGCCTTCTCTCTGCAGCCTGCCCAGCCCTTTCCAAGAGAAAAAGTTGGGTGAACCAAGGTCAAGGACCCAGACATTCAACTGAGGCTGCCTGGGCTGAAGACTGTGCAACTTTTCAGCTTCTCTGGGCCTCAGTTTCCTCATCTCTCAAAAGAGTCTCCTAGAATGGAAGTTCTATAAAAACATGGAATTCAGAAACACAAGAATTCAGTAGTTCAGTGCAAGAGTTCCAGGTCCAGGTCACCTGGGCGTGCGTGCCATAGCTCCACTAGCCGTGGACCTTAGGAAAATCCTTCCTTCTCTGAGCCTCGGTTCCCTCACTTGTAAAGTGGGATCATGATAACACTGGCTCATAGGGATTAAACATGAAGAGTAGTAAGTGGTGGGTGGATGCATGGATGAGGAGTGGTAGATGGATGGGTAAACAGGTGGATGAGAGGAGGAAGGAATGAAGCAAATGCTCAGTCTGCTTGGGTCATTCTCTAAGGGACAGGTATCCATCTGTCAAGTAGGCTGAAAGAAGGCTACATTATCTCTGTTTAAAATCTTTTTATGTTTTAATTTGTTTATTCACTCATTCATTCTTTTTTTCATTGCTTTCTTGGCTTCTTATAAGGATTAAATGCGTTAATACACATAAAGTGCTTAAAACTGTGTTTTGTGCATAGTAAGTGGTACATGTTACTGTTATTATTCCACAAACATTCCCTGAGGACCTACTACTGCCAGGTCCCAAAATAGACCATGTTGTAAATTCATCCCCACCTCAAGAAAAGCGGTGACATACAAGCAGGTCCTCGTTAAGACTGCCTCAGAGAGCCTCACCCTCCTGTCCCACTCCCTAGGACCACCTGAGGAACCCACCCAGGTTGGATTTGAGGAGGCAGTGGGGGTGGGGTGAGGACAACCAGCAGATGCCCTGGAAGCTGGGCCCATCCTGATCGACGAAGGCCTGGGGATGGGCCCCAATAATGCTGCTCCTACGTCCACCTCCCACCCTTACCGGGGCTGGTGCGGTCGTAGCGGTATGGCTCCGAGATGAAGTGTGGGAGACTCATGAGTAGGCTCCCCAGGGCCACCAGGATAGCCCCATAGCCAATCAGTCGGGGGCGGTGTACACGGCTGCCGAAATAGCTCACAAACACAATCAGGGCTGTGTTCCCTACCTACAAAAGGATGAAGGGACCCATTAAAGTGGAGCAGAGCCCAGGGCTGGAGGCCTGCACCATCCATGCCTCTATTGCCAACCTCAGTGTTCTCATCTGTATAATGGACCAGCTGGCTGAATAAGAATCATCTGGATCCCTCTTATAAATTCAGATTCTAGGTCTTTCTGGGAAGGGGCCCACAGCCCCATTAGGGGAGAGAAATGAGAGCAGATAAGGCTAGAAATTCAATTTCATTCTAGAACATGGGTTGGATCCCATATTGGAATATATGGGGGACACTCAAGGGAAGGAGTTTTGAGTTTCTGGGACGTCATAATGAGAGAAACAAATAAAGGGAGTCTAAAGCCAGAGGACTATGGCCTGGAATTTTGAGCCTTAAAATAAAAATCCTAAGATGTGGGTGCTGGAGGAGACTTGAGAGCTTGCAAGGAAGGAGCAGGCTCTGCCGTCAGAAGCTGGGGTGTGCCCCCCACTCCACTGCTTACTGGCTGCTGACTGTGGGCAAGGTCCTCAGTTCCCCTAATGGGGGAGTGGGGCAGTACCAACAGAGGGTTGGTGGGAGGACTGACCCTGGGAAGGACAGCCACTCTCCATTTTACGGATGGGACACTGAGGTCCAGAGACAGAGAGTGGTTTGCCCAAGGTCTCCAAGCTAGGCAGTGATGCTCCCTTCCCATCTCTGAAATCCGGAGGTGGGGTCTGAAGAACAGTGGGGACTTTGTGTATCTGGCAGGCCTTGTGATGAGAGGAATAGGACGTATTACCCAAGGGGGAGAGAATTTCACATAAGTCTGCTGGAGATGAAAAAGAAATAAAGTGTTCTCTGGACAGCAGCCTTCTCCGAACATGTGGTGGGGGAAGGGCTGTACACAGCTTGACTCTGATTTACAAACACCCAAAGCAGTTTGTCCACACCTCCAAGCTTGGCCTGTGGATCTCTAGGCAACTCTGAGAGTATAATCGCTCCCTCCTCTGCCACCCCAAAGTCCCAAAGTTCTGCCTTTGATCTAATTTAAACCTCTCTCATTACTATTAAAGTGACTTCCTCTGATTTGTTCCTGGGATGGGCAATAGCCAGGTGCCTGAAAAGAAAAAGGAACCAAAAGGAAAGTGGATAGATATGGAGACCCTGGCTAACTTATAATACCCCTATGTCCCCCATCGAAGTGCCCCTAAGGGCAGGCTTGCCAGTCCTGTAACTTTACAGCGACGGGGAGGTTGCCTTGCTAGGCCTTGTCCTAACATGACTTGGTTTATTGGCCAAGACAATGCAGAAGGAGCTGACTAAGGAGGTTTGGGGGAGGGAGCTGTGATGATGATGTCTGCAGGCACTGGGAGGGGAAGGGCTTTTGTTGGGGTGGTGAGAAAGGAGGATGGGGGGCAGTGGGAGTGCCACTCTCCCTCAATGCCCACCCCGGGGCTGGGCCAGGGCCAGTACCTCATTGAAGGCAGCCAGCAGCCCTGAGGTCTGGCTAGAGAGGCCAAAGCGCTTCTCCACTGTGGAGATGGAGCTCTTGAGATAGCCGGAGATCATGAGCTGCACCAGCTGCAGCAGGCTGTGGCACAGGATGAAGAACTGCCGGAGGGAGGGACCACAGGGAAGACAATGGGAAGAGGGACAGGGAGAGCGTGGTGAGATATTCCAGGGAGAGCATGGTGAGATAGTCAAGGGGGGTAGTGGAGGAGGGACAGAGACAGAGTTGGGGAAAGAGGGAGAGTGAGGCCACGAGAGGAACAAGGAATAGAAATGGGGAAACAGAGTCAGGGGGAGACAAACACAAGAGGAAAGAGAACAAGAAAGGAGGGTCGAGAGCGAAAGGAGGGTCGAGAGCAAAAGGAGAGGGAGAGAAAGAGGGAGAGTTACTTAGTTAGTTATTGGAGTATCCACAGCTTCTCACACAGACCTAAAAACTAGAAAAGCTGTCCTGAGTACAACTTAGAGGCCTGAGGGCTACTCAAACCTACATGACTACGAGGGTCTTCATGGGCCTAAGAATGGTGGGAGCCCCCTCTGACCCTCAGCTCCAAGACTGAGGCTGGACCTTCCTCCCTGTTCCACCACCCACCTCTTTCTCCAGGAAGCTATCCCAGATCCTTCTCCACATCCACCCCCACTTCCGACCCAAGCCCCCCACCCCCTCCTCTCCTAGGGCTCCCCTGGAAGGCCACCTGCACACACTGAATCCCCAAGCTGCCCACCCTACCCTATACATTTTATGGATGGGACATTTCTTCCTAAAAAACTGGCAGAATTCCTAAGACAAGAAAAACTAGTTTCAAAAGATTAAAAAATAGTTTATAAGCCAGAGCTTCATAACATTCACTCTGTTCTTCTGAGTCTCAGTTTTCTTATGTATAGAAAAGACAATATCCCTACCCTGCAGGGTTACTGTGAGAACTCAATAAGATTATGTGAAAATAGCACTTGGTACAGGGCCTGGCACCCTGGAGTTGCCAGTGGATGCTTGGATGTTGAGGGCTGCCTTTGGTGGAGCCAGAACTCCCCACACAGGTTTAGGATCAGTTCTTCTCTTTCTCTCTGGGTAAAAGAGAGGTAGGGAGACTGAACCCCACTGCCACAGAGCAGCCCCTCTTTCATCTCTGGAAGGAGAGACTATATATTGGGCATCTTCCATGTGCCCAAAACCAAGCTAAGTGCTTTCGTAGATCATCCCTTTGATCCTCGCAGCTCCCCAATCTATGGATGAGGAAGCTGAAGCTCAGAAAGGCAGCAATTTGCTTGGCGTTACACAGCCAGTAAGTGGCAGAGCCTCCTCTGTCAGGCTTGAATGGCCCTGCCACTGCCACGCCCCGAGAGGTACCTTGATATTGTGGAACACACTTGGCCGCAAGCCCTGAGAATCTGGGCTGACTTTGCCTCCAGGTGTGTCTTCTGTGCCCATTGTGGCTTTGGTGTCCTTGTCTGAGAGCTGGGGCTCCTCACCCATCGGCCCTGTGGGACAGACAGCCAAGGAGTGAGAGTAGCAATGGAATCCCAGAGAATGGCCCTGAGCCAGGTAGCTCAAGGTATTTCAGGGGTTGGTGAGAATCTAAAAGTCAAAGCACCTTCTGCCTTCCTGAGTCCTGGGAGCTGGAAAATTCTTTCCTAAAAGAGAGTGTATGCTCCTTGTGCCGACACTAGCCACATACTAACTGGAACTACTTGTTTCACACTTCCTTCTAGAGAGAAACTGCTGACCCACTACACAACCTTAGAGCAGTGGTCCCATTGGTGTGAATACACAGTCTCGGCCCATGTTGGGCTTACAGCTGTGAGACATCAGTGTTCCTGGAGGCTGAGTCCGGGTCTGTCTGACTTAGTCTAAGATCAGATGTCTGGGGCCAGGTGCAGAGTCAAGTCTTGGTCCATAGTCAGGGAATAAAGGTTTTCCTGGGGTAGTTGGGAACAGAAACCAACATCCCCATAAGGCAGTGCCCTGCCAATAATCACAGAGCTAACCAACCTAGTCCCTAAATAATACATCAAACCATTTTGCTGATCAGTGCAGAAGGGGCCTTCAGAGTTCATCCTATTTGAACTCTCTCCCACAAAACAAACTGAGGCCCCAAGAAGGGCAGTGACTCAAGAGGCAGAGTTGTGGCAAAACCTGGACCCTCAGCCCCATTACGCACGTGGATTTTCTCCCATGGCGGCCGTGGTAACTGTGTCAGTATCCCACTCACTGCAGCAAGGGGAAAGGCTCAGCTAGGGTCAGCTGGCATCTGACCCTAGGGACTCCTGGAAGTCCAGCCTTGGGACATTCTTACCCCTTCCCTTAGATGGAAACTACCTGTACCCCTAACAGCCTGGGCTTCCTTGACCTTCCTCTCCTTGCGGGGCCCCTCTTCCTGCGGAAGCCTCTTCCATTGTTTCATATTCCTCTCAACCTGGCAGGAGTTTCCTCCCATTCGATAAGCTCCTTCTAGAGCCTGAAAACAGACCTGAGGACAACTCTGACAAGAGATGGGGCTGGAGACTCTCTATCTCTAGACCTAGAAGGCAAACTCACAGAGGGGCTACAGAGGCTTAGAACTGCCATGAGCAGAGGATTTGTGGTCCTCACAATAGTAGCCTGAAGAATTTTTTAAAAATTGAGATATGATTCACATAAAATCCACTCCTTTAAAGTACACAATTCTGGAGGGTTTAGTAAGGTCAAAAAGTTATACAACATCGCCACTATCTAATTCCAGAATGTTTTTATCAGCCCAATAAGAAATCCCATACCCGTTATCAGTCACTCCCCATTCCTCCCTCTCCTAGCTCCTGGCAACCACTAATCCATTTTCCGGCTCTCTGGGTTTGCCTATTCCGGATATTTTATATAAATTCATATAAATGAAATCATAGGATATATGGATTTTGTGACTGGTTTCTTTTACTTAGCATAGTGTTTCAAGGTTCATCCATGTTATAACATATATCAATACTTCATTCCTTTCAATGGTTTAATAATATTCCGTTGTGTGGGTACATATCACATTTTGTTCATTCGGATAGACATTTGAGTTGTTTCGGGTATTCTGAACATTCATGTACAAATTTTTACAGAGACATACGTTCTTAGTTCTCTTGGGAATGGAGTTCATGGATCATATGATAACTATGTTTAACTTTTTGAAAAACTGCCTGTTTTCCCAAGTGATTGCACCATTTTATACTTCTGCCAACAATGTATGATGGTTCCAATTTCTCTCCATTCTTGCTAATATTATTGTCTGTCTTTTTGATTATAGCCATCCTCGTGAGTATGAAGTGATATCTCATGTGGTTTGATTTGCATTTCTCTAATGACTAATGATGTTGAGTATCTTTTCATGTGCTTATTGGCCATTAGAGAAATGTCTGTTCAAATAGCTAGGGGAGTTGGACTAAGAAAATGAAAGTGTGTGTGGCTGGGGAGAAGTCCCTTTTGGGGGCATAAGCACTCAGAGGAAACGGGAGTTATTAAAACAAAAGTGACACCTGAGAGGGAGTAGATAAGGGGTTGGCTTAGTAAAGGAGAATAGGTGGTACTCTGCAGAGGTCACTTTGAAGGAGAAGAGGAGGTGAGGGGTTCTAAGCAAACTCACCCAGCAAAGACTGGTTGTTTACCTGCTACAGGAGAGATGCTCTGCTACATACTCTACATGCTCATGAAGGCTGTCTACAGCTCTGTGCCTTTGGCGCTTTTGTTGTCTCTATGCTTCTGATGAGGATGCCAAGGCTCAGAGGTAACTAGCTCTGCTGGTTGACATTGGTACAAGGACTCGAGCCCAGGTGTTAACTTCAACATCACTTGATGCTCCTTGTACAGGTTTGATGAGGGGAGGAAGCACAGTTCTCTTCTTTATCTCAGCCCAACCAAACCTAGCCAGGCCACTCAGAAGGTAGCAGTGCCCACTAACCATGGGGCCAGGCCAGCCAGATAATGGGGCTGGAGCTGAGGCTTGGAGGGCAAAAGTCACTGACCTGGAGCCCCAGCTCTAACAGAAAACCAGGGGATAGATGAGGGAGAGGATGAAAGGCCGGCAGACCAGTTCAGAACCTTCTACCTCCCTGTGGCCCAGTCCACAGCCTAAGTCTCTGAGCGAAGAGGGAAGCACTGGCTCTGAACCCCTGGGTTTGAGATTAGCCGTCAGTCAGTGTGTTGGTAGTAGTTGTTCACTGAATGGGGCTGGCCAGGAAGATTGTTTTCTCCCCTGAGCCCTTTCTGTGGGCTGAGGTCTCTACTGAAGGGCTGGCAGCAAACAGTCCTACTCCCTGAGATAGCACAAAACACCCCTCAGAAGGAGGGTCCTGAGTCCAGGGCTTCCTGTCCTCCTCGTGTGCTATCTCTGAGGTCCTTCCCATCCTGTGCAGACTGTCAGGGGCCAGCCTGATGGGAGGGGCGTAGCTGTGGGAGAAAACTTCATCTGGGCCAGGGATGAGGCATGAGGCAGGGAGCCAGGCCCCAGGTAAAAATCCTAGCTCCTTTCTTTCCCAGGTAGGCAAATAAGTTTTAGAGCCCCAGGTAGGCCAGGTAGTTCCAAGAGCTGGAGCCCACAGCCCCAGAGCTGGTGGGCAAGGGGTCTGTGTGCCTGTAAGTGGGTTACACTGCTGGTCATTTGCACAGGCACACTCATGTCCATCAAGTCATTGGTTTGGCTTGTCTTTCATGAGACTTGTCTGTTTGAGCTGTCAGTCAGCCACCTGCCTACAGCTACTCAGCAAGGTAGTCAGTCACCCTGAAACTCTGTCAGAGACCTTATTTACCAGTACAATCAGACAGACTTGGGAGGTCGTGAGGTAGAGGGCATGCCTCTAGCTAGCCCCTCCTTGAGCAGAAGTTGGCATTCTTCACACCAGCTGAGTCTGGGTGATGAGGGCCAAGGTTTCAGAGAGCAGTCCGAGAGGGAGGGCCACCTTTCCCACCTGCTCTTTGCTGGAAAGTCTCGAGGTCCTGCCTTCTCCATCACCTCCCAGTTGCCAACAGCAAATCCCAAGCAGATGGTGGGCTTCCAAGTCCCCAGACCCTCTACCACGAGCCTGCTCTGTGAGCCTGAACAAGCCCCTTCATCTTTCTAAGCCTGTTTTCTCATCTGTAATGTGAAGATACAGCATCTGTCTTAACGAAATAAGGCATCTAGGGTGCCTAGCCCAGACATGGTATGTGACAGGTCCCACTGAGGACCACTGCCCTCCTTTCTCCTGATAACATTAAACTGCCTCCGAGAGCACAAGGCCCACTTGAACCCATTTCCCTCCATGCACACCCGGATCCTCCAAGTTAACACTATCTCTGGATTATCTCTCTCCCTGTCATCCAAGCCCTAGTCAATCACAAGACCTGAGGACCTGGACCCCTTCACTCCATGTAGGCTCACTATTTTTGGAGGCAGCCACCCAGGTTTGAATCTCCCAGCTGCATGCAATCTGCTGTGTGGCCTTGGGCCAGTGGCCCCTTGGCCTCCTCATCCACAATGCGGGGACACTGATCCTACTTCCCAGTGTGGACAGAGTCCACTAGGAACCAGGCCCTTCCACCTCCCATTCAGCTTGGACACTGAAAGCCTGAAAACATACCTTAATGTCCGCATTGACTTGAACTTGATATTCCACTGTCTTCATTAGCATTTTTCCTTCTTATTCATCTCAGACCCTCCAGACCAAGCAAATGGCTTGATTGTTTATTACAGAAACTTCCTGAAAGACCAACCAACTTTTCAAGGGAAACCATCAACAGAATGTGTACCCTCAAATTTTTTGAATCTCTGCCCGCAAAACCCTTTCCTTACTGTTTCCACCCACAAATCCTGGGCTGTTGTATCACAATTCTTACCCAGTCCTAGTCAGGCTCCCCTCACCCACCTCCCTCCCTGCACTGAAGGACTGCCTTAAAACAAACTTTCAGTTCTCAACAAATACTGACCTTTCCTCCCACTCCGAGACACTGCCAAAGCTTTGAGAAGTAGTGTCCCTTATCTCCCTTATCGTGGTAAACAATAGACTTTGTCTTATGAACAGGTTGTGTTAGTAATGAGCGGGGAGCTAGCACTGACAAGATGCATAGCAGGTTTTCAGTAAATTTTGTTTTCTTCTCAGTCAGGTAGCCAGTCTTTCTGTCATGTCAGATGTCTGTCCTGCCACAAACACCCTGCCTGCCTCTATACTTGCTATGTGAAAACAAGGAGTGATGTCACTTCTAGAACCTGAGAATTGGAGAAAGATCAACCCTAAGGTCTTGGAAGGTGTGGGGCTGGGAGACCCAGCTCTGTGGCTTCCCCAGTAGAGGAGCTTGCCCTAGGGGCTCCCGTAGTTGAGCAACACTGTGCTGGACTGGCTGGACACTCACCCATCTTCCCAGCAACCCTCTGAGGTGGTGGCTGTGACTCCCTAATGCAGATGAGGAAACTGAGGCACAGAGAGAGGAGGTGAGTTATCTAGGGTCCCAGGGCTAGTAAATAGTAAAGCCTGGGCTGGACCCCAGATCTTTCTGACTCCTGGGTCCCCAACACCAACCACAAGATGGTGGCTATAAGGATAGCCTTAGAATATATGCAAAAATAATCCCCATGAAGCCATTTCTTTATCCGGGCAGCTTCCTTTCTATGAATTGTCAAAGATAGTTATAAAGGGACAGTCTGCCATTTTACCAACTGATTCTTTAGCTAGTCAGTCAGTCAGTCAGTCCATTAACCAGTCAACACCCCCTTCTGATGGCCTCAGAGAGCACTGTCAGGGAAGGCTGGAAAGAGAAATGTGGTGAGAAGCACATGTGGCCCCCAGTTCAGCAGACCTGAGTACGGTGGGAGTTCAGGACTAACAACAAAGGCCCAGAGTTAAACTTTTAGGAGGGATGTCCAAAGAAATGCCAAGAGCTCTCACATCCTGAGGATGAAGGAGGAGATCTTGGATCAAGGAGAGATGGGGCAATGAGCTTTCTCTGCAGAAGATCTACCCTTAGTGGAGGGAGCAAGACCTAGGATCACTTAAACCTGGCATGGCCTGGGGCCAGCAATTAGACTTCTCAGAGCCTCTGTAAAGTAGGATAATAGTCTTGCCTCTCAAGCCTGCCTGAGAGTCACACAGAATAATGTCCTTTCTCAACTCCAAGATGCCTCACAAGTGCCAGTTTTATAAGCCTTTATCCCAAACTCACCAGGGAGTCTACTTCCAGGCATGGCCACCAGGCCTCAAAATAACTTGTTTTCCATCCTGTGGGATAGCAGACCCAGCATTACTCTCTCACCTCCTCCTGATCTCTGAAGATCTCCAACCTTCTGGATGCCTCCCTCTGCTGTCTCTTCTCCTCTCTCCCCACCTCAACCCCACCAGCTGCATTCCAGGAGCTTTTTGGGTTTTTTTCCTAATAATTTCTCTGTGAAAGAGAAGGAAAGCCCCCCCCCCCACGCCACACACACACACACACACACACACACACACACACACACACACGCCACCACACGTACTTTGCCAAGGCCATCAAAGTAACTGGCAAAAACAGGATACAAGGTAGAGGTTACAACTGGGAGGCCCTGGCCCATGTAGCAGTGAGGGCTGTGCACCATGAGGTGAATGGCTCCCTCTGGAGTTGTGCAGTGCACAGCCGTCCTGCCTGGGGGCACATCTGACTCTTAGACATCTTTTGAGAGCTTACACAATGCTGGCTTACTGAGTGTTTTTAAGTTAGTTGCAAGCATTTTAAAAATCAGGTAAATTCACTTAAAACTCCAGATTTTTGCTTTTTTTTTTGAGAAAATTAGCAGATCTGGCAATGCTGGGCCCACATTCCTATATGGCAACACTCAGCTGTTCCAAGCTGCTGGGCCTGCATGTGGCAATTTGCCCTGTGGGAGCCTCTTTGGGATGCCTGCCTGGCTCACTTCATGGACCCTTTATACCTACCTGGGGGTTCACCATCTGTGACCTCACAGCAACAGTGGGCCTGGGGAGTCCATTGGACAGGAAGCCAGGGTGGGGTTAACCCTTTGGAGGGTGAGGAAACAGAGCTAGAGAGGGTCATGACTTGTCCAGGGTCACCGTGGTGGGGACAGAGCTGGTCTCTGGAGATGTCAGGCTGCAAGCAGGAGTGGAGTCCAAGGGAGTGAGTGGTAATGGGACTAGGCCAGGTAGTGGCAGAGGGAGACTGATGAATAGATGCACCACAGCGAAGAGGTGTGATGAACATGGCTTGGTGGAAAAGGAGCTGTGAGGAGTGCAAGACGCTGAGTCCTGGAGGTAGGGAAGAGGCGAGGCTTTCCGGCAGAGTTACCACCACAGGGGGCCAGGATTGTAGGGTGGTGGTGAGTTCAGCCTTCGATGTGGTGAGTTTGGGCTGGCAGCGGGCACCCAGGGGGGGATCCCAACAGAGCCCACAAGAGGGTGTGTAGCCTCAAGCCAGAACTTTGTGTGGAAAGAAAGTAACAGAAGCCACAGGTGGGCAAACTTGCCCAGTGAGCCTGAGGAGCCCTCCCCCAACCACCACCATGTGCCCCATCTGAGAACAGAGCAAAAAGAGGAACTATCTTGGAACTACGTTCAGGTGCCAAGGGGTGGGGAATTGTAGTGTCACAAAGGAGCCAAGATATTTCTGGAAAATCCACCAGCCTCCAGCACTAACACACCCACAGCCTGAGCTTGCAAAAGGAAATATTCCCAGAAGCAGATTTTGGGCAATCCACACCTCCTATTGATGGCACATAACTCTCTCTGGAGGGACTTGGGTGGAAGGAGGTTGGCCTTATCATGGCCGACTCCTGCCTTGAGCCCTTCCTACCTCCTAGATTGCCTGGTTTCCCTCTGTCTGCTGTCCCCACCCCCAGACCCCCGCCCCCGCCTCTCTCCTGTGGTCCAGGCCAGCTGTCTCCCCCTCCATAAAACCCCCTTCTGGGCCAGTTCCCTCAACTCTTTCTCTGGGCTGCAAAGCTGGTCATTCCCCTGCTGGCATTATTTATATCCCCTCTTATCTGATTGGGCAGTGAATGGACCTGGGCAGAGGCTGTCCTGTACTGTGTTTTGATGAATGGTGTCAGGTTCCTGACCTTCTGGGTCAGAAACTTTGGATTCAGTTTTGTTTTGTTTTGTTTTGTTTTTCCACATTGTAGCTGTGTGACCTTGGGCAGCTTATTTGGCCTCTTTAAGCCTCAGTTTCCTTACCTAGAAGTGAGAGAAGCATCTCACATGAAAATGCCCTGCCTGTTCCACTGTAGTCCTCAACACTAGTCCTCATCTGCAACTCCTAAGTACAGATGCTTCAGCCTCAAGAAGGTCAATGTTCCTTGAGATCCAATCTATCTCACCCATCCTTAGTAAACATATTCTCTGGCCCCAGAAGATGCCTGCCATTCCCCAAATTCAGCTTGTTTTTTTCCTACCTCTCAGCATTTGCACGTACTCAGACTGGAGTGTCTATCTTCCCAGAAAACCACTTCTCATCTTTCAAGGCCTGGCTCACCTTAAAAATATGATTGCTGAATTGAGATAAACTGAAGGAGGGAGAAAACACGCTGGGGGTGGAGGGGCTGCAGGGGAAGCTTAGGGTAGGGTGGGGGTGGGGTGGGGGCCCTGAGTGCTCCAGGTCTCAGTGTGGCCTGGCTGGGCTCTGGAGGGAGCAGAGTCAAAGGCAAGAAGGGGAATCTCCCGGCGGTGGGCTGGGCTGTTATCTTGGGAAATTCCTCCCAGCAGAACCCTTGAGTGGTCTGTTGGAAGGACAATAGCTTGCTTGAGGTCCAGCTGTTACAGGCCTTCCAGCTGCTGCTTCTTGAAGGAGGTCTGTGCAGGGTGAGGAATGAGGCCAAGCACTTCTGGTGGTTTCCAAGCCGGGTCAGGCCCCCTGTCCTGGGACTTTCTGTTCCCGGTTCTGGCCCTGGCTACCCATTTAGACCCAAGATAACCCTAAAAATATTGATGAGGCCTGAATGGAGAGTGAGCCCTGAATCCACAGAAAATACAGGCCAGTTTCCTTAGACCTAAAACACAGAGCCTGAGGGTCAGAGATAAGCACCATTTACCCAACCAGCTGCCTCCTCCAACCACTAGTCCCAGCTCATCTCTCTCTGAGCTCACATTGACTTCCTAAGGGCCCTGTTGTACCCCACCTCTCTCCTTATCGAGTCTCCAGTCCTCAGTTAGAGTAGGCTTTGGAAACAGGTGGGAGGGAGGGCAGGAATGCCATGAGTGGAGGGGAAGGCACTGAGAGGGACAAGGACAGCTTAGTATTGAGCCTTGCCGATACCTGCCCCAGCCCAGCTGGTGCTGGGTTCTGGGGCCTCAGGAATAGATCAAATCAGACCCTACCTCCAGGGAGTTTCCAGTATAGTGAGGTGGGCAGTGACCTCCATCATTCCAAGCATCAGTGCTTAGGGCTCTGGGCTGCGCCCATGAGGAGCGGCAGGGCCTAGGTTTGCTTCCTCTCCATCCCTAGACTGTGGCTGAGGCCCGGGCTGGCTCCCTGTAGATAGCCAAGCCTCTCTAACACTGATGGGAAGACTCCTGCCCCTAAGGGGAGGCCTCTGCTCCACTGTTCTCTCCAGAGACAGAAGACTGAGCTTCTCAGCATAGGAACAAAGTGACTACCCTGACCAATTCCCTCTATCTAATGCATAGGGGGAGAGGTGAGTCCCAGAAAGGGACAAAAGCAGACAAAGTATTGGATGCCTGACACCTGATTATGGGGTCTAAGCAAGATTTCCATTTGGTTCAGAGCTGCCTGAGATTTGGCCGAGGAGGCAAAGCCTGGCCTAGGAGAAAATAACTGTGCTCCCCATCCCCTGTTGCACACACACACTGCCCACTGCTCCACAGTCACTAGCACCCAGAGAACAGCTTGCTTTGTCTGGAGCCAGTGGAGAAGTGCCCAAGGAGAGTGAAGGCTCACCAGTGGAAGGTCTGTGGAAGGGCAGAGGAAGCCCAGAGGCTATTGGCACACAGCGGAAAGGGCTTCATGCAGAGCTGAGTTCTGGACCCCACTCTGCTGCCTATTTGCTGGGTGACCCTGGGTGAGTCACTTGCCCTCTCTGAGCACTTTTTCTGCACCTCTTAAAAAGGGTGAGAGCACATCACTGTGTTACAATAAAGTTAACGATGCAGAGCTGAAACTTGAACCTGGGGCTGCAGGTTTTTTTCCCTTGCCCCACCTATCTGCCCTGGATTGGCTCACATTTGAACCCAGAAGAGCTGGAGAGAGAAATGAAAATAATACCAGGAACAAGGAAGAATAAACCACAAAGAGAGGATCAAAGAACATAAACGGGAGAGAAGTTACTGATAGCTAGGAGAATCCGTCTGGAAAGCTTCCTGGAGGAGTTGGTGTTTAGAAGAATTAGAAAACAGGGCAAATTTCACCAGAATGGGATATGGGTGGGGGCTTCCCTGGTGGAAGCAAAGCTGAGCAAAGGTGTAGAGGTGGGCAGTGGCTTCTCTGAATCACAAAACTGAACAAGCCTTAGGAGTTCATTTCCTCCAGCCCCTCCCCAACAGACAAGAAAGCTCTGCCTGTTGCCTAAGGACATGTAGTGAGCTGGTGGTGGGGCTTGGCTGAGAACCAGATCTGACCCTGACTCCTCTCACTCCTGCATCTGCCACTGACTGGGACAGTTGGCCCCTCTCCCTCCAGTGAGCTAAGACCGAGTCTCTTCCCAGGCTCCAGGCTCTGTACCCTGCCCCACCAGCATCCCTACATCCCTCAGAGTGCCCTCAGACCAGAAAGAGCCTGGGAGAAGCCTAGCCACAGCTCAGGTTTGGGGCTCAGGAAGAGAAGACAGATGTGGCTTCTAATGGCCAAGTGGGCTGACACTGGGGTCAGCCTTCTTGCTATGTGTGTAGGTTGAGGGAGGGGGTCATCAGCTAGAGAATATTCCAGAACTGAGCTCACAGGGGTCAGAATAACAATGGGGGTTGGGGCAGAGCTGGGAGACAGGCTCAGTCCAGCCAAAGTCTTTAGTTTCTTCCCATACCTATTGGGTCACCAACCCTTCCATCTCATAGTATGGCAAGGCTGATAGGGAAATTGTCGGTGGCCCATATCCAAACCTGACTTCATTGTCATCTCTCCTATGAGAGCCCCAGAGGAAGCATCCACCCCCCACCCTTCCTGCCACGCTGTGGTCCCCAAGCCATGGCTGCAAAATAACCCGTTTGCCTGGTCAGCCCACAAAGCCCTCACTGACGCACTCCGGGGAGCAAGTCTGCCTTTGTCTGACAGGATGTGAAGCTAACACAGCCAGTAGAGGACAGAGAGCTGGAGGGAGGCCAGAGGTGATTGCTGTAGGCTGTCCAGCTGGGAGGGCCACCTTGTCTGAAGAATTCTGTTTTTTCCACCTCCTTCTGCCTACCCGAGAAATGCTCAGCTAGGTGCTCTGTTCAGAACGAACGCCTTCTCTACATGGTGCTTCAGCCATGCTCCAGGCTGGGCTTCTCAAGGCTTTAAGAGATTTCCTCTCTGGCCTCCTCCCCACACCACAACCAACACACGTAGCTCTCTGCAGGTCTCTCTCTGAATCTGCTTCTCTCCTGTGCTGATCTTTCTGATTTTTCATCTGCAGGTCTGTCTGTGTGTGTCCCGTCTGTCTCTGTCTTGTTTTCTCTTTCTCTCACTATCTCTACTTCTCTTTATTTCTTCCCAGCACTTCTGCAGCCCTCTGCCTGGGGCTGGCCTCCTTCCCTGCAAACTCCTGCAGACACCTGCTGATCTCTGTCTCCTTCCTCTGTCTCTGTCCTTTCTTCCTTCCTTTCTGGACTTTGGCTGCATATCTCTGTACTTGCTCTGCCTCTATGCTTCTCTCTATTTCTGTTTTTCTCTGCTGTGTTTGTCTCTCTTTGGCTGATTCAGAGAGGGAAAACAGGGCTCAGTGAAGGGCTGCAGCGGAGGAGGATGCCTTTCCATTTTCCTGTTGGAGTCTATGTCTCATCAGGGAGGTGAGGTTAGATTCTCTGCCTCCAGCTGAGTAAACACCATCCCTTTCTGCCCCTCCTGCCATTCACTCATTCATTCAACACACTTTCACTAGGTCTGGCCATGTGCCTGGCTCTGTGTAGGAAATCGCGGGTCACCCACTCCACCCTAGCACACCCATTTTGGCTTCACAATTACACCTTCCACACTAAGAACATGATCCCCAGACTCCCTCCCAATGCCCCCTCCTTACTTTGTCTGGACTTACCTATCCTGGGTCCCATGACTGCTGGGGTGCAATGAGTTCCAGCCCCTATTTCGATCTCAGGACTGGAGCTTAGCAGGAGAGAAGGAGTGAGCAGCTTCTCAGGACTCCTGGAGACGGCAGCCTCAAGCCACAGCAGGGATATGTTATCAAGTGGACTCCAGGCACACTGGGCAGATGCTTCTTGAGCCACACACACTGCACAGCAGCTACTTCTTCCAGGTATGGGTTGGGAAGTCCTATCTTGACCCAACTCTCCAAGTGCCTGTCTCCCTTGGTTACTTATTCCTCTTATGTCTCTCTGCCCTGACCCTCTATCTGTGACCCAGCTCAATAACTGACACTCTTTCTGTCTCTTTCTCTTTCTGAATTCCTGTTATCTCTGGCTGGGACAGCCCAGGGCCAGTTGTGTAGGAGGCTGGATTTGTTTAGTTCCAGCCCCTCTGATGGGAGGAGGCTGCTGTCTCCCCTCCCCTCAGCCTGTTCCTTCCCATTTCTCCTGGATATTTTCTCTTACTCTGTTAGCAATGGAGAGGTGGGGCTCAACAGAATGACCCTAAGATTCAGGGTCATTCGGTCCTGATTCTCCAGTCTTCTCACTGTGCTCCTATTCTCAATCTGAGCCCCCGATCCACCAAGCTCTTGTCCCCCTCACAGAACTTTTGTCACTCTCCAAGAGCCCCACAGAGAAGCCCTGTTCCTCCACTATCCTTCACTAAACCGCTGTCTTCCTCAAGCTCCTATCCTCTCTCACTGAACCCGCACCTCCTCACTGAATCCAAGGATCCAGAGCAAGAAGGGACTCTGTCCACTGGGAATCACAAAGGCCAGCCCGCCTGGGAGGGACTCATGGTAGCAGCTCCATAAAGTTATGGCCATCTCGGTGGAGGGGTGGGAGTCAGGAGCAGAAGGCAAATTCCCAGAGTTTGCTAGACTAAGGACTGAGTCCTGGGAGTCAGACAGACCTGGGTGCCATCTCAGCCCTGTCATTCACTGGTCACCTGACCTTAGGCAAGTCTCTACACCTCTCTGAGTGTCAAGTTCCCTCATCTACAAAGAAGGGCAATGTTCCTCATCTGAAGGGCTGCTGTGAAAATTTAGTGAACGAGAAGAAAGCCAACTCTGAAAGCTTAGAGCTCAGAGAAGGGCATGACAGAGGTAGGGCTCAAATCAGGGCAGCAAGAGATAAATTTAACTTGGTTTTGTCTATTCCCGCTCAGCACTTTCACATGTGTGCCCTATCGGGCACTCCTATTGACCCTGTAGGCCAGGAATTTATTCCTTCATGTTACAGATGAGGCATTGAGTCTCAGAATCTGCCCAGAGGTCACCCAGATAGTAGGTGAACCTAATTCATTTCCAGGAATAAGGTCTTTACATGAAATGGGAATATGGGTTTGAAGTCCAACCTTCAAGGTGCAATGATAGAGAAATGTACGTCAGCCCCACTTGGCTCCTAGTAGCTATAGGAGGAAGCTAGTAGGAAGTGAGGGGTATTTGAAATAATAACAGACCAGCCTGACACATAGTAAGCACCTAATAGATACCTATTGTGTGAATGAGTCTGAGAAACTGAAAGTATGAATGAATGCACGACCACTGCCCTGGGAAAGGTAAATAGTTGACTTGGACTGATAGGAAGACCAGAGCCTGATCCTACTTAAGAAAACCAAATTGGGCCTGTCTCTCTCAATCCTTCAGACCAAAGTCAGCCCTGCAAAGTCCTCCCTGAGACTAGCAGAGGTGCAGCCTCCCAGAATCTAAATTGCAGATGCACGGTTGAGAGAGGAAAGGTCCTTTTAGACTTTCTGGCCCCCATCTTGGCCCGGGGAGCTGAAGAAGTTCTACATATGGATTGGTCTGGATGTGTACTGGGACTAGCTTGCCTGGCTAAGTTCATCTTTTCAGGGCACAACGGAGCACAGAACACATACAGTAACCTCAGGCAGAAGCAGTGTTCATTTATCACCTCAGCTTCCCCAGGCTGACACAGCCTGGTCCAAGAATATTCCTGAACTCAGCTGTGGACTTAGAGCAAGGGTCAGATACCCAGGAAACTCTGGGAATTAGATTAACAAGCCTTTGGATGGTTCTTGGGGGGTAATCCTCCAGTGAGGTCCCAGTGTGGGTGGCCCAGGCTTGAAGTTTGACCAACCTGGTTTGCACTCCAGTTTTGCCACGTGCCAGGGTCATGTTTGCTGAGTCCTGTGCATCTGATGATGTTTGTAGATCGCAACACCATCTGCGGATTCCCCAGTTTGCATACTTGATGCTTTTTTTCGAGTCGTGCTGTTGGCAAAGCCTGGCATGGTTTGCAGAGTTCTGCAGCTTCCAGGTCCCCACAATGTTCTCCCAGCTTGTGTCCTTGTGCTGAACCTAAAGCTGTTCATAAAACCCTAGGCTGTTTGCAGAACCCAAGCCATTCCCTATGTCAACATAGGGAAATGCGTTTTTGCTAACCAGGCAAAATAGGACACTATTTTATAGAACTGAGATTGGGTTCTCAGTTCTGGGCTCCAGACATGAGATCTCAATTTTTCTCCTAGCTCTTTTACTATCTCGCTGTGGGACTTTGAGCAAGTCCTTTCTCCTCTCTGGATCTCAGTCTTCTCACCTGTTAAATGGAGATCGTGAGGTCAAACCACTCATCTTCAGGACTGTTATAAGATCACTATGAAGATCTTAGGAGATGAGGCGGGGAGAAGAGTGGCCAGAGGCTCCTTCCTTAAAAGGGTTCCAAAATGCCACCTCAGCACCTTTGCTGCCACTTCCCTCTGGCCTGGTAGCCAGGGAGCGGATATCTATAAATGAGCCCTTGGCCAGGCAGACGAATGAGAGCCTCTGTCAGGGCCTCAGTTTTCTCCACCCCCAGATGCTACCCGGGGGTCAGACCCCAAGCTGTGCAGACATGCTCCCATGTATTATTCATTAAATTTGTCCAAGGAAAGCAATGCCATATTTATTTCACCCATGAAAACTCTGACACTCGAGAGGCCATGTGACTTGCCTCAGGCTACATGTCAAGTATATAGCAGAGGCTGGTATCTGAGCCAAGGACAGCAGGATGGATACATGGTATTCAGCAGGTCAGAGTGAGAAGGAAGTTGGAGCTCATTTAATCCAACCCTTCCCTTTTTCAGATTGGAAGATTGAGGCCTGAAGATGGGCAGGTTATGCTGTGCGTGTCGTGACCATGGGGAAGTCATTGTCTTTCCTTAAGTTTCAGTTTCTTTATGGTGGATGGAGAAACACACCCCATCTTGCCAAAGGTTCAGGACTTTCCCCCTCTTTGTTGGCATGGCTCCTGTGTCAAAACATAGCATTTTGTGCAACCTTATGAGGAGCACACAGGTTGGCAGGCAGGTGGGTGCCTAGCCTGGCCCCTCAGTGTTATCCACCTTGGCTCAGCACAGCCACTGGCTGCTCCAGCTCACCCAGCCCTGCACAGCCCATGCTGTGCTCTCTCTTAAATCCCTCCTGGAAGTTCCACCTCAGGAAGCCCTTTTGCCCCAACAGCCTTCCCCTGGATCCAACTGACTACACCTCCCACCATTCTTTTCCCCATGGAGAGAATGCGTGCCATGCTAGAAGTTCTGCATTCCTCAGTGAACATGGCAGCCCTGTGTCCCAGAAAGAGCATGAGCTTGGGCATCAGAAAGTCCGATCCTGACCCGGAAGGAGATCTCTGAGACTCAGTTTTCCCATTCACAAAACTGTGATGATGGGAAACCTCCTGGTGGGGCTGCACTAAACCCAATCATCTTATCCTATCTTCAGCTCTGTATGTGCATAGCTTCTCTAACCCAGGAGACCATAAACTCCTCTGATGCCTAGCTGGGTGTACTGTGGCTGGTCACTTACCCTTTCTGATCCTCAGTGTCCTTGTCTGTGAAATATCTTCCCAGAGTTTTCATAATGCTCAGATGAGCTGATGGATGAATTCGTCCTTGCTAAGTTCTGAGAGCTGAGCAGACACAAGCCGTTATTAATATGGTGCTGATGGTAATGGCAATGACTGGCAATTCTGAAAGCAGAGGATGAGGAAGAAGTAAATCAGGTGCATGCCAGGTCAGTTCAACCTAACTGTCAACCCCATGGGAACAAATCACAGGGAAAGGCCTTCTGAGGTGGGAGGGAGCGGGAGGGCAGCATCGGGGCTCAGCAGGCAGGTGGGTGGCCATTGTTAGCAACTGTTGTTTTATGGGTGCCACAGGGCTGTGCCCTCTTACAGGGTCCAGACTGGGCATTGGCTGGCCCCCCCACCCCCAGCCCTGGCTCTGCTACCAACACACTGACATTGGTCAAGTTCCATTTCCTGCCTGATCCTCAGTTTCCTTATTATAAAATGGTGGGGGGGGGGATAAGAGAAAAGGTCTTATTCTGCTCTGTCCTTGTCTTTTGGGAAGGAGAGTATGAGATAATGGATGTATCACTGCTTTTGTAAAGTTCAAGTGTGGGACATGAGGGATTACGGTTATTAAAAATTTGGCTCCTGGGAGACAGAACACGGGAGAGAGGATGCTACAAAGGCTACGAGAGGAGACAAGTGAGAGCGCATCTGCTCCTGGCTGCAGGTGTTTTGAAGCAAGTGCCCCAAATTCTCGAAGACTTTGCAACACTGCCCCCTGAGGGCCAGAGAGGAGATTTGCACTCCAGGCTTTTCCTCCAGGATGCCAGTCAGGGAGAGAGGGTGAGGGGTGAAAAGAACCCTGTCGGAGGAAGCTAAAATAGACAAGCCAGAAGAAGCCCAGTGGGAGTTATCCATTTCCCTTTCCCTCTCCTCCACTGTCTATTCCATTTCACAGTCTCTCGAACTGGCCCACCTCTTCCCATTCTGCTGTCACCACTGTGGTCTAGGCCACCAGCAGCTCTGGCTGGCCCGTGTCTCAGCCTCCACCACACCTCCAATCTCGTCCTCTGACCAATCTTCCTGGGATCCAGTAGAAACTTTCCAAGCCTTAAATCTGACCATATGCCTCCTCCCTGCTTAAAACCCTTTCCTGTTCATCCACCCACATCATTCCAGCACCCTCAAAATAAATTCATCTTTCTCAGCTTGATGTCAAGTACCCCAATCTCTCAGTCTCTCCTGTCTTCCATCAGTTCAGTATTTTCACTTGCATGTGAGAAGAAATTGTGGATGGTCGAGAACCAAGGCTATGGGACAGGACTGAGCAGCTGTGATTCCTGGGTTCTCCACTTGGGAACTGTGTTACTTAATCCTTTGTTTGTAGTTTTCGTGTGTGTCGTAAAATATCCATAACATTGAATTGACCATTTTAACCATTTTAAGTGTACAGTTCAGTGGCATTAAGTACATTCATGTTGTTGTGTGACCATCACCACCATCCCTCTCCAGAACTTTTTCATCTTCCCAAACTGAAACTCCATACTTCATTCTTATGCCTCTATCTTCTCATCTGTACAATGGGGCTAATAAATGGATGTGCTTAACACAGTGCCTGGTAGGTAGGTAATCAACAGATACTACGATAATTTTATTCTGGGAAGTGCAGCAGCACACATGGGTTATCTATAGAAACCTAAGGTCTGTTACCGCCTGGGATTCATTTCTGTGACTGATCAGTGTATAGGACAGCTGCCGGAGCAGCATGCCGCAAGCTTCGTCTCAGAAGATGAGTCACTTCCTCTCCTGATAGAGTTATGAGCCTGAAGACGGGGAAGGCAGGAAGCAGAGTAAGCGAAGGCAGCTGCTTCTCAGCCAGGCTGGTCCTCCGCAGATGCTCCAGTGAGAAGTGCACTGGCAAGGAGAATTCTCCTGGCATTAGGGCCCCATCTGGGCCAGTGGAAGACACTCTGCTTGCCTCTCTTGGAAGGAGCTAGAACAGACTAATTTGTTTCCATCAGCGTTGCTATTCCGAGCATGGTCAGTTTGCATTTTGCATGATTCTCTTCTTCTCATGTTCCACCGCAAACACACCTACTTCCCTTCAGTCCACACATACTTTTTCCACACACACTTTTCCTAGATTTACTCACTCCAGTTGTTTCTGGCACTCATATCTAAAATTCTCTCACCATCCAAGTGATGCTGTCCTTATTTGAATGCCTTATTTTTTTCTGTCCTCTGGGTGGAACACAGATGTGTCTCCCTGGGGGAGGGGAGGAGAGATCAGGCCTGAGGTTTACCAAACAGAGCAGGCCTGGTCTTTGGCAAGGGGAGGGGTGGATCTCTCCAGCAAACAGGCTTCATGGTGGTGTCAGGGTCAGAGCTGGGCTCAGACAGGAAGCCAAGAGGGCCAAAGAATCTCTTCTATGGGTCCTTAGGTTGAGGACTCCTGACTTTTGAGTTAAAAACATCAGTCATCTTCCAGAAATAGTCACAAGGCAATGCAATTCAGCATAAGCCTCAGCTCAGCCAACAATTAGTTGTGGCACTGGGCAGTTGCTTCATTTTTCTAAGCCTCAGTTTCCTCAATTCTAAAATAGATATGATAATTGTGACTGACATTCTTTATAAGTCAAGCACTGTTCTAAGTACTTTACTTGTATTATCCAGTTAATGTTCCCAACTACCCATTATAATCCCCAGTGTATAGATGAGGAAGCTGAGGCAGAGAGGTTAGGAGACTTGCCCAAGGTCACACAGCTCGTAAGAGGCAGACCGAGATTTCACCTAGACAGTCTGGCCCCAGAATTCACATCCTGAACAATGGTGCTTAACAGTCTCACAGGGCCAGTATAAGGTTTCAGTCATTGGTCCATCTGTCCCTAAGCCATGGATTTGAGTATAGAGTTGAATATCGAGCTAAGACCTTTGACTGGGTTCCAGCCCTGTTCTAGGGATAACCATCTGAGTGACCTTTGCTTTGTCACTTTCCTCCTCAAATTTCAGATTTCCTACTCACAACAGGAAGGGCTTGAAACCCAGCTGGTGATTCCTAGATTCTGCTCAGCTCATACTGATGGCCATCTGTTCCTGGGATTCCCCCAGGTATTTCTGGTTCAGCAAGGAGCTCACCATTGACCTGTAAATCTGCCGTTCCTAGGTCCCTGATCTAAGCTCCCAGTCTAACTGGAGTCAGACCCAACCCTGACTTCCTCTCTCCCTTCTACAGCCTGTATGGGAACTCTCTGGTTTTTCACATTCCTCCGTCTCTCCCCCACCACTAATTCAGAGACTCCTCCTCATTTCCCCTGGACCCTTGCACAGTCTCCTTACTCTTCTGCGACTCCAGTTGCCCTATCTTAATCCATTACCCACATTCTACTGATCTGACGACACTCGGCCCTGCCCTTCAGAGCAAAGTTTATTTCTTAGCCTAACATTTGAAGCTCCTCCACCACTTGCCCTGGTCTTTACTCAGAGCATATCACGACATTCATATCTTGGTGTCCTATGTGCAATTTCCTCTGGTCAAATGTCCCTCCTTCCTTGTCCCAGGATTAGCATTCACCTTTTCAAGGACCACGTTCAAGCCTCCATCCCTGCCTCAAGTATGTCCTGACTCCTCCAGAAAGAAAATGGTTGAGGTCAGAATCTTATCCTAATTCTCTACCTGACTTTGGTTAATGAGCATTGAACAGGCTGGCCAGACCCTCAGGGAACTTTCCATCAGCCAGCTCCTCTGTCTCCAGCCATGAGGTAACTTTGAAGGTGAAAAATCTGAGAGAGAAGACATCTAGGGGTTGGCTTCTCTGTGACTATGGTGGTGATGGCAACAGAAATCTTCACAGCATTTCACAGTTTGTAACGTACTCTCACCTAGAGTATCTCACTAATCCTTCACTCTAGCCGATATTTCTGGTACTGCCACCCCTATTTACAAAGGGGAGACAGAGGCAGAGGGGAGTCACTTGTCCAAGGGGAGCCAGTAAGTAAAGGAGTTAGGATTGACCCTGTGTGTTTGTCCCCCAAAACTGATGCCACACTGCCTCCTAGTGGTGTGAAGGATGGTGACAGTGATGAAGATACTGGAGGCCCCAGCAGAGGACCCTAATTCTGGACTCTCCCTCACAGAGCTACATGGGCCTCCTACTCGTGGCCTGCAAAGCGGCTCAGGCTCTCCCTGGGCATATTTACAACTTCCCTTTCCTCCTTGGCACTTTTCCTTTTCCATCCTCTCGTGTCTGTCAGAGCCTCACACTGGTGAGGGTGAGGGGAGTGGGAGCGAGACAGAGAGAAACAGAGCATCACTGACAACTTTCCAGGGCAGGCAGCTGACCTCCACTATGGTGGAAACTTTAGAGAGTTGAGTTGTTTTCTGTTCTAGGCCAAAAATGTTCCTGAGATACACGGCTCCTCCTGGAGACATTTCTGGACCTTCCCACTCTCTAAGGAGGGTGAGATCTGGACCGTGAATGTTATGGACTTCACAGAGGTCCCAGGGGAGAGGAATAGGGCTTGTGCAAAAAAAAAAAAAAACAAAAAACAAAAAAACAGTGAAAAATGCTGATGACAGCTGCTCATGTCCTTCACCTCTTCTCAGTCTGCCCCACACTAGCACAGAGCTTGCTCTCAAGAGATACTTACTCAATGAACAAACCCATTTTACAGAAGCAGAAGAGAGTCTTTGAGAATTAAATGTCAGGCTTGAACCCAATTCTGTCTGGCACCAAGATCAGAGCACATATCTGTTACACAGCTTCACAGTCCCATTCGGTGGAGAACAAATTCTCCTGCAATTTCAGCATCTTACAAAATCCTGCCACTGCTCTCCTCTTAAGTGAGACTTGCTCTCTGCCTAAGTAACTAAATCTACAAACTTGCTTCTCTCTCTCTCTCCCTCTTACCTTCTCTCTCTCTCTCCCTCTCCTCTCCCACCTAAATCACAAGTAGTCTAACCCCTGGGCTCAGAAGTTCTTCTTCTCGTCTGTTGACCATCCCTTTCTCTCTCATTTCTTTCTTTTCTCCCTTTCCACTGGCTAATTCCCATGAAGAAATGATGTAAAATTTGCTCAAATATCTCTAATTTTAAAATACAATAAAATTCTCCTTGATTCTCATTACCCTCCAACCATCCACTTCTCTTCACAGCCAAACATCTTGAAAATGTCTATTCTCTCTCTACTTAC
Organism: Eidolon dupreanum; assembly: GCA_028627145.1. Lineage (NCBI taxonomy): Eukaryota > Metazoa > Chordata > Mammalia > Chiroptera > Pteropodidae > Eidolon > Eidolon dupreanum. The sequence goes on along the minus strand of CM053510.1, from coordinate 40,604,429 downwards.
ATGCCCCCTAACCTTCTACACCCACTGTAACACTGGGCCTGTTTACGTTGAGGTCACCAGTGACCTCCTCCTTGCTGGATCTCCTGGACACTCTCCACTTCTCATCCTTCTTGTGCCACCAGTAGCTTTTACTGCTGCTGGCCACACATGCTCTTTGGACCTCCTCTGTGATATCATGGTCTCCTGGCTTTGCTTCCCTTTCTCCTGCCATTTTTTCTCAGTGTCTTTTGCAGACCCTTCTGGTCCTGCCTCAGTCTCATGCTGGTTTCCTCCAAGGTTCTGTTCTTCTCTCATTAGATTCTCTCCCAGCTCCATAGAACATAGACTTCCCTAGTCTTAGTCTGCACTCAGCTCTCTCTCCTGAGCTCCAGACATATACCTAAAATACCCACAGATACTGCTGGACTTGGATGTCCCACAGGCTCCTCAAATGCAACATGCCCCAAACCAAACTCTTTGTCTTCTTCCTAAACCTTCTTCCCATGTACACGGCCCACCACCCAGTACCATGTTCTTCATCTCAGTCATCACCACCATCTGCCTTATCACCCAAACCAGAATGCTGAGCATCATCTTGGACTATTCCATATGCAGTTATCAAATGGTGACGATTCTGCCTTAAAGATTTCTCTAAGCCTTGATAGTTAAGAGGTGTGGGCCTTGGAGATAGGATTCTAACAGTGACTCACTGTTGGCCCAGAGGAGGTATCAAAGTAGGCTTAGTTACTTAACTTCTCTGAGCTTGCTCATCTATAAAGGAAAGATAATAAAAACCACTGCTTAAATGGACTGAAATGAAGTATGTGTCCACCTAGACACAGTCATTACCACAAGGAAGCACTTGGTAAAGAGCAGCGGCTTCTGTCATCGTTATTATTGCTACTTCTCCCTATTCTTCTCTTTGTCATCCAGCTCCCTGGCTAGTCTCCCTGCTTCTAGTCTTTCTCCTATTCAAATCCGTTTTCCACATGGCAGTGGGTGTGATCTTTTTGAAACATGCAGCTGATTGTTAGTCCTCTGCCTGAAGGCTGGCCCTGGCTCTTTAATGTCCTTGAGCTGAGTTCTTATTCTTTGGTCTGGAATTCGAGACCCTGCTCATGCACTCTGGTCCCTGCCAACCTCTTTATCCTCATCTTTTGAGACTCCTAGTCTCTCCCTCTATGCTGCATCCCAAATACACTTGTATCTGCCCTGCAACACACCTCCTGCTTTTTCACTGCTTCCTGACTTTGTCTTATTGGCCTGGAGCACTCTCCTCATCTGCTTATAATTCATGACCCACCCAAATGATGTCTTCCATGATGCAAGCCTGCTCTGAGCCCTTCGACTCTATAGTAGCACAGATCACACTGGCTATAATTGATGGTCAGTTTTTTCATTGGCTACCCACACTAGACTGTGTCAGTTCACTGTGACCAGGCACCCAACACAAAGCCAGCTTCATTCAATGTGGAATGATGATCCTCAGTTCTCCTAATCTTTAAAATGGGCAGCAAAGGCAGCCATGCCTGATTGATTCAGAAGAGAGCAAGAGCCCAGCGAGCTGGAGGAAACTGAAGTTACAGAAGGCTTCCCATGGGGAGGTTAGACTTAGAGGTCTAAGAAAGAGTGAGAATGAACAAGAGAGGCAAGATTTGGGGAAGTGAGGGCTCTCTGCTTGTCATACTTGTTCTTCTTCAAAACACTCAAAGGGCTACCCCTCTATCTGCACCATTCCCTAGCCAATAGCAGAGTACTTTACATTTACATAGAGAATTTTCACAATTTTTTTCTCATTTGTGTGGCTGGCTCTGTGGCTAGGCTGAGAGGAAATCTGAGACCTCAGATTCTGCCTCGTCCTTGGCTTGCTGTGTGATATGGGCAATGTCTTTCACCCTTGATCCTTGTTTTCCTCATCTGGCACATGGGGATACCAATTGCTGCTCAATAGGTGGAAAAGACTCCACAGACCACAGAGTTCTGTGCCCAGTGAGGACTATTAATTTTGTTGTTCTAACATCAGCAGAGCCCAGAGGTAGCTGCTAACCAGCCACTTAGGAGTCCCCAGAGAAAAACATTACTCAGGGCCCCAGGAGAAGAAGACCTCAGGGAGCAGGACCCAGCAGGTTAGGCAGGGGCAAGGCCTGGGGGTTTAATGGAACCAGGCTCAGCCTTAATCTAGTCCCACCCATTGAAGCAGCACTGGTTTGGGGAGCGAAGGGGGCAGCTGGAGTGGCCCGGGTTGCAGGTGAGCTGGGCCACCTCAGGCATGAGAGCTACAAAGGAGGTACCCAGAGTTGGTCAGAGCCCAAGGAGAACAAGGCTCTGGGAGGGCAAGGTTTAGGGGGATAAGCAGATATGGGCTCTCACCCACAATGAGAGGGGCTCTAAGAGAAGAAGGATGGACTAAAATTTTTTTGTCCTAATTTATAGCATTCCAGGCTGGCTGGCTCTGCTGCTGATTTGCTAACTGTGTGACGTTGGCCAGGTCATAACCCTCTCTGGCCTCCCTTGCCTTATCAGCCACACTAAGGGAGCAGTACCAGAAGCTCTCCACAGAGTCAAACGTCTGATTCTGCAGGACTGCTAGAGGGAAAGCCCTGAGGTTGTCAGGACAGCCATGCTCCAGTCTCTGCCTGGAACACTGAGATGCAAGGTGCTGGGCCCCACTGAGATGCTAGTTTTGCAGGCTAGGAGTCGAAGTTGTTCTCCAGCCCCAAGGAACCCCAGGCAGGTGAGAGAAACAGGACAACACCCAGAATGGTTTGGGCCTCCAGAAAGGGACACTTCAGTGCCTCTCCCATGATGAACCCTTAGGAGCCTTGAGCCGGGAGCCAGGAGTCTGGCTTCTAGTGCAGCTCTGCAACCAACGCCCTATGTGACCTTGAGCAAGTCCCTCCCTTCTCTGAGCTTTTTTCAGTATGAAAAATGGGGGCAAATGGGGATTGGACTACATTGCTTGCACTTTAAGGTCCCTCTGGCTATGATGGTCTGTGATTGCCCAGCCAACCCGGCACAACCAGCTTCATGGGCCCAGTCAATGGGGGCAACAGCCTCTCAGAATTGCAGCAACGTTCAGGGAAATGAAATTTGTATCAATTTAGATGCTAAAAGAAAATAAAAATCCCTACTAACTAGTCCATATGGGAAAAAGTTTAGTTTAACTCAGGTTAACCCTTTCATTTCTTAATTCATTTATTTAAAAATATTCGTTGAGGGTTTATTAGGAGCTGAGTTTTACTAGACACCAGGGGTGTACAATATTGCTGCTCACGATGACCTTTTTCAGTTGTTTCTTGAAAAAAACATTTTCTAGCCATGTAGATCCATTATGTAGTAACCAGTCCATCTGAAACTAAATGTTCTCAGAAGAAAACAGAAATTTATAGTTGTCTCTGACATCAACTGAAGATACAATGAATGGGAAAAACAAAAAAACAAAAAAAAAATCTTTGTCCTAATATTTCCCCAGGTGGAAATCAGAGCTTCCGAATTCTCCAGGTAGCCTGGTTTGGTGAAAAGAGTCCAAGGCCAGAGCCAGTAGGCCTGGTTTCCAGAATCAGCCCTGGCACCGACCTTCTGCCGACCTTGGGCTGTTCCCCACCCTGACCCCTGCCTGATTCTTCATTTGTGAAGAGAGTATCAGGACCTGGACTATCTGCATGGCCACTTCTACTGTTATATGTTCTGTGACACGAGAAGGTTTTTGTTAGAAGAGGAAGAAACTAGAGGTGGTTTTGAAAAACCAAGTGGAACTGCTCTAGAGGTCATGGAGGCAGAGAGATTGTGACCTGAATGTCAGCGTAACTTGACCTTGGATTGCTTAGTCAAGGTAAAGGTAAGTCAACACTTTCCTCAGCTCAGTTCTGTGGTTGGAAAGTCTCACTTCGGGGGTCTTGGGCGGCTGCGGATGTGCCATAACCTTCTTCACCAGCCTCCAGGGAACAAAGTTACTCTCTACAGAGCGTTCGGTCTTCTCTCTTGACACTGGTTCTGAGACTTTTCAGTTCTCTGTGGTGCCCTCTGAGCTGGGGCCAAGGAAGAAAGGCTTCAGGGTATGGCCATGAAGTGTCTAAACAGTAACACCTGTTAGCTGCAGCAGCCAGAAGAAGGGGAGACAATCCGGGAGGTACCCTAGAGTCTGTTTATTTCTCAGCATGGGGGGATCCTTCTTTGGGAAATGACTCCTTTTACTAAAGTCATATTTAATGTCTCTATCTTCATGGGGTGACTAACATCTGGGTTTGCTGGGAACTGAGGGATTTCCTGGGACATGGGACTTTCAGTGCTAAAACCAGACAGTTCTGGGAAAATCAGGATGGTGAGTAACTGGATATGACAAAGAGATAGGATACAAAAACAGATCAAAGGGCACCCAGGTTAGACTTAGACAGTCAGAGAGCTCCAACAGCAACTTATCCCATTTTTGGATTAAGCAGACAGCATTCTGGAATGATCCATGGAGGAAGAGCCCCCTCTCTCCATCAATACCACAATGATATTACAAAAAGAGAATCCTCAAGTGAATGGATACGTAGAGACAAAGAATATTGATTCAAGAGACATAACATCCCAGCCCAGAAGGAGTGAGATGAGAATGGAGTGAGCCATAGAAGGAGAATTGAATTCAGAGCTGTACAGAAGTGATTCTTTCAGCCACCCCTGAAGAAGGGTTCCCACCAGTTCCTTAGAGCTCTGAGCTGGAAATCTTTATCAGAGGCCATTGACAATCATCTGGGCTCAGAGGTACATAAGTAGAGTCAAGGGAATCTTAAAGGACGTAAGTTTTCACTCCTGAGTTTAGCTTTGTCACTCTCAATCAGTCATCCTGTTGCAAGGTTTCAAGTTAAAGAGCTCCACTCAGGAAGTGCTGTGTAGAGATATCTGGACTGGATAGGCTTGTGCCAAATGACCGCAGTCATGATTCTGGTGCTGAGAGTGGATAGAATCTGGTAAGTGGTTCATCAACACTACTATACTCAGAGAGTTTCTCCACTTGAGGTAGCAGGAAAACTAGGCAACCACATCAGATATCCTTAAAGGAGCTATCAGAATTAATAAAGAAGCTATTTGATTTTTTAATTGACATTTGAATGTAAATTGATGCTTCTCAACTTTTTCTCTCAGATAGAATAAATTTGCCCCTCCCCTAAACCCTGCAATCTGATTATTATGGTTCATTTATGTTATTCTTTTTTTTTTTTTTTTTAAGAATCAATGGATCCAGGGTTAGAAAGTTGCTCAAAGGTCTTTAATCTAGCTGCTATCCAAATATTAAACTTCCTTTGTAGCATTTCAGCCAAAAAGACTCCTGCATTGCATGTCTTTAGTTACATGGAATTCAAAATTTTTCAAGTCACTCTTTGTCTTTGGAATAGTTCTAATTGTAAGAAACTTATTCCATATGTGGGGATAAATTCTAGGTCCCTGGAGCTGCTAATACTGGCCCTAGTTCTCTGTAAGTGTTGTTCCCTTATTTGACATTCTATAAGGTGTTTGTGTTTACCTTTGTTCCCCACTAGAAGGACCAGCTCTTTAAACTATTGCTCATTAGACACCTCACCAACCTGGACATGTTAGTTGTGCAATGAAATTCCAAACTGAAAGAAACTGTCAGAATTGAGATCCGGGGTTGGAAAGGAAAAGATGCATGTTCTAATTAATGTTCTTCTGATTGTTCTGGTTTCCAGATACGTGCTGATGGCCCCAGTGTCTATCTGCAAACATTCAAGCCTAACCCACTATGGAAGCCACATGTAATGGATCAAAGGACTCACCTATCTTCTACCTGATGGGCATCCCCTCTCTGCCCAAATCCTTCTTCCTCTTTGTCTTTTTAATTTTCCTCTTAATCTACCTGCTTATCCTGGTGGGAAATGTGCTGATCCTAGGGGCTGTGGTGGTAGAGCCCAGCCTTCACAAGCCCATGTACTTCTTCCTGATCAATCTCTCAACCCTGGACATACTCTCCACTACAACCACCATCCCCAAGATGTTGTCCTTATTCTTAACTGGGGACCACTCCTTCAGCTTCCCTGCCTGCTTCTTGCAGATGTACCTCTTCCACGGCCTCAACTGTGCTGAAGCTTTCATCCTGGTGGTCATGGCCTATGACCGTTATGTGGCGATCTGCCGTCCACTGCACTACCCAGTCCACATGACCCCACAGAACAATGCTGCACTGGCAGCCAGTGCCTGGCTCACCGCCCTCCTCCTGCCCATCCCAGCAGTGGTACAGACATCCCAGATGGCTTTTGGTCCTGTGGCCCAGGTTTACCACTGCTTCTGTGACCACCTGGCTGTGGTCCAGGCCTCCTGCTCTGACACCACACCCCAGAACTTCATGGGCTTCTGCATTGCCATGGTGGTGTCCTTACTGCCCCTTCTCCTGGTGCTTCTCTCCTATGCCCACATCCTGGCCTCGGTGCTTCGGATCAGATCCAGAGAAGGACGCTCAAAAGCCTTCTCCACCTGCAGCTCCCACCTCCTGGTGGTTGGCACCTACTACTCATCCATTGCGATTGCCTATGTGGCCTATAGGGCTGACCTGCCCCTGGACTTCCACATCATGGGCAATGTGGTATTCGCCATTCTCACACCTGTCCTCAACCCT